>JARUPZ010000020.1:4761857-4780692 GCA_031213475.1 Nereocystis luetkeana
CGTATACGGTGTACACTACATGGAAGGCAGGTTTCGGATCAAAATGATCTTACCATTACATTACTCGTATACGGTGTACACTACATGGAAGGCAGGTAAAGAGTCAATGGAATGCACGTGAGTTACGTTTTTTTTTTTCTTGTACCTTGTGTTGTTTCACTTTGATGCCACCCCCACCCCCCCTATTCCTACGGTCATATAGTGCGACTACGATCATGCACGATAATGATTCCCCCCCCCCCCCCCCTATTCCGGTGAAAACCCGACATGCTCCGTCCCGGCATTGTAGGGATGCGAGGGTCTATGGTCATACGACTACGGCCATGCATGAGATCGAGTACATCTCTCCCGTCGAGTACACCCCCCCCCCCCCCCCCTATTCCGACCCCCTTCCCTCCGCTCCCCTCCTCTCCCGATCCCCTCCCCTCCCATCCCTCCGATCGCTCTACAATCCCAATTTCCCACCGCTCTGTGCGTATGCCGTTGTTCTGTGTCGCGTGTTAAGCTGCTGAGAGTGGAGCCGTCCGAACGCATGACGCTAGCAGAAGCTGTGGAACACCCTTGGCTCAAGCATGCGCCCCCCGTAACCTTGCCCGCACCGCCTGCGGCTCCTGCGCCTATGGTGGCGCCTGCAGCAGCAGAAGTAGAGGCCGTCCCCCAAGGGTCGAAAAAATAATGTTGTGCAATGCGTGTCAGGGTACAGCAGCACCTACCGGTTGTTTTTTCGTTTCAAGGGATGTTTTGGCATGGGGATAGATCATGGGTTGTGGATTTGATTATCTAGATCTGTTCCCGACGTTGTATGATCTGTATGATCTGTATGATCTAGCTCATGTTGTCGGGTGGGAGCCGTGTGAGCTGCGTGATTTATCTACTCGTAGGAGAGGACGTTTCCTGGGCTTGATCTGTGCTGCGCATGCAGGTAGACCCTGCGTAACCTCTGAAAACGGTGGGTGAGGGAACTGTAGATGATCTGTCGGCGGACAAATGTATCACGATCTATCTGTTCCCGGTGTGAACGCTTGGAGGTTGTGGACGCGACAGAATGCTCAATAGCCTGCCGCGCAGGTGACTGCCGCCGCAGGGCGAGGAACGGCTGGCTGGCAGACTGACTGACTGACTGCCTCTCCGCAGTTTGTTCGAGGAAAGCAACACGTTTTGGAGTCGGTAGCTAGCCCTAGGATTTGTTTATCCTCGGGGCGTTTTTTTATTGGACCTGTTTTTTTTTTTTTGAAGCAATTTGGTTGGTCTGGTCGGTCGTTCCGTCTGCGAGAAGATGGCGCCCTTTCAGTCTCCGGATAGAATGGTTGTGGTCGGCACTCCTCTGGACGAGAATATAAAGCCCGTTCGGACGATGACGTTCACTGTCAAACCTCGCTTATTTTTTCGTCCACCATGGCACATGTAGGGTGGGTGAGGCCGATGTGGTTCATGATGATGATGATGTTTATGGTCGTGTATTGTCGTCATATGTATGGTTGTTTTGTCATTTATCTCTTGTCGCTTGGATCTGTTGAATTATTCGATTGTTGTCGCTTTTTCTCTCCTTCCTTTATCACTGCAGTAATTAGTATACACAAAAAAATCCGAATAATCCCCCCCCCCCCCACCCCCCCCCCCACGATGAGATGGGGGCTGCTGTAAATGGGTCAAAAAGAGGTCTCGGGGGTAGAAGTAGCCTAGATAGCAAGAACCATAAAGGCAGTCGGAGGGAAAGGGGAGCGGGGGGGGGGGGGGGGGGGGGGGAGGGGTGTACTCACTGTCATGCATGGCCTCATTGTGCGTAGTCGTGCGTATGACCATAGAGCCCTCGCATCCCTACAATGCTGAGGGGGGGGGGGGTGGTGTAGCACGTCGGTTTTTCACCGACCAGGAATATATTTGATTGATTTGCTCGCACCACGCGCGGAGCGAAACGTGAGGGGCTGTGATTGGAAGCAAGGAGTGAGCTCTGCTGCGTCCTACCAAGGACCGCGTGTGAGCCGGGTTTCGCCACCTTGGGCGTGCTTTTTTGCGTACGGATGACAGGGGGGTACAGGGGGTAAAATGGTATAGGGAAGTAAGCCGTTGTGGGACCCAGCAGGTCTGTCGACCGCATTTGTTTTTGTCAGGGGGGGGGTTATATCAGCCGTCTGTTAGTAGCGTCGACGCTCAGCAGTATGCTGCCGCAGTAGCAGTATGTTGCCGCAGTAGCAGTATGTTGCTGCGGTAGCAGTATGTTGCTTGCAGTTGCAGTATGTTGCCGCAGTAGTAGTATGTTGCTGCAGTAGTACTATGTTGCTGCAGTAGCAGTATGTTGTGACTCCAGTACTCGTAGCAGTATGTTGCTGCGCTCGCTTTTGTTTGACGTACACCTCGCTGCTGCTTGTTCCGGACACTTTATGACTGGAGAAACCCAGGAGCCTGGCTTGCTCAATGTAGATGTCGCTGCCTGGTAACATCTTCCTCTCTTTTCCGTCAATTTTTCCTTTCTTAACCCCCCGTCCCAAAAGGGTAAACGATTTTCACTAGCTTCGAAGCGCATGTTCATGGTGAAGTGGGGGGGGGGGGGGGGGGGAGTACTCGATATGATGAGGGAGAGGATGAGAAAAAGGCTACGTGAAGGTTTTTATAGCTTCGAGGTGCATGTTCGTGGGGGGGAGGGAGGGGGTGGGGTGGGGCTTTAGGGTAAAGAGGTATGAGATGTGAACGGTTTTCATTAGTTATGTGGTGCATGTTTCGTTGGGGGGGAGGGAAGGAAAGGAGTTGCATGTTCGGGGCAGAAGGTGGATGTCTGGCGAGGGTGAGGTGGGTTTTTTTTTTCGGGGGGGGGGGGGGGTGGGGGGGGTGACAAGGTTTGAGGTCTTTGTCACGAGGGCGGTGACGAGTTGCATGTTTGAAGCGGAGGCTGGGTGTATGTGAATGTTTGGGGGCAGGGGGATGGGGGGAGTACTCATTCGCATGCATGGCCGTAGTTGTATGACTATGGATTCTTTTTCGAACCCCTGCAATGCTGGGACGGAGCACGTCGGGTTTCCGCTGAGCTGGCGGCGGGCGGGGGGGGGTGGGGGGGGGTAAATAATTGTTGAAGTGCTTGTTGGTGCTGTGATGCGGGAGGGGGGGAGGGGGTAGGAGGATGTCGCGAGGGTTGAGCTGTTCGCCGATATGAGCATGGCAGACTCACAGAGCTAGCTAGCGTGGCATAGGCGGAAGGGGGGTCGGGGGTGTACCCGTGTGTCATGCTAGGCCGTAGTGGTATGTATGACCATAGACCCTTGCACCCCTTCCTGCAGTAGGGAGGTTGGGGTGTTCTCATCGTCATGCGTGATGACAGTAGTAGGTCGTATGACCATAGTGCCCTCGCATTTTTACAGTGCCGGGGGGGGGCTGAGCACCTTGGTTTTTCTTCACCGACTTTCGGGCAGACATTGATTGACTGCGTGCATCGAATGGGGAGAGAAACGTGGGGTGAGGTGAGGTGTTTTTCGGACAGCTGGAAGGAGGGTGAGCTGCGTCCTACAAAGAACCGAGCGTGAGGTGGACTCAGGCGCCTTTTCGAGTAATTTCTTGCACATGGATGACAGACAGCGTGCGGCGATACCGGATGGTGGCCGCCACGATAGGTATAGGGCGGGCTCTCGAGGCTGGAAGGTGACTTATCTGGTTTGTGTTGGGGGGTGGCAGTCGAGGCGATGCTGGAGGCTCGTTCTCTGGTTTGGTACGTCGTGCTGTCTGTCTGTGTGCGCGTGTTTTTTTTTTCTTCAAAAACCTGACGTTTGACTGTTTTGCTATCGCTGGGTAATTTGAGCGGCATCGGCTTCTTACTCGATCGGTTCATTTTTTGGTTGGTGTTTGAGGGGGGGGGGGGGGCGGGGGGGTAGAGGGAACGAGGGGTTGCTGTTGTTGTTGCTTTGTGGTGTTGTTGTGCTAGTCATTGTTTCGAGTCCTATTTTCTTCGTCCGGGTGGGAGTGTTTTTTTGATTTTTTTTTTTTCCCCCTTTTAAGCCCGCCAGATGTTTGGCCAGGCCAGGCTAAGCAACGTGCGCGCTCCGCGGCAGCGTGATCGAGTTGGATCGATGCCCTGACCAGCCTTACCCTGCGCTTGTCCTGGTACCTACCTTCTTTGTGTAGATAGGCGCTGTGCTAGCAGAACGGGAATAGGGATAAGAATGAGCGCGGGGGGGGGGGGGGGGGGGGGGGGGGGGTTGGCAATGATAGTCTGTGTTTCGGCGACTCGATAACCATTTTACGATACAGTTTTTCCCCGCCTGTTTTTTTTTTTTTTTTTTTTTTTCGTTCAACATGAAGGGGAAGGGTACGGTAAGGTTTAACTTCTGTTCGGTGAGGTCGGATTTTTTTTTTACGCTCGGGCTGTCCGACAGGGGAAGCGCTCTCTCTTCTTTTTTTTTTTCGTTCCTTGTTTGCGGTGTGTCTTAAAACCTTATGGAACGTCAGACGGAAAAAAATGTCGGGAAAACAAGGATGATTTACGTACAGCATCGGCCACCACACCAGGCTCCTTTTTTTTTTTTTTTTTTTTTGCCGCAATATCGTTCGCGCATCAACGTCGCTTAAGAAATGCCCTGGTACGTGTTTTGTACGTGTTTTGGCGAAAGTTGGCATTTTTCCACGGTTCTATATGTCGGAGTGCCATTTCGCGCGATGCTGCAATTTCGCCGCGTGATTTTTGCGCGGTGATGTTCGATGTTCGTAGAACATGTATTTCATTTTTCGCACGATTTGGGGGAAATAATATGGGAGCGAGGGGGGCGGGCAGGGGGGGGGGTACTCATTATCATGCGTAGCCGTTGTAATCGAGGGGGGGAAGGGGAGGGGATAGTATGAAGTGAGCCCTGTGATTCTTGGTCGGTTTCGGTTATATCATAGTAGTTTCTGTTCTCTATTTTTGACAGTGAGAGGTGTGGTTACTATAATTACATTTTTTTATTGTTTATTTACTTCGCTTGCGCTTATTGAATAAAGGGAGGGCGAGGGAGAGGAGGATACCTGGTATGAGGGAAGGCTCGATGTAGTCTTGGCTTTTCTTTGTTGGGCGTGCTTGTTTCTCGGGCTCGTTTTCTTGTCTGGCCTTCGAACATAGGCTAGAGTCACATCCGTGGTGTAGCCGCGAGACACCAGGTAGGTATATATATGTAAGCCATGGGCTAGACTATGAGCTGCTCCATGAACTTCGACATGCGCTTCGTTCGCTATACGATTATAATCAATCAAGACCAGGCATGGTGCCTCCTGTTTCTACAGTAAAATCAATTGCGTATGGAAAGAATCAATTCTACCCGAGCGCACATGCTCGTACGAGGCACTTTTTTTTTCTTGGCGTAAAAAAAAAAGCTTGCTACACCAGCAGTAGCGGAAAGCGCGCGAGCGTGAGTCACGTTCATACGATGTAGCCTACGTAACAACATTCGATTAACAAAAAAACAAATCGACGAGCAGTATTTTAGTTAGTAGTAGTAGTAGTGGGAAAGCTGAAATTGAACCCTGTGTATGGACGATAAAAATGACGGCACGTGTCGGGGGGGGAGGAGGGACGACACCTATACCTGTGATCAAGGCTTTCTTCTAGAAGCTGAAAAAAGTAAATCAAAGCTATTATTATTATCTGCTTGCCATCCGACAGTTTATACGTAAGTAGTGCTGTTCTAAAAAAGGCTAAGGAGCAGAAAGTGAATAATTCTTCAGAACAAAAGCGCGGCAGTATCATACGACCGATCAAAACCGCGACGTGGTGCACATTATAAGGCTACCACAACCAAAACATGCCTCCATATCATCCACCAAAACAACAACCACTCCCCTCCTTAAGAAACGAACCCCTGAGAAGCATCTACCAAAAATCCGCTGCCCATCAAAATAGTTGGTTTATAGCTGCTACGCGCATGTTTCGACGCGCAGGAAGCCTTTTGATATAAAAAAAAAAAGAAAAACATGGCGTGTAAACCTATGAAGCGATACCTGGTTATTTTGCACTCGTCGAGGCTTTTCGGAATACTGCAATCCCCTGGAAAAAAAAACGAAACAAAAAACAGAGCTACTCGTACGGAATGAACTTGATCACAGCCCGAAGACTGCATTATCTTTTTTTTTCTCCGTCTTCGGGTCCTCCTTACCTCGGAGAGGTTTTTTTTCAAATTTTCGACATTTTCTTCGCGCAATCAATCTTTGTTTTTTTTTTTCCTGTATTTTTTTTTCAAATGTATGTGTGAAATTGAACGAACTTGATTTTTTTGCTTCTGGAGGATTTCACGAATAGTGACCGAACGCCTCTGTATATTGATACATATCTCCAATCATTTCCAACCTTTGGAAAATTTGGAAAAAAACGCTCTCCCATAAGAATGAGCCTCATCACTATAATACACGAACGAACGTCTAAATACTATAAATATTAATATTTCCGAGGTTTTCTTCTTTCGGGAAAGTTATGAGTGATCCATGTTGAAGATCATGCTGCACATTGTCAGATGGCAAGAGGAATAATAATAATAAATATTAGTAGTGGTAAGGAAAACATAAATAAATGAATAGTGCTGCAGTCCAGGCTGGATTTCTTAGTTGACTTTTTTAGGACTGGAAAACCGTTTCGGGGTGCAAACTACTCAGAATTTGACTGTTTTATCCCCCCAACTCGACTGCGGTCTTAAAAACGTTAACTACACAGAGCGAAATGGGGGTGCCCTCTGCTTGTAAAGTACCAGGTATCTACTTCTTTCTGCTGTACGAGTATAGGCTCCAGGTATGTGTATAGCGTGTATCCTGTCAATCTGGATCATGCGGAGCCTGTGCCTTTTCTGAAGTAGTGTGTGGGTGTGTTGTCGTTTTTTCATATTACCTACTACTACTGTAGCACAGGGTATTAATATACCTACAGTATTCATAGTAGCAGCAGCCTGTTGTGCTGATGTTGTTGCAATGGGAGCTATATAGGGTAAATTGTCACACGAAATTGGAACGTGGAAGTGTGGTGACCTTAAGGGCCCATCTTAACGGGGAACGCTATACGGAAGTTTGGTGAGCTCGACCCTTTTAGAACCGCAGTCCCGTTTTGGGGACAAACCACTCAAATTTCGAGTAGTTTGTCCCCAAAACGGGACTGCGGTCCCACAGGGATGAACCCTTATTTTTACCAATCCGCCGGAGGATAAAAAAAACAAAAAAATAATATAACTAACTGTAGTATTACGGGGGGGCATAATAAATAGGACCTATGGTACAGACAAAAACCTATACATTTCCCTTTTTTTGCTGCCAGTATTTGGTCCTATTAACTATGGCCCCCCGTAATAGTAGCTTTGCTGCATTGCGGGCCATGATGAGCTGCGCCATGAGCGACGGCATGGGCGAGCAGTAGGTAGAACACGGCGTGTCATGCCATGATGATCGGCGCAGGACAGGATGAGAGCTACTGTATGTATGTGTAGGACATGATGGCTTCGTTCGTTGTTGGCTCACTATCAGGGCAGTGCCCTCTTCTTGCTCACACAAAATCGTTCTTGTCGGGATGGGGGAGGGGTTTAACCGATTGTCTGCGGCGTTTCGTGTGGGGGCGGGGGGTGGTAACGATGGCAACGAAGATGACGATGATGATAACGACGATGATGATGATGATGATGATGACAAAATCATAGTAGAAGGCTTTGTACCAGGTACACCGCTCGTATCTTTGTTCCCGCGGCTTTCGTCTTTCGGAGTGCTTATGAGCTGCCGACGTCGCAGCTCATCATGCTACGTACACGTGATCGGTGGTCCTGTCACGAGGGGCCATAGTAAATAGGGCCAAACCTTACGAGTGAAAATGGGTAAAAACATAGGTTTTTGTGTCTACCGTAAGTCCTGTTGACTATGGTCCCCCGCGAATAATAGGGGGGGGGGGGGGCGACAGACCCACACCGATGGCGTGGGGATGGAGCTTGGATGCAGCTTAGGATTTAAGAATAGAACGTAATGAGAAGGAAGGAGCAAACACAGCAAATAGAGTAGACAAGCCGAAAGTTGGCACGGAAGGGAGGTAGACTTGGTGCATGGGTTTCCTTTTGTTTCCGAGGTTTTCTTCTTTCGGGAAAGTTATGAGTGATCCATGTTGAAGATCATGCTGCACATTGTCGGATGGCAAAATAAATAATAATACTAATAATAGAAGAAACGTAAATTGACCAACCAGAAACACTGCGCGATTACGGGCGGGGGGGGGGCTCAGTAAATAGGACCTACCGTACACACAAAAACCTACGTATTTTCCTATTTTTACTAACAATATTTGGTCCTGTTTACTACAGTATGCCCCCCCGTCATAGTTGTTACCCTCGGAACCCGCCAGGGTGATACTTTTGATTTTTGTTTTTGCAAAATATGATCAGGAATCAACCGCTGAGAGCGTGTAACGCGAGTCTACGAGGGGACAAGAAAAGGGGCTGAAGTCTTCTCGCGATAGAAAAGGCAAGGCACGCGAACCGTAGTAGTTGTGGAGAGGGGGAAGGGGGAGTGGGGGGGGGGGGTGTACTCGATAGGAGAGATGTGTTCGATCTCATGCATGGCCGTAGTCGTATGACCATATAGACCTTCGCATCCCTACAATGCCGGGACAGAGCATGTCGGGTTTTCACCGACCAGGCAGACATTGCTTGCACCACGCGCGAAGCGCCGTGAGGTGTCCGGCGAGTCGCATGAAGGGTGAGCTGCATCCTACTAAGAACCGCATGTGAGGCGGACTTCTATATGTGGATGACAGCTTCAATGAGTTGATTTAATTTCCGGTGTAGGTAATGCCAGAGACAGCAATGGGAGTACTATGTAACTGCCTCTTGGGTGCCTTGCCTGGAACACTACGTGATTCGACCAGTTTCCTTGTGCGGAGTAAAGGTTCTTCACCTCGCACATAAATGATCTATAACACGACAACCAGCTGTGGACGACCGCCAAAAAAAAAAAAAAAAAAAAGGTACCCTGGTTGTCTAGCTCACGTATGATACCACATCTTTGGATTCTGCGAAATTTGACCTATGATACTACCGCACTTATGCTCTGGAGAGGTCTTCACTAGCTGTTCCTTACCAGTAGTCGTTTTTAGAACAACAGTACACACATTGTCGGATGACAAGCATAGTAATAGTCATGACAAACAAACGACCTATACAAATACCAGGTAATTGGTAACAATTAACTGTTGTTGTTTGTTCGCGGCGCAGAGCGGGTGGCTCGTCAACGACGTTCGCCGATGGTCATAACTATACCGCCACCTCCCTCTCTATTGCTGTTGCTGTTGCTGTTGCTGTTGTTGCTGTTGCTGCTGCTGTTGCAGCTGCTGTGCTGTTTGTTGCTGTTTGTGTTTGTTGTGTGTCTGTCAACAAGAAGACGGATTGATGGGCGCTAAGTTGTACGACACACGCCTCCACTGCTTGCTGTCGCAGCGAAACCCTTTCGGGGCCCGCTACGTACCAGGGTATGTATACTGTTTCACCTCATCATCATCCAAGGTTTTCATTAATAGCTTGTCTTCTACTTACATACACACGAACCAGCGTGTAACAACCACCGCAGGGGCAGACCGACCAACCGAACGGTCAGACAGTCGATCAGCCAAGCACTCAATCAATGCTAACAACAATCAATCAATCAATCAAACAATCAAACAATCAAACAATCATTCCATCAGTTCAATCAATCAACTAAATCAAACACTCAACCAATCGACCAACCAATCGACCAATCAATCGACCAATCAACCGACCAACCAATCGATCGACCAATCGGTCAAGAAATCAATCAGTCGAACGCCAATACAACAACAACAAACAACAATATGGGCAACAAATAATGAAAGAAAGAGCGGGGGGGGGGGGGGCGATCAAATATCAACAGCGCACGACGCAAGGAAACTCCCTGGAAACTTCCACCCAAGGCCTATTCATCACCATTCCTGAGGCCCACACGCGCCCCACACACAGCCTACTCCTCCCCCCCCCCCCCCCCCCCCCCCCCTAGATTCAACCAATCGCTCACACGCAGGCACTCTCCGATAACAAAACGATCTGGTTTAAAATAATACCGGGGATGGGTTTCCATCATTCACACGGCGTTCCGCACAGGGGGCACCAATATTATACGACCACTACGGGTTTGTTTAGTCTGCCCCCCCCCCCCCCCCCCCCCCCCCCCCCCCCTAACCCTCCGTCTCGAAAGGGATGCGTGGTCGATGGTCAAATGACTAAGGCAAGCAACAAATGAGTACGTCCCCCCTCCCCCCCCCCCCCCCCTCCCGCTCCTTCCGAAACGGGCGCGGATTATTTATAAAAAATAGTCGCACGGGGTGCCGTTCAGGAGACACATGCGACGCCGAGGGTGGGTTTCCATCATTCACACGGCGTGTCAAACAGGGGGCACCAATCTTATACAACCACCACCGCTTTTCTGAATCTACCCTCCGTGTCCCCCCCGCCCCCTCTCCACAAAACCGTCGCGGAAGAGTCTGCAAATTTTCGCTCGGGTTGACGTTCAGGGGACACCAATAGCTTACTACCCCCCCCTTTCCCGCTCCCCTCCCCCCCCACCCCCTCTCCTTCCCCCCCTCCCCCCGGAATGGTCGGGGGTGGATGCGGGTGTTCCATATGTTTTCTTGGAGTGTAGGTTAGGGGTCGCCAACGTCAAACGACCACCACGGGCTAAACCGAGTCTGCTTCACTACTTTCACCCTCAGACAAAAAAAAACATACCCTACCCCCTCCCCCCCCCCCCCCCTCTGCCTCCAACTACGATCGGGGTTGGGTTTTTAACATTCACACGGCGTACCGGCCAGGGAGAACCTATAGTATATCCATACGATCACCACGTTTATTTTTAGTCTGCCCCCTCCCCCCCCCCCCCCCGCCCCGTCCCCCCCTCCCTCCAAATGGTTGAAGGTGGGTCTCAAAATTTCGTTTCATACGGCGTGTCCTCCAGGAGACACCAATATTACACGACCCCCCTTAATATTGAGTACACCCCTTGCCCCCCCCCTCCCCTCCCTCCCTCTCTGCCAGTAAAAAGGTCGGGGGTGGGTTTCTCATCGTTCACACGGCGTGCCATTGAAGGGGGGGTGCCTATATTATACGACCAACACTGGGATTTCTGAGACTGCTTCACTTCACCCTGCCAAAAACACCTTAGTGGCTGGATTTATCCCTCCCCTTCTCCCCTTACCTCCTTCCCTTCCCCAGCTCCGAAAAAGTCAGGGGTGGTTTTCCTACACTCGCGCGGCGTACCGCTCAGGGGACACCACTAGTACGCTACCAAGCACCGGTTTTCTGAGTCTGCTTCACTTCAACGTACATAACACCGTACTGTCTGGGTACTTACACCCCCAGCCCCCCTCCTCCCCCCTCCCCTCCCCCCCTCCCCTCCCCTCCCTCCTTTCCTAAAAAAAACTCGGGAGGGGAAGGGGGTTCCATCATTCACACGGCGTACCGTTCAGGGGACACCTACCAACTCTTTGAGTCTGGTTCACTTCACCGTACAGGCAAGGCAACACCTTGACTGGCCCCGTTAGTACTGCAAGCCCCTTGTTTGTCTGGACAAGCTACTTGGGAGCAAGCAGCGTAGTACCTGGCAGAGTTTTACGAAGGGGTTTCAGGCTTGACATAGTAAGTGGTCTGGGCATCAACCAACCCATCAGTGACCACGGTATGCCACGAGACACACCGCAGCCGCTTGCTACAGTAGTAACCCTCTCTGTCGTAGCGGCCACTGCTCCCCCTCAGAGAAGTAGAAGAAGAAACAAAATTACGTTTCGCGTGCGCAACTTCTGTAACCACCACTCGTTTCATTGGTGCTACTCTGGAAGTAACTGTAAGGTACGTTTGGGCTTTCATGGTTACACCGCAGCGGTCGTCCCATTAACGTCCAAAAAGATATTCGTCATTCCAAAAAAAAGGACGTACGTAGATCTCTCGGGAGAACTCACACGCTCACAAGACTCAAGAAGAAAAAAACGACGCGTATGTGTGTGTGTTTTTTTCGTTTTTTTTTTCAAGGTTAAAAACGAAACGATACAATATTGAAACAAAACAAAAATCGTTTCGTCCAGCAGTTTCTCCTGTCAACAAAAAAAATCGAATTAAAAATCCCTTCCAAAACTTGAAACAAAAAAAAGAGGGGTTGTGGCAGGGGGGGTTGTTGTTGTTCCCCCCCCCCTCCCCCCTTCTGCCCATTTTTGTGTTAGGGGGTGGGCCCTTGAACTTCTCCCGGATCTCCTGCGTTAAATCCGCGTCGCATGGCCAAGAGCGCTTGCACTGATTGGTCAACCTGATCGATCGGGACGGGGCGGCGGGGGCGGCGGCGGGAACGCGAGAGGCGAGAAACGTTTTTTTTTGTGAGCTATCATTCACGAAAAAAAAACGGTGGTTGATTGAGAAAATGGAGTGAGCGGGTGGGAAGGTGCGATGGGATGGGGCGGGTTGGGGTGGGGTGGAGTGGGGTGGTGATGGGAACGGGGTGGGACATAAACCTTGTAGAGCCGCAACCACGTTTTTCGGGACATACTATTCAAGGTGAGTTCGAAACAACTTTCAGCGGTATGAAGCGAAAGAGTTAATCGAGGAGAGCTGTCTACTCTACTCTGCGTACTCCATGGCAAGAGATCGGGAGCTCCGTATCACATGCACGAGAGCACGGCAAGCGCCTTCTTCTCGACCGGCAACTCCTCTCACCCTCACCTCCACAGGCATGGCAGAGTCACCGTCCCCTTCACCCTGTTGCTTCTGCTGCTGCTGCTGCTGCTGCTGCTGCTTCTGCTGCTGCTGCATCTGCATCTGCATCTGCATCTGCATCTGCTGCTGCTGCTGCTGCTGCTTCTGCTGCTGCTTCTGCTGCTGCTGGTGGTGGTGGTGCTGCTGCTGCCGCCGTCGCCGCAGCTGCAGCTGTCGCCGCTGCAGCAGCAGCTGCTGCTGCTCCTGCTCCTGCTCCTCTCTCTGCACAACCTGCTGGTGGTGTTGTAGCCTCGCGCGCTGCAGCTTGCTGTGGACTCCGCCCGAGAACTCCCCGCCACCACGCTCTCCCCCTCCGCCGTCGTAACCGTCATCATCACCGCAACCATTGTCACCATCTGAGACGTCCATGCCGCCACCGCTCCTCACCCCGCCCCACTCATGACCCCCACCACCACCACCACCGCCGCCGCCGCCACCTCCTCCACGCCCACCACCACCACCACCACCACTTCCGACGCTTCCACACCCGCTTCTGCCGCTGCCCATACTACCCGAAACCGGGCTGCCAGAGACCGGGCTGCCAGAGCCAGGGCTGCCAAAGTCAGGGCTGCCGGAACCGGGGCTTCCGGAACCACCGCTGCCGCTACCGCTGCGGCTCATGCCGACACAGCCACCGCGACCGCGGCCGCGGCTGCCGCCACCGCCGCTGCTGCTGTCGCTGCTGCCCACCTCCTCCACGCAGGTTCCGTACTCGTGGACGTCCGCGAGCTGTTCCGCGAGCGGGTCCGGGAGCCGGTTCAGGAACCGCGCTTCCGCGAGCGGCGGATTCGGGAGCGGGTCTTCGATGGTCATCTCGTTGAAGGGGCGGTTCAGCTCGGTGTTGAGCGAGTGCGTCCGATCGTGGTGCGCGCGGCGCTTCTCGTCGCACCCACCGCCCCTGCCACCGCCTGCATTCCCGCTTCCCTCCGCGGGGGAAGGGGGAGGGTTGAACGAGGAGCGGATGCCGTAGGTACCGTCCCTACCGATGACCTGGTGGTGGTGGTGGTGGTGGTGGTGGTGGTGGTGTTGGCGTTGGTGAGGGGGAGGGGTGGTGAGGGTAGTGGGGGTGGTGGTGGTGGCGGCGGTGGCGGTGGCGTTATTGTTGTGGGCGGATACGTTGCGGGGAAAGGGGGCGTGGGGGGATTGAGTTCGGAGGTGGACTCGAAGCTGCTGCTGCTCGCGGCGCCGGGGGAGGACAAGCGGAGCTGGAATTGGCGGGAGGCGGCCGCCGAGACGTAGCTGTACGGCTTTTGGTCGGCTTGGGGGGTCCCCCCCCCCGCCCCTCCTGCCCGTACGGGGGAGGATGACGACGACGAGGACGAGAGCGCTCCCGCTGCTGACGATGCTGACGCTGACCCTTCTCCTGCGGAGGATGATGGAGATGATCGTGCTGCTGGTCGTGCCGCTGGTCCTCGTGCCTCTCCCCCTACTCCTCCTCCTCCTCCTCCTGAGGATGCTGATGGTGTCGCGGTTGCATGTGTCGGGTCGTCTCCCCGTGGTCGCTGTGGCGAGAGCTGTTGCTGTTGGTGGTGTTGGTGGTGTTGGTGGTGGGGCTGCTGGTGGTGATGAAGCTGCCGATCGAGTCCCTGCTGCTGCTGCTGCTGCTGCTTCTGGCGCTGCTGCTCGTCCCACTGCTCCTGGTTCTGCTGCTGTTGGCGCAGGCGCTGCTGCTGGCGCTCCCGCTGCTCCCGCTGGCGTTGCTGAACCTGCCCTTGTGAGAGCGGGGGAGGCCGTGGGGCGTCCACCGCCTGCTCTTCGGGACACGATCCGTCCAGAGGCCTCACCTATGTTTCGTGTTCGAAAAAAACAGAGCGATTGAAAAAATGAAAAAAAAATGTGCTCCTTTTAGGAACCTCCCGAGATATCATCATTTCTCTTGCCATCCGACAATGTGCCGCGTGATCTTCAACATTTATCACTCATAACCTTCCCGAAAGAATGTAGCCAGCAAAAGCGAACGAAACAAAGGTAAAGGCGCATCATTTGGTTTTTGGGGCCGCCTCAGGTATATACGAGGTAGCGAGCACAACGAAATTGATTTTCCTGCTTCATTCTTTACCACCAGAGGTACGCAGCGAGGTGAAAATGAAAAGAGCTAGATGAATCAGTGCGAAGCACAACGTTATCGAAATTTCATTCGCGACACCGACTGAACTACAAATGTTTGTTTATCGAGGTGTGAAACCCTTAGGCTCGTATAGCCGCCTGCTTTGCTCACCTTGGGTCCCGGCTTTTGCTTCAAGCTGAACTCGCAGGGCAGGCCTTTGCGACTGCACATTGTGCACGGCATGCTCCCGCTGCATTTCACCTGCCTCGCCGCGAAAAGTGCGCATACATCACATACAACACATAAAATACATACAAAGTACAGCACATACAACGCATACGTTACATGTAGCACATCACAAACATCATGTACAGCACATACAGCACATACAACACATACAATACATGCAGCACCTACATCACATACAACACATAAAATACATACAAATTACAGCACATACAACACATACGTTACATGTAGCACATCGCAAGCATCATGTACAGCACATACATCACATAAAGCACATACAGCAGATATAGCACATACATCACATTCAAGACATGCAACATATACAGCACCTACATCGCGTACAACACATAGAGCACGAGTTTCACGTACGGCACATGCAACACATACATCACATACAGCATACAGCACATGCATCACCTGCAGCGCACAGCGCATACATCACATGCAGCACATTCAGCACATACAGCGCATACATCACGTACATGCATACATCACATAAATCACGTTCAGCACATACAGCGCATACATCACGTACATGCATACATCACATACAGCACACACAGCACATACAGCGCAAATCTCACATACAGCACATACAACACATACATCACAAATATCACATACAGCACATACAGCACAAATATCACGTACAACACATACAACACATACATCACACATACATCACATACAGCACATACAACACATACAACACATACAGCACATACAGCACATACATGCAGTACATACGTCATATGTAACACATACATCACATACATTAACATACAGCACATACAGCACATACATACAGCACATACATACAGCACATACATACAGCACATACAGCGCAGACAGCCTGTTTGTTATGCTCGCTGCCCCTGTACTGCTGTATCGTGCAAATCCAATGCCTGGCACCCACCTTTTTTTTCACGCAGTAGTCGCAGTTGCGGCGGAGATCGTCAGAGCTGCGACGGAGCCCGATGGGCGCCATGACGGATGACGGGCTGTCGCACCCCATATGACCGCCCGGTAGCTGACACAACAACAGCAGCAACAGCGACAACAACACCAACAACAACAATAACAACAATAACTTGTGGGTTTCCTTTTGTTTCCGAGGTTTACTTCTTTCGGGAAAGTGATGAGTGATCAATGTTGAAGATCATGCTGCACGTTGTCGGATGGCGAGGGAAATAATAATAATAATAATAATAATAATAATAATAATAATAATAATAATAATAATAATAATAATAGTAATAGTAGTAGTAATAATAATTATAATTAGAATTATAACAATAATAGAGTAATAATTACAATAATAATATATACGGAGCCAAAAAAAGGTACTCCATCCCTTTCGAGATTGCTCAAGCGACCGACCTACCGACCGATTGACCGACGGACCGATGGATGGACCGACCGACTGACGAACGGACCGACGGACCGACCGACAGACCGACCGTAATCCGAACACTGCACGCAACAAGTGGACGTCAGTTACAAAGTACTCCTGCTGCGCGAGTCCTTCGAATATTTCATGCGAAGAAACAACTTAAAACCGCCCCCTATATATTACACGTATATAGGTTGGCTTGGCGTCGGTTGGCAACGACACTGCTGTGAAACATATGCCGCTCACTACGTGAGCCAGACAGCCAGGATAATACCGTTTTTGTTTTCGGCCGGTCGGTCACAGCTGGTGCTCGAGTTAGATCAGTTTGTGCGGGGTGGAGAGCCTTTACTCCGCGCGTACTGGTAGTGTTTATGGTAGCAAGGTGTCCAAGAGGCAGTTACGCAGTACCCCCATTGCTGTCACTGGAAGCGGTGCACACCGCGAAATTAAATCCAACTCACTGAAGCTGTCATCCGCATGCCAAGTCCGCCTCACAAGCGGCTCGTAGTAGGATGCAGCTCACCCTTCATGCGACTCGCCCAACACCTACCTTTACCCCCTCGCCCTTGGAGCAAGCAATGTCTGCCTGGTCGGCGAAAACCCGACATGCTCCGTTCCGGCATCGCAGACATGCGAGGGTCTATGGCCACACGACTACTTAAGGCCATGCACGATATCGGGTATACCCCCCCCCCCCCCACACACCCCCGCCGAACTTGAATAACCCCTCCGGCGAAAAATTACTTGAAAGGAGAACGGGTTTTCATGTCGGTTTCATCCATCGCTTACCTGGTGCTGGTAGGAGTGACGCTCGACTAAAACCGGGGAGCTGGCCCTCCTGTATTCCATCTTGTAAGGCACCGCGGCCCCGTCCTCAGCGGGGGGGCACGTTTTCGCTGAGAACGGTGGCAGGAGGGAGGTCATCATCGCCGCAGCATAAAACACACACACACACAAAAAAAAAATGGAAAGGGGGTGGGTGATTACGTAGAGGTCGGTAGTATTCTCATTAACCCTTTTAGAACCGCAGTCCTGTTCTGGGGACAAACCAGTCAAATTTCAAGTAGTTTTGTCCCCAAACGGGACTGCGGTTCTAAAGGGGTTAAATAGCGTCCGCACTTTGAGAAATTTGGTTGGGTGTTCGGATATTGGGAGTTCATAGATTTTGCGAGGCTGTTCGCGGGTCGGGTCAAACCGACCCGGTCAGGTTCGGGTCGGATCGGGCAAGAGTGACCCGACCCGATCCGTGAGAGTTTAACAACCTCCCGAGGCGACCCGACCCGAACCGACCCGATCCGTTAGGTTTTTGGAAACGTTCCTGGCTTACCCCACAGGTCGGGGTCATGACTCGCGGAGAGCTCAGAATTTGGGAGTTCTTAATTTGGGGGGAAGTTACAGAGAGTGAGAGTCGATATTTTTTGGCTCCGATTTTCGAACGCGAAACGTTACTATAATTACTTCTTGCAATTATTGCGGGAGGGGGGCATACGGTAGGTAGTGATAACCTACAGTAATGTGGTGTGTAAACCTATGTAGGGGACCCACTGTGGGTTCTGATTTATGTGCCCCCCCCCCCCCCCCCCTCCCGCCTCCCATGATAATGAGTACCTCCCTCCCCCCCATGAAATAAGTACACTCCCCCCCCCCCACCATGATATTGAGTACACCCCCCGCCCCCCGCCCCTCCCTCCCGCAATATCCCTTTTAGGATTACAGTCCCGTTTTGGGGATACACTACTTTTGATTTCTGTGCACCCCATGATAATGAGTACCAGTACCCCCCCCCCCCCCCCCCCGCAACTCATTGAAGCTGTCGCCCATATACAAGTCCGCCACAAAAGCGGTTCTTAGTAGGATGCAGCTCACCGTTCATGCGACTCGCCAGACACCTCACGGCGCTTCGCGCTTGGTGCGAGCAATGTCTGCCTGGTCGACATGCTCCGTCCCGGCATTGTAGGGATGCGAGGGTCTATGGTCATACGACTACGGCCATGCATGAGATCGAGTACATATCTCCTATCGAGTACACCCCCCCCCCTCCCCCCCCGGTAATATCCCTTTTAGGAATGCTGCAGTCCCGTTTTGGGGACACATTATTTCTGATTTCTGTGCCCCCCCCCCCCCCCTCCCCCAAGATAATGAGTACCAGTACCCCCCCCATCCCCTCCCGCAATATCCTTTTCAGGACCGCAGTCCCGTTTTGGGGGCAAACTACTTAAATTTTGACTTGTTTGTCCCCAACAACGGGGCTGCGGTCCTAAAAAGGGTTGAAGACGTAGGACAACTGTTGACTCTCCCCGCGAAATATATTGAAGCCAGGCGATACTGTATAGGGATTAGGGATGCAGCAGTTCAGGGCTTGCCCGGTTTTCTAGAGGTACCGAAAAGAGCGGGGGTGCGGCGATCGCTTCTTGTTTTCATCGGTTT
>JARUPZ010000020.1:4780792-5106789 GCA_031213475.1 Nereocystis luetkeana
GGTTTTCATAGGGGGGGGGGGGGGCAGAGGCGCCGCGACTTCTATTGTGCAACTGCTGCTCTGCTTCGACGGACGGATGATAGTATATCTGATCTGTCCACTGTAGATGATCTAATTCCTCGCCTGCCGCTGTGAGATGCTGTGCACGATCTATATATCTGTACCACAGTGCAGATCATTCTTTAAAAAAAAAAACAAAGGATGCGAAAAAGGTTTGAACCGAAGCTTCGAGCAACATACCGTGTGCTCCGTTCGTGGACTGCGAAGTGTAGTTTAGTATGATAGCCATCGTATGTATGGTTATCGCGGGCTCTAGGTTATGGTTATATTGCACACCAAGAAGTAGACACATACTTCGTATATATGACGTTGGCGATATGAAATACACTCTCTTTTCGCTGTACATACACACGTTCTACGTTATTCTTCCTGTTTTTTTTTCTTTCATTCCCCCGTCCCGTGTCATCGAATCGCTCGACGCTGTCATCCATATATTTGCAAGAAGGTCCGCCTCACGAGCTTTTTTTTTGTGAGATGCAGCTCACCCTCCATGCGACTCGCCCGACACCTCACGGCGCTTCACGCTTCTTGATGTGCAAGCAAATCAGTATCTGCCTGGATGGCGAAGACCCCCAATGCGCTCGGTCCCGACATTATAGGAACGAGGGGGGGGTCTGTGGAGTCTGTGGTCATACAACTTCCGAGCATGAATGCCATGAGTACACCCACCCCCGCGTCCTCTGCCCTGTCGCTCGCTAAAAAACGCCTCGATCTGCAAACCCGAGATATTCTCTGCTCGCTACTGTGCGTGTCATGCTATGCTTTTTTTTTATTCTCCCCAACTCAGTCCCCGCTGGAAAAATCGCCCTCCAACCTCTGCAAAGCCGAAGTCATTTTTGTGCTACAGGGCGCCTCCAACCTCTGCAGAACCCGAGTCATTTTTTTTGCTACAGATCATGTCATTCACGCCGATTTTTTTTTGTTCCTTCCCCTCGCTAAAAAAAGTGGCAGAAGCCCGAGTTTTGTTCTCTTTTTTTCTTCAAGGTATTATGCTCATGCATGCCATGTCATTCATGCTGCTTTTTCCGTCTCCGTCTGTGGCGGGTGGAGTCGTTCCGCCTGGAGCACCTTGTCCGCGATCCAATTTGACCTGCACGAGCTTTCCGCGTGGGCCGCCTGTCATTTTTCATAGTAAGTCGCGACCGTTGCGTGCACGGAAATGATGTTTGTGTTTCGTTAAGCTCGTGTACGTAGTCCCTTCACTATTGTCGTAAGAGAAGAACCGCATCCTTCCACGCCATCCACGTTTTCGTGGAAATCTTAGTTGGAATCAGACATCATTGACTTTTTTCGTTAGTTGTATTTTACCCCCCCCCCCGAAAGGGATGCGTGGTCAATGGTCGAATGACTAAGGCAAGCAATAAATGGGTACGCCGCCCCCCCCCGCCCCCCCCACTCCCCCGCCCCTCTACTCCCCCACCCCCCCCCTCCTCCCTCGCTCGCATACCCCCCCCCCCCCCCCCCTCCTACCCCCCCTCCCTCCCTCCCTCCCTCGTCCCCTCTCCCCCTTCCCCTTCCCTCCCGCCCCCCCCCCTCCAACCCATTACTCCACAACTCCACCCGCATTTGCCTCCCGAACACCCTTGCCTCAGCAGGTCTTCAGCCAGGGTATCGCGCCTAGTGCTCCCAGGCCCTCCCCACGCTGTTGTCGGAGTCAAACCTCATCGTCAAACCTGCCGAGTCAAGGCACAACGCAACAGCACACCCACCGTTCCATCTCATTCCATCTCCTTCCATCTCACTCAATCTCATTCCATCTCCTTCCATCTCCTTCCATCGCATTCCCTCTATTTCCATCTCATTCCATTCACTATCTTCTTGGAATTTTTTATAGGCAGGGCACCTTTTTGACGCTAAAAAAATGGACGTCGATTGTAGCCACGGCGACCGGGCGGCTACCACGGGGGAGCATATTAAACTAGGACCTACGGCACACATAAGCACCTGTATATTTCGCCATTTTACAACAATATTTGTCCTATTTACTGTGGCCCCCCCGTAACAGGGGACGACACACGTCATTGGTTAGCCGGCACGGGGCGCAACGAACCATTGCTGATCCCATCGTGTAGGTCTGGTCCCTCGCGCTCCTCGCAGATGGTTGAAATGGCACGAAAGTCACCAGCCATTGTTTTGGCCGCTACCTACCGTAGGGGGTATACGTCTCAGTTCTGAGGCCTGCCCGCTCAACGTCAAGAGGACCCACACGCAGTACGCGTGATCGAAGTATAACACACGGCTAGCTCGCTAAGGTGAGCTTCGACGATTTCCTCGATGTCATCACGGCGTTATTGTTTTGTTTTTTTCTCAACTTGATATAGATACCTCGCCCGTCAAAACTGACTTTTTATTTACTGTAATGTAGACACGCACACTCTCCCTGATTTTTTTTTAAGCTTGAGATTTTTTCCTCCTCATAGCTAGACGGGATGCACATACAGTGGTACGCGCGATGGAGCTATGCCATACAGCTTACAAAGATGAGTTTCGACGAATCCATGATCTCACGCAGAGCTGATGTGTGTGTGTGTGTTTTTTTTGTTTTCAGTTTTATTAAAATAATTAGATTAGCTTATATAGGGTGCCGAACGAAAACTTTGGCGCAACAGAAAGGCACGCCTTATTGCAACAGTTAGGCATGCCTCTCATTGGTAAGGTGTGCCTAATTGCAACAGTATGAGGCAGGCCTTATTGGCAAGGCATGTCTCAGTCGAGGAGTGGACTATTAATACTATTAATAATAACAGCAAGTCACAAATATTTCGGCCAATGAAGTGCCACGTATCGTACCACGCGTCGAACGGCAACAACTACTTGTATTGACAGGGGATGGCCACAATGAATGGCGTTTTCAATTTTCAAACCAAGGCATTCTTGGGGGCCGGGCAAGCGTCGTAGTATCTCTATAATATACAGGTAAGTTTACGTGAGATGCCTGTTTTTGTCCACAACCGACGGCATTAATTATTTATAGTCATGGGCTCTACCGACGGAAACAAAATGGCTTAATATTTTCAGAGGCAGAGAGAAGAGAAGAACGACCATACTCGCCCCGTGCCCCCTCCTAGCTTCCCGTGATAGATAGGTGCACGAGCATAGAGCACGGCATTGCTCGCTGCCGATTGAAAGGCCTAGAGGCTAGGCCTACTACCTACTGTTGGGGTTAACAACTCTCTGAGGTTGGTCATTAACTATCGGGGC
The DNA here is from genome assembly GCA_031213475.1 of Nereocystis luetkeana. Classification (NCBI taxonomy): domain Eukaryota; class Phaeophyceae; order Laminariales; family Laminariaceae; genus Nereocystis; species Nereocystis luetkeana. The sequence goes on from JARUPZ010000020.1 coordinate 4,784,054, forward strand.
AGCTTCTGATTGGCTGCGTGCGGACGCACGTACGAAGCGCCCCTTCGGATTCACCCGTTTGTTGACCAATCGGCTCCCCTCCCGTTAGTCGGTTCCAAAATATTTTCTTGTAAACCCCAGCCATATTCGATTATCGTCAACCGCCTATAGTAATACCGATACTGGCAAGAACAACACTGCGCCACTTAGGAGATGTTTTTTTTTTTTTGTTGTGCCCGAATTCCCACATTCAGCACTCGTGCAAAAATTTCCATACTTATCTCGTAACAACAATTTATAAATGCAACGTTCCCACAGAAGAAGGAAGGAAAAAAAGCCACGGGAAACCGAAAACGCAAAAAAAAGAAAGAAAGAAAGCAAGAAGATAAACCCCCTATAATATACCAGGTATACGCACGAAGCCTGCCTGACCCCCCCCCCTGTTATTATTATTTCTCTTGCCATCCGACAATGTGCGGCATGATCGTCAACATTGATCACTCAAAACTTTCCCGAAAGAAGAAAAACCTCGGGAACCACTCCCCCCTGTTATGGTGTTTTTCCCTCCGACGCTGACCGTGTATATATATATAATATATATATATATATATATATATATATATATATATATATATACTTACCAGGTATACAGCATGAGCTTCAACGTTGATCACTCACAAAACACTACGCCGAAAGAATAAAACTGTCCAGTCACCCACCGCGTGCGTCAGGGGTGGAGGTGTTGGCGGCGGCAGTGGGGGTAAGGCTGCTGACGCTTGTAAGGATGTCCCCCGCCCTCTCCGTTATGAACACCCCGGGGATGTAGAGCTCTCTTGCCTGGAGATGATAAGCCGCCCAACAGGGTGGGAGTAGGGTAGGGTGGGAGTGGGAGTGGGAGTGGGAGTGGGAGTGGGAGTGGGAGTGGGAGTGGGAGTGGGAGTGGGAGTGGGAGGTATATTATATTTAGCGTACGTACCATGATACCATACCACTTTCTGTTTGCCATTCTACCGTGATACCATGCTACTCGCTGCTTACCATACCATACTGCCGTACGTGCTATTACGGGGGACCACAGTCAATAGTACCACATATTGTTAATAGTAAAAATGGTTCAATAGATAGGTTTTTATGTATGCCATAGGTTTCTATTAACTATGGTCCCCCGTAATACCAGGTATTCTCTATTTACCTCACCATGCCATGACCGTCATACTACTTTCTGTTTACCATACAAGGCGTTCTACGATAGAGGTTCACCCTGATTTTTTTCTGAGGCTCCTCAGTTGAAGCGCTCTGAACCTCACCCGAAAACTGACCGAAGCAATAATCAAATTGCATCCCGATGAATACAATACCATGGCCCCCGAGTTTACAAAAAACGTCATTTTTCGAAACAATCTTGGTATTCCGACGGTTTCGGGTTAAGGAGCCCCGTCAGTCGGGGTTTTTTTTTTTCATGGGAATGTGCTACCTCTACCGTAGAACGCGTCATACCGTGACACCAGCACTACACTGCACTTCACGTACCAGCGGATCTGGAGCCCCGACGTTCTGGAGCACTCCTAACCCATTGTCTCGGATGACAATCACTCGCCCGCCGGCATCCTGGGGGGAAAAGACAAGCGTTTGGGCACGGGACGCATGCCACCGACCGTGAATATCTGCAATCGTCCAATGCGTTATCTATCGACCTAGGGACCGACCACTTATGGCTATCTGCTAACTCTGTGGCACTGCTCAGGCCGCCACTCTCCCGCACAAGGTGCTTGACGGACGCTTGGGAGTTCCAGTGTTTTTTTTTTTTTTTCGTTCGGTCGCTTACTTGCTCGCTGGATGTTTTCCGAACGAAGGGGGGAGATGATCCTCATTCGGGCTGCAGGCGAGAACGCAGCGCTTGCCAGGTGTGTACGATGAGGGGACGCTTGCTTAGAAACCGTGACGCCGCAACGACAGGGGAGAGGGGATGCCATAGCACATCCGGTGTCACGATAGTACGGTGTCAGCGAAAAAAAGTGTGCTTGGAGCCAATTGCATCGGTGGTTCTTGCTGTCTGCTGTTTTCTATAAAAAAAAAAATGACTCCAATCCATGGAAACTTATTCCTAAGAGTGAGTCCAACCCAAGAGCCGTAACGCCTAATTCTCTCTACAACAATAAACCGCAGAATATTATCATATCGGTTCCCGATCTCTAGTGCGCAATCTTTTCTTTTTTTTTGGTGTGTACCGTTGGTCCGATTCATTATGGCCCTCCGTAAACGTTGAACGTGGGTGGATGAAAATAATTAGCTGATGAATTGAGCTAAAAAATAGGCTCCACGGTACACACAAAAAACCTAGATAGTTACCTTTTTTTACTCACAAGATTTGGTCCTATTTTACTCGTATGGTCCCCCGGATTTTTTTTTTTTTTTGCTACAACAGAGGGAAACGATAACCTAAAAAAAAAATGGGAAAATAATTGGGAACAAGATTTGGTCCTATTTTGCTATGGTCCCCCGGATTTTTTTTTTTTGCTACAGATGGAATCGATAACCTGAAAAAAAAATGGGGAAATAGTTGGGACGGAGTGGGGTTAAGGAGCGCCGTCCTCCAGAAAACGTTCCAAGCCTAAAAAAGGGCTATGCACGTTTCCTCTATCCTAGCTGCGGCCTTTTCTTTTTCTTTTTCCTTTTCCGATTTTCCTGGGATGATGTAGCCACGATATAAGCAATGGCTGCAGCACGCGTGCCGTACGTAACTGAAACGACTTTTTTTTGCACTGGAAACCCCCCCCCCGGCATTTTTGCAAACCCGCATGTACTATTCTACGCTCATGCCGCGGAAACCAAATCCCACAAAAATCTTATTTTGAAATGAAACAACCACCTGGTACATACGTATGCACTTCCAAGCAGCTTGTTTGCCCCCCCCCCCCCCCCCATCAAGAAATGCGCAGTAGTTGTTTGTAACGAAGATAAGGTGAACCCGATAAATTTCAGTTGGAAGTGGGGAGAAGATGAATTGCCGATCGTAGCCCAGTATACGTACCTTGGCGTAGAGATCTCAAAAGACTGCTCTTGGGATACACATAGAGCAAAAGTAATAGGAAAGGGTAAAAACAGACAAAACGGAAAAATGGGAACGAAACAAAAAATGGGAACGGACGGTTTTTTTTAGAAAGCAAACCAATTGTGTACAACTCCAAGAAAAAAAGCTGACAGTCCTGTGGGGCTGTACAGCAGCCTTCGAATGAGCTGTCGCTCAGGCTGGAAGTCCTCGGCATCGCCGCGGTAGCCAGCATCTAGAGAAATCACAATAGAGCCAGCGTATATCGCTTTTTGCGCCCACCCGAAGGCACGAGATGGAGCATGACCGTTCTGACGAGCTCCTCTCACAGGGCTGGCCAAGGGGTTTCGCAGGATCATTTTGGTTCTCTGATACACCACATGGTTCTGGAGATACGGCTTGGTTCTCATTTTAGGCTTCGTTCCCATTTTTCCGATTTGTCTGTTTAAAGCACACATAGGCAAGATGGATGCGATCGTAACAGACTCGCACCTTGACACCAGGATTAAGAGATGTGTCCTGATGAATGTGATAGTACCAAAGCTAGAATATGCAGGAGAAGCATGGGAAGGGAATGAGAAACTCGTAAAACAGTTGGAAACAGTACAGATGACAGCAGCTAAAAAAATCCTAAGATGCTCAAGTACGACTAGTAATACAGTATTAAGAGCAGAACTGGGAATGCACCCACTCAAAACAAACAGGGATGTGAGAAAGTTGAAATGGCAATCTAAAGTAAGGAACATGCCAAAAAAGAAGTTGCCGGCCATAGTTGATAAAGCTATATGGGAGAAAGTAACAAAAGGGCGAACTGGAATAAGGTGGGATAGCGTAGTTGAGAAAGTATGGAAGGATATAGGGGGAAACCAAGAAGAGGTGATGTTCGCCGGGAAGTTTGGGAAGTACAAGGCAGAAGTAGAAGAAAGGAAAATAATAAAAAAAGAAGGGAAAGGCTAGCGCTACGAAACAAGGTGGAATCGGAAAAACACCTAGAGATATACGGGAGATTGAGGGAAGGAATAGGAATGAAAACGTATCTGCACGGCCCAATGGACTTCGCGAAAACGCTGAAGCTGCGGTTTCGTGTAGGTGACCTGGACCTGCCAGAAAGAAGAAAGAGGTATACCAATAGCCGGGGGGAGGAGGAGGAAATAGACGCACAGATGTGCCCGTGTGGCAAAGCGATAGAGAGTAGAACTCACATAGTAGGAGAATGTGAAATATACAAGGAGGAACGAGATGTGTTAGAAGAGGAGATGGGGGAAATAGAAGAATGTGACACGGAGGAGTTTGACACACTAGATAGCAGCGAGAAAACGATCGCTATCCTAGGAGATAGATGGTGGCCACAGGCGGCCAAACAGGAAGGGGATAAGATTAGCAAAAAGTTTCTATGTAATACATGGAAACAACGTAATGAGCGCCCAATTGTTGGAGGTGTCTCTATTAGGAGTAGGAACGGTGCTCCGTCTCGAAAGGGATGCGTGGTCAATGGTCAAATGACTAAGGCAAGCAACAAATGAGTACGCCCCCCCCCCCCCCCTTGTTTTATATAGGTTGGGTTGGCGTCGGTTGGCAACGACACTGTAAAACATGCCGCTCACTACGTGAGCTAGACAACCAGCGTACCGTTTTTTTTTTCGGCGGTCGCCCACAGCTGGTCGTCGAGTTAGATAATTTGTGCGAGGTAAATAACCTTTACTCCGAACAAGGGAATTGATCGTATCACGTAGTGTTCAAGGTAATACACCCAAGAGGCAGTTACATAGTACTCCCATTGCGGTCTCTGGAAATACCTACACCGGAAATTAAATCAACTTATTGAAGCTGTCATCCATATGCACAAGTCCGCCTCAAAAGCGGTTCTTAGTAGGATGCAGCTCACCCTTCATGCGACTCGCCGGACACCTCACGGCGCTTCGCGCTTGGTGCAAGCAATGTCCGCCTGGTCGGTGAAAACCCGACATGCCCCGTCCATGCACTGTAGGGATGCGAGGGTTCATGGTCATACGACTACGGCCACGCATGAGATCGAGTACATATCTCCTTATCGAGTACACCCCCCCCGTCCCCCTCCCGAAAAATGCTGCAGTTCTGTAATCCCTTTAGGAGCGCAGTCTCGTTTTGGGGACAAACCCGTCAAATTCTAAGGAGTTAGTCCCCAAAACGGGGCTGCAGTCCTAAAAGGGAATTAGCCGTGCCCCAAAGTCTCAAAGCTGCAGCGGTGAGTTATGTATGTATGACTCTCTCTCTCTCTTTCCCAATCCCATCTCAACCCTACACCCAAAACCACACCCCACCCTCACCTGCACGTTCTTGGCCTTGTCTCCAAACGAACACCCTCCCCTCCTCACCAGCACCGCCGCCCCCTCCCCCCCCCCCGCGCCACTGCTGCTGCTGCTGCTGCTGCTGCCCCTGCCGATCGCTTCCACCGCAGGAGTTGCTAGAGGCGTGCAGGCATCTTCTGGTAGGGAAGGCACCACCAACACGTGCCCAGCGGGTAACGTTGACCCGAAGGTAGCCGACAGGAAGTCGAACGCCTCGGGGATGTTTGGAAAACCCTCGGGATTTGTTTGGTCGATGGTGGTGGTGGTGGTGGTGGAGGAGGGAGAGATGGTGGTGGTGGCGGGGGTAGTGGAGGTAGCGGTGGTGGGCCGGGGGGAGAGGGGGGAGGGGGGTGTGGGGGGGATGGGCCCGAACGATACCGAAACGGTTCCCGAGTCGACCTGCATAGCAACCATTGTTTAAAGAGCGAACGGTGCAACCATGGGCATGGTCTCAAGCTGTATTCGACGTCGTCGATAACTCTCATTAATAGGACCAAATACTGTAGGTAAAAATAGGGAAATATCTAGGGGTTTTTGTGTCTACCCTAGGTCCTATTCAACATGGCCCCCCGTGATAAAAACATCCAGAGAACGAAAGGGAAAAGGAAGGTCATGTCGTGGCGGGCGAACGAAAAACGAGGGAAGCTACTCCATCACTTCGCATTGTTTTCATGTGACGAGTCTAATTCCGCTTTTTTTGCGCCTAACTTACATCGACCTACCTACGGTGCTTGCTTACTTACTCCCCCTGCTGCCCTTTCTTTTTTCTTTGCTTTTTGCTGATACAAGACACCAAGGCTACGGTACCTACCATGTACCGTGTATGCAAAGGGGGTGCGATTGGTGGGGACAATGTTTCCGCTGGTCGGGTCAGAAACTTATTGAAGTCTCATGGGTCGGGTCGGGTCGGGTCGGGTCGGGTCGGGTCGGGTCGGGTCGGGTCGGGTCGGGTCGGGTCGGGTCGGGTCGGGTCGGGTCGGGTCGGGTCGGGTCGGGTCGGGTCGGGTCGGGTCGGGTCGGGTCGGGTCGGGTCGGGTCGGGTCGGGTCGGGTCGGGTCGGGTCGGGTCGGGTCGGGTCGGGTCGGGTCGGGTCGGGTCGGGTCGGGTTGGGTCAGGTCGGGTCGGTTCGGGTCGGGTCGGGTCGGGTCGGGTCGGGTCGGGTCGGGTCGGGTCGGGTCGAGTTGGGTCGGGTCAGGTCGAGTCGGGTCGGGTCGGGTCGGGTCAATAACTTTTCAAACTCTCACGGGTAGGGTCAGGTCACCCTTACCCGACCCGACCCGTCCCGGCCCGTGAGGTTTAACCCGACCCGTGGGCGGCCATGGTGTGTTTTTTTTTTCAATTCAGTTTTTCAGCCTTTTACATAGCCACTCGTCGGGCGAGTAAGTGACTGCCCTATTCTAACTATGTATACACCGTCGCCACCATGGCTTGTATCGTTGGGCTGTCTGGTACGCTGCACCAGCACATACATGTTACCTTTTGTTGCTGTTACGGAAGGACCACAGACAATAGGACCTACGGTACACGCAAAAATAAAAAATCTATATATTTCCTTTTTTTTACTATCAATGTTCGGTCCTATCTGCTACGATCACCCGCAGTCGTCCCTATTTGCTATGACGGTAGGCACACGGCAACTTGCGTTGAGAAAGAGTGGCCTTCCTAAGCTCGGCAGCGTAGAACGGTAGGCAGGACCCCACGCCAAAAAATAACCAACCGGTCGATGGTGTGCCGTCAGCCAAATCTAACTGAATGTAATCGGTAAAAGAGTCAGCTGCGGCGAAGCCTAATAGCTGATGGCCAGCCGACGTGCCGACTTAGTATGTCAGGCGAGCAAAAAGCGGGCCCAAAAATCAGCCTTTCCCGACCAGACCGAGCAGCCCCCTCCCCCCCCCCCCCCCCCCCCGCCAGCCCCCCCCTATTGTATATAGGTTGGGTTGGCGTCGGTTGGCAACGACACTGTAAAAAATGCCGCTCTCTAACCCAGGGTACCGGTTTTTCTTTTTGGCGGTCGCCCACAACTGGTTGTCGAGCTAGATCATTTGTGCAAGGTGAAGAGCCTTTATTTACTCCGCACGAGTGGCAATGGTCGTATCACGTAGCGTTCAAGGTAAGGCGCCCAAGAGGCAGTTACATAATACTCCCATTGCTGTCTCTGGAATTGCCTACCAGGTATACCGGAAATGAAATTAACTCTTTTGAAGCTGTCATCCACATGCAAGTCCGTCTCTGAAGCGGTTCTTAGTAGGATGCGGCTTACCCTTCATGCGACTAGCCCAGAACCCCCCCCCCCCCCCCCCCCGGCCCCCGTCGCTCCCAAAAATTAAAACGTACCCTCTCGCATTCAACAACGCTTCCTACACATAAGTATGGAAACCCACTGCATATGTCGGATAGTCGGCAACACCCTCTGGGAAACGACCATCTATAAATCCGACTACATACCTATTACGGGGGACCATAGTATATAGAACCAAGTATTGTTGGTAAAGATGGGTAAATATATACCAGGCAGGTTTTTGTGTGTATCGTAGGTCCTATTTACTATGGTGGCCCGTAGTAGTTGGCTGACCTAGAGAACCCCTCTACAACAGGGCTGCTGCAGTCCCGTTTCGGCGACACGCCTCTCGGAAACGAAATTAGAACACTGCTCTGGGTGTCTGTCAATATAAGGTTCATGAATCCACCAGTATGAATACCAGGCGGTCCTTATATCGACGGACACCCAGAGTGGTAAGCCTTTCTGTGTAAGCGGGGCGCCAAAAAATGGAGTCCGTGAGTCGCGTGCCGACAACCGGTTCTGTTGTAGACAAAAAAAGGGGGGTTAAGGCCTCTTGGATATACGTGATCACTAGGAAAAAGGATGTCATGCATGCATAAAACGATGATATATTAATACTGTCGTACTATTAATACTATATACCTGATATATCTATTGTAGAGGCGTTTTTCGACAAGGGCAAACGAACCCCGTACTTTCTGAGGCTTCCCCCGCATGAGAACCCCCCCCAAAAAATATGCTCGATGGTTTTGATTTAAAAAAAGTTTTGGAGATGTAAAAGGTTGGTACAAAGTAAGCCCAGTGATGCACAATCGATCGATCCCGTGGGTGCCGCACAGCCTTGGTTCGAGGAGGCGTTCTTCGGAAAGGACAACATAGTAATCAAGACCCATCATACATACGACGTTCAAAAAAACAGTGTTCTCCAGTATTTTCAATAGTACGGGGGGCCATAGTTAATAGGACCAAATATTGTCAGTAAAAATGGTTAAATATATAGCTTTTTATGTATACCATAGGCCCTATTAACTATGGTCCCCCGTAATATGTTGCCCCGTAAGAGATTTCTCCGAGGTCCCCCCCCCCCCCCCGATTGAGAAACTCCCAAAACTACCAATTTTGACCGAAAAACAAACAATGAAAGCTGGAGGCCCGGTGATGTACAGTATAAGGCCAGAAGGGTTTATGTTTTCCGACAAAAAAAAAAATGGGAAAAAACTCCGGTATACTTTCATCGGCTCCAATTTTATTATTGTTTCGCTCACCATCTGACAATGCGTGAGTGTGAGTGTCCATACAAAAAAATCATGATCGAGTGACATAAAAAACAAAATCCTGACGACCGAATCCAGAACCGTGAAGAGATGTTGCCCAAAAACAAAAAAAAACAAAAATACATTATCTGGATATACGCCCCCTGTTTTCTCAGCCCTTTTGTACCCCCTCCCTCCCTCCCTCCCTCCCTCCCTCCCCCGCAACGGGCTAAGCCCTCCTCCCCAAGCACTCCCCCAAAAGAAGCATCGAAAGCAGTATTGTTCTGTTAGTGTGTTAGTTTGTTTGTTTGTTTGTTTGCTTGTTTGTTTGTTTGTTTGTTTGTTTGTTTTTTTGTTTTTTTTTTTGGGGGGGGGGGGGAGAATGTTCATCACTGATCACCACTGAAGCCCCACGCTGCCTGCACATAGTCGAGGAATGGCGAACGTAACAACAAAAACTAGAATGCGTACCTACCCCTAACGCGATAGCTCCTCCTCGGTTAACGAAAAGTTGGGCCGAACCATGATTGGAACCCCTGACTGGACCCTCCCCCCCCCCCCCCCTCCCTCCCCCGCCTCCTACGACTACGGCCATGCATGAGATAGAGTACATCTCTCCTATCGAGCACATCCCCCCCCTCCCCCCCCCCCCCCTTCCCCCCCTCTTCCTCCGTTCAGATATCATAAACCAGGTGAGCAGCATCAGCAGCAGCAGCTCCCCTGACCTGATTGTCGGCTTCCTGCTCCTCCGGCAGCACCGCCGCGCAGGCCGCCTTCCCCGGCTTGCAGTCCAGCGGGACGAGCTTCGCCGAGACGGGCCCCCACTCCAGAGCTTTCGACAGCGACGCCAGGGTAGACCCCCGCACGAGCACCTTTTTTGCCGTGGGGTTTCCGTTACCGAGGGAGTAGGGGAGGGGGGGCGGGGGAGGGGGGGACGGGGGCGGGGGGCGGGGGGGGGGTTGTGCTTATGTTATGCATGGCCGTAGGTGCGTGCTGCCACGGAGATAAAGCTCCCGTGGTCACCCCGCGGTTCCTGCTTGGTAAGAAATAAATTAAATAAAAAAAAAACACACACACACACACACACGCACCATCATTAGATTTTCCGTTGGTTGGTCTTATATCTTATGGGGCTTTTCCCATTGTTGTTTCCCCCACGGGTGAAAACCCTGTTTGTAAGTTTTTTTTCACCGCGATTCCCGTCATCCTGCCCCCTTTTTTTTGCGTTTATTTTTTTTTCTGAGCAACGGAGTTGCCCGACGGCACCGAGAAAACTACTTACTCTCGGTAGCCAATATCACAAAAATCGTCCCAGTTTTGTCGGCAATATTTTTTCGTACAGCACCTCACGACAGGCCGAGCTTTAAGCATCTATCTGTATTTTTCTGTATTAAAACAAAACATTTTTTTTTTCTTTTGGGCGACAGATAAAAGAGGCCCTCGACTTACGGTGGGAGCCTCAGGACAAACACATGCTGATACCCCTATACGACAAACACGTGGGTATGACCATAGACCCTCGCAACTCCACGATGTCGGGAAGGAGCAAAATCGAGTTTTTCACTTTTTTTTTCACCGACCAGAGGCAGACAGACGTTTGTCGGCACCAAGCAAAAAGCGCCCCGAGGAGTAAGTACGTAGGGCGGAGGCGTTTCTTCATGAGTAGGGGGGGCGAGGGTTGTCGTTTGGAGGGGAGGAGAAAGGAGGCGGTGTCGGGTTTTTCTTGCGGGCGAAAATGTTCGGTTTGGTGATTTTTTGTTTTGCTTAAGGTCCCGCTTTGTCCCTAAATCTTATGCGCAAGGATATTTCGTGCATTAATGCTGGATCCAAACGGTTCATTTTACTTTGGGGGCAAAAGCGGTACTCTTTTTTTTTTAGCCCAGCAAGGCCTGTTTCGACATAATGTTGAGAGCGACAATCTGTCCCTTTTGTATACTGACGTGAAATCGGTGTTTCACAAATAGGTAAGGGCAGAGTGGTACATGTTTTTCAGAGGATGCGTGGTCAATGATGGCCAATCCCGATAAACAAGACAAACAAACGAATGAGTACACCCTTCCGCCCGCCCCCCCCCCCCCCCCCCTCCCGCTTGGTGCAAGCAATGTCTGCCTGGTCGGTGAAAACCCGACGTGCTCCGTCCCGGCAATGTAGGGATGAGTGGGTTTATGGTCATACGACTACGGCCATGCATGAGATCGTGTACACCCCCAGGTATGTATGTTCTCAACGTACCCCCCCCCCCCCCCCCCCCCCCCCCCCCCCCCGCCCCCCGCCCGCCTCGTATGGTTTGTACGCTTGCAGATCTGCGCAGCCCCCGCCCCCCCCCGCGGCCACCCCCCCCTAGATATTATATATAGGTTGGGTTGGCGTCGGTTGGCAACGACACTGTAAGACATGCCGCTCACTACGTGAGCTACACAACCAGCGTACCGCTTATTTTTTTATTTTTTATTTTTTTTATTTTTTTACTGGTCGTTCACAGCTGGTTGTCGAGTCAGATCATTTGTGCGGGGTGGAGAGCCTTTACTCCGCACAACGGGGATGATCCGTATCACGTACTAGCAGTGTTTATGGTGAAACACCCACGAGGCAGTTACGTTGTACTCCCGTTGCTGTCTCTGGGAGTGGACACACCCGAAGTCGGATGGACTCATTGAAGCTGTCATCTATATGCAAGTCCGCATCACAAGCGATTCTTAGTAAGGCGAGTCCCCAACACCTCATGTTCCGCCTCGCGCTTGGTGCAAGCAATGTCTGCCCGGTAGATGAAAACCCGACATGCTCCGTCCCGGCATTGTAGGGATGCGAGGGTCTATGGTCATACGACTACGGCCATGCATGAGATCGAGTACATCTCTCCTATCGAGTACATCCCCCCTCCCCCCCCCCTCCCCGCCCCCCCTGTCCCCCTTCCCCCCCTCCTCCTGTACCGCTACACCCCGACTCACCGTGGCCATATTCTGGGGGCCTTTGGGCTCCACCTCCCCCCCGCTGCGGCCTCCTAAGGTTGCGGCGACCCTGAAGAGATCTTCCGCCTGGTTGCCGTTGTTGATGATCACCAGAGCGCCCGCGCCGCCGCTGGCCACATTGTTGGCCTGTCGGTGCAGTTAATTTCGGTTTCATTAAGGTTTTAGCTATCTTCATTTTTGTTATTTTTCTCCTTCTTCTTCTTCTTCTTCTTCTTCTTTTTTTTTTTCCTTCTTTTTTGCCATCCTCGACAGTGTGTACCAGTAGGCAGCGGGAGTTTCGACGTCGATTACTTGAAAAAAAAAAAAGCACTCCGAAAGAGGAACGCCGAGGAAACATATTCAGGTTTAATTGGAGTGGGAAGAGGCTTGACTCCTTTTGGGACTGCTTTGCGTTTTTTGTTTTTTCCCCCTGCTTCTTTTTGTTTGCTTCCCCATGTCGTCTAATGTATCTCTTACTACGTCGCCGTAGTACTACGGAGGGCCCTAGTAAATAGGACCTACGGTACACACAAAAATCTATATATTTATTTATTATTAACAACAAAATGTGGTTATATTTACTACAGTCCCCCGAAATACTCCTACGGGGGACCGTAGTAAATAGGACCTACGGTGCACACATAAACTATATATATATTATCTATTATTAACAACAAATGTGGTCATATTTACTACAGTCCCCCGAAATACTCTTACGGGGGACCATAGTAAGTAGGACCTACGGTACACACAAAAACTAGATATTTATGTATTATTACCAACAAAATGTGGTCCTATTTACTACATTCCCCCAAAATACTAGTAAGTAGGACCTAATATACGGTGCACACAAAAAACTATACCAGGTGTATTTGCCTATTTTTACCAACAATATGTGGTTCTATTTGCTATGGTCCCCCGTAATACTATTGCGGGGGACCGTAGTAAATAGGACCTACGGTACACACAAAAAAAACTACATATTTACTTATTACTACCAACAATATGTGGTCCTTTTTACTATGGTCTCCCGAAATGCTATTACGGAGGACCATAGTAAATAGGACCTACGGTACACACAAAAAACTTTATATTTACCTATGTTTACTGGCAATATTTTGGTCCTATTTACTATAGGCTCTCCACTTCCTCCCCGCCACTACGGTTCGTGCCTTGCTTTTTTTTTATCGCGAGATGGCTTCTTAAGCCCTTCTGTTTTTGCAGAACCTACGGTAAATCTGACTCTAATTTCAAGTGTTTTGCTCGCACAGCGAGAGTGGAGTTATAAAAGGGGGTACGTAGGAAGTAGGTACCGACAGCAAGGAGGAAGAACAATGTTACGGGGGATCATAGTAAATAGGACCAAAAGTTGTTGGTAAAAATAGGGAAATATCTAGTTTTTTTTGTGTACCGTAGGTCCTATTTAATATGGCCCCTCGTAATATGATAAGTTTACCTTTCCCGGGGGGGGGGGGGGGGGGGGCGTACTCATTTGTTGCTCGCCTTAGTCATTTGACCATTGACCACGCATCCCTTTCGAGACGGAGTACCGTTCCTACTCCTAATAGAGACGCCTCCAACATTAGGGCGCTCATTACGTTGTTTCCATATACTACATAGAAATGTTTTGCTAATCTTGTCCCCTTCCTTTTTGGCCGCCTGCGGCCATCATCTATCTCCTAGGATAGCGATCGTTTTCTCGCTGCTGTCTAGTGTGTCAAACTCCTCCGTGTCACATTCGTCTATTTTGGGGGGGTTAATTTTCTTGGATTTTGTTTTTTGCTCATTTTTCGCGGGGGGGGGGGAGGCGGGGGGATACTGGTGGGGGGTCAACGTTGACGCTCTCGTTATGCTGCACCATATGATCGGCGTGTTAAATGCAGTAACACTAGTGATAGCAATAAGAAGAAAAATAAGAAGGAGGAGAAGAAGAAGAAGAAGAAGAAAAAGAAGAAGAAAAAGAAGAAGAAAATTTTTAAGATGAAGAAGAGGAAGAAGAAGAAGAAGAAGAAGAAGAAGAAGGATAACAAGAACGAGAAGAAAAATAAGAAGAAGAAGAAGAAGAAGAAGAACAAGGAGAACGAGAAGAAGAAGAAGAAGAAGAAGAAGAAGGAGAAGGAGAAGAAGAAGAAGGATAAGGAGAAGGAGAAGGAGAAGAACAAGAAGAAGAACAAAAAGAAGAACAAAAAGAAGAACAAAAAGAAGAACAAAAAGAAGAACAAAAAGAAGAACAAAAAGAAGAACAAAAAGAAGAAGAAGGGGAAGAAAAAGAAGACGAAGAAGTGGCAGAGCCGCTTCTGTGTTTGCCAGAGAGGATTCCGTTGTCGCGTGTGGGGTGCGACCGCTTTGTATGGACAACCCAACTACGGCCCTCGCATCTCACCCCGGAGTGATACAAAAACTCAAGAAATGTGACACTCAGTTCTCAAATACAAGAAATATTTCGATTCAATATTAATATACAGACGGGCTTTATCTTTCGGTCCAGAGCGATGGTGTTCAGGACTTGGTGCAGCTTCGATGGCAACATGTCATGATAGTCTGGGCACGAAGGTGACTCCTCACGTGTCGTCTTCTTTTTCCGAGAAATTTCCCAGGCGGTCGGGGTGCGTGCGGGTTAAGGCTGATAGCGGGTAGTCAACACGCCGGAAACTCCTCGCGGCATCTGCTTTTTCCGAGAAATTTCCTAGGCGGTCGGGGTACGATTTACTAGGGCATAGCAAACACGACGGTAACCCCTCCTCATCATGTCATCTTATTTTTCCGAGAAATTTCCCAAGCGGTCGGCGTATGGGTTATTGGGGTTAGGATCGTGGTGTAGAGTCAGGTACGGTTTAACCAACCATCTTGCCTGAGCCGGTTAATTAGGTCTATACTCCATTTTTTGTTTTTCGCTCATCCCATTCATTATCTTCGCACTCTTCTTCTCTCTCTCCTTCCAACTCGTAACTCAGATCCATCCGGGGTCACATAGCAGGCTCTTCTACCCCCTTCCCGCTACGGTACGTGCCTTCATTTTTTATCGCGAGAAGATTTCAGCCTTTTCTTCCCTCGTCGACTCGCATCGAATTGTGCCTACCCACGCTGCAAGGCGCTCTCAACAATTGAATCCTTTACACAGCCCTCGCAACTCAGCCATTTGTAGGCACTCGACCATTAACACCACGGTATCTCCTCGCCATGCCATCTTCCGTCCGTATACGTACGGGTCAGGGGCTAGGGTTAGAGTCAGGGTTATAGAGTGCAAAGCCAAGCACCGTTCAAGCACACGGGGGGGCCGGGACTCCCATCCTTGCACAAATGAGCAGTGAGTGTAGCGCACCGCCGAAACAAGAGCTTGCCGACACCTTGCCAGATTTGTTGCAGTGCTCAACGTCTGCACAACAAGGATTCTTTTACGCCCATGTTATGCAGAGCGGGGGGGGGGGGGGGGAGGGGTGTACTGTACGTCTAACCTTCAACCTAGTGTCAACGAAGCGGCAGCTCAACGAAGCGGCAGCCCCCCCCCCCCCCCCTCTCTAACCCTCGACCACAGGGGTCGCTTTAGAGGAAAAACGTTGCAACATCAAAACGAAAAATAGAGGGATCTGAATGATCTGTGGTGGATGGGTGGCCCTGTCGGACCTGTTGTCCAAAACTCGTGGACGGAGATGACAGCTCCCTCTCTCACGGCCAGAACGACCACGGCCGATAGTAGACACGTCATAGAGGCAACTGCGCAGTACACATGATCTACTGTAGTAGCATCTAGATTATCGAGATCGTGACCTGTTATATCTGTCCGATACCTTGTCCACGAAGCTGACAGCTCCCTCTCTCGGCTAAAACGACCACGCCCGGACGAGCATCCGTATCCTCACGGCATCTATGGAAGTTACATGATCTGGATACGGTCTGGATGATTTACAGTACAGTAGACATTTGATCTGTTATATCTGTATGATCTGTCTGACCCTGTCTACGAAGCTGCAGCCCTCCCCTCTCGGCCAGGACGATCACGCCCGATGAACACCCTTATTCTTACGGTATTTAAGGAATATAGATGACCTAGATACCATTGCAGATGATCTACTATAAGGTCTGACCTTGTCTACGAAGCTGCAGCCCCCCCTCTCGGCGAGGACGATCGCCCCCGAAAATATGTCCGAAGCGGGGGCCGAAGCAGCAGCAGCAGCAGCAGGCTTGCATCCATCCCTAGGCTCCGCCCAAACAAGCCGCCCCGCGTCCACCGGCGCAGGCGGACCAAAGCCCGCAAGGTAGAACTGTTTTTGATTGGTTGAACGCAGTACGGTAGCATCGTCATCCAATCAGAGCACGAGGGTTTAGGGACGGACGGGGAAGACTTTTAACCCTTTTAGAACCGCAGTCCCCTTTTGGGGGACAAAACAGTATAATTCTAAGTAGTTTGGCCCTAAACGAGACTGCGGTCCTAAAAGGGTCAAGATAGAAAAAGAAGGCGAGTTGGTTGGCGATATAGGGTCAGGGAGAATAAAAAACGGACTGATTAGTGTGTTTGGCGTGTACGTATGGATAAGATGGTGTCGGTATGTGGACTCGCGCTGGGTGGGGTGGGGTGGGGGAAAACACACACAAACACGCACACATGGATTGATCGAGCATTTCACGTCACTCAGAAGAGAAAAAAAAAGCCACGATTGGCAGGGGCGGTGGCTTAATAGTTAGTTCTTATGAGCTCCTAGCATGTGGAGCTCAACCGTCTCACCTCACCCGAAACGCGATGACTTCGATTGAGTTTTGTTGTACGCGCAACAAGCCGACCAACGCTTCCATGCGTCCGAAACATTAAACGTCTCCATGCGCCCGTAATAAGAAACCTGGACACATGTTTAAGGCTACCCCCCATTACGGTGGGGTATGGGACAAGGCACAGTTTGAACCCTGCCCGATTGCTACTTTTGCCTCTTAGTCCCGGTTTCGAGGTCTTATACGCCTCACCGCGAGATAGAGGCCGAAACCGGCCCTAAAGCGGGAGAAATCGCTTGGACGCCGTGTTGAGTTCGAAATCGGGACGAGCCGGTCTGGCCCGCCTTTCTCTCTTCTTTTGCCCTATCAAGAAATATTGCCTTTGTGGCGGGGTACCCACCGGCTGTATACCCGCATGACAGTATTACGGGGGACCATATTAAGTACTCCGGAGTAGGACCTACGGTACACACAAAAACCTACACATTTCGCAATTTTAAACAAGAATATTCGGTCCTATTTACTATTACGGGGGACCCTAGTTAACAGGACCTATGGTGTACATAAAAACCTATATGTTTAACCATTTTTACTTACAATATTTGGTCCTGTTAACTGTGCCCCCCCGTAATAGGGCCCCCCGTGACAGTAAAGAGCTTCCTACCAATCGGTAGTTTGCCCGCTTATAGGAGGTCCCCCGCGTTCAAGAGACATTGAGCCGAAAGGTGCAACCCTTACTTATGTACGTACTGTGGGAGGAGTCCCAGTCGGCGAGAGCGGCGGAGGGGGCAACGTGGGCATAGAGCGCGTGATTGCCTCATAGGGTTGGCGCCTATTATTCCGGATGCTTATTCAGTTGGTTGCGGTATAGGAGTTCCATGCCTCACCCAAAAAACGGGTTTTGAGAAAGAAAGGCTGTAAGTGCAACAAGATGAACAATCTAGAAGACAACGGTGCGTATAGAACGAACAATCCAGGTTTTATTCTCTCGGAGTGCTTTTGGCGTTCACTCTCCTGCTGCATACACGTTGTTGAGGATGGCAAGTACTACAATACTCAATATAATAAACTACTATTATTGTTGGTATTCCCAGTGACATTGGGCAATAGTAACGCTTTTGGGACTGCAGTTCCGTTTTGGGAATAGTCTACTTGCAATTTGGGGATACACTACTCATAGACTGCAGTCCCGTTTAGGAAATACACTATTAATACTGAGGATTTGAGTGGTTTGTCCCCCCCCAAAAGTTCTGCAGCCCCAAAAGGGTTAAGAAGCCCGATCCGTCGAAAACAATTTCGGACAGAATGTGTTATTTACGGGGGAATATAGTAATCAGGACCAAATATGCTAAGTAAAAATACTGTAGTATATAGGTTTTTATGTACATGATGGGTCCTGATTACTATGGCCCCCCGTAATGCCTCAACCGAAAGGAAACCGATTGGTGCGCAGGAACTTTCGGGCGAGTAGCGGAATGGGCTAACAGATAAAAAATGTTTTTGACTGCTTCTTCTGGATAGCATCGTCGTCCGATCGATCACCTTGTGAGGGTCTTAGCCGGGGGGGGGGGGGCGGGGGGGGGGGGGGGGGGTTGATCAGGGAGAGAAAGAGAGGGCGAGAGTTGGGGACAGACAGGAAACAGATCGCTCAACGTGCAGACACGTAGGCTCGCAGACTTGCAGACACGCACACACACGCACACACGCACACACGCACACACGCACACACGCACACACGCACACTGCATACCATACCTCGAAGGTACACAGCCGCCAGCTGTACACAAGGCGTGCTACTACTGTAGCATACCCCCTACATACCGTCGCATGGGTGCATACCTCGAAGCTACACGCTGACCGACCGAGGATCAGCCCCGCCTGCCTGCCCGCCTGCCTGCCTGCCTGCATAGGTGTGAGGCCGTTCCTACCAGAGTGTACTTAGAAACACCCCCCGCCCCAACTATACCGTCGCGTGTACCCCATACATACCTCGAAGCTAGACGCCGATTCGATCGAGGAACAGGCGTGCCGCATACACGCGTGGGGGTCGATCGTAGTCACGGAACAAAAACGTAGCACCATGCGTTATAAGGATTTACCCTGGGCCGGGTAATCGATCTGTCCTTTTACCCCCATGGCTCAGCAGGTGATACCTTCACGTTTGGCGTCGTCGAGGACACGGGTTCGAATCTCACTTCGAATGCTTTCTTTTATAGAAACGCTTGCTGTTAATAGTATCTCCCTGGTCCCCCAGGTATTAAAACGAAGCGGGTTGTTCAGCGTACGGCCGTTTAGAGGGGGGGGTGGGAGCTGTTATAAGAAACATGATGACCCTGGGCTGGGTAATCGATCGATAAGGATGATGACCCTGGGCTGGGTAATCGATCGATCTTTTACCCCTATAGTAGCTCGGTAGGTAACACCTTCACAATATGCCCCCCGTATACCGCCGCATGGCTCATACGTCGACGCTAGACTCCGACCGGTCGAAACACGAGCTCTGCCTGCCGCATGCACGTACGCGCGAGGCCGCTCCTAGCATCGTTATTATTATTTAAAAAAAAAAGAAAAGAAGAAACATGCCCCCCCCCCCCTGTTCACTGTCGCATGGCTCTCATACCTCGAAGCTTGACGCCGATCGGTCGAGGAATAGCCTGCCGTACGTGAGGCCGTTTCTCCTTTCCAGCAGGGGGTGGACCCGCATCTCGGTGACGTCTCTCTCGACCTTCAGCTCCGACGCCCTTTTCTTGACCGCAGTCATTTCCTCGGGGGACAAGCCCTGAGCGGCGTCACGGCGGTAGGGGGGGGTGGTGGTCCCTTGTGAGTGAGGGTGGTGCCTTATGAGTGAGGGTGACGCCTTGTAGGGGGGGGCGGCTTCTCTATCTTTCGAGCGCTTCACGTGAGGAGCTCAGTATCTCCTCGCCGGAAACATGGCTTCGAAACGAACGTCTCTTGGCACAGCCCGACAACATTTCTATGCGCTGTAGGCGGAGAATCACGCCCACCGGTAGGGCAACGCCCCTGCAGGGGTGGGGTGGCGGCTTATTTTTTGGGCTCCTGCACACGAGGGGCTGCAGCGAATACGGAAATATACTTCAGCAGTAAGAGCAGCAGAATATTGTTAGCCGGCAGTCGCTCACTCGAGGAACTCAACCGCTGCGTTACTATTACGGGGGACCATAGTTAATAGGACCAAATATTGTTCGTAGAAATGGTTAAATATGTACCAGGGTAGGTTTTAATGTATACCTGGTACCACAGATCCTATTAACTATGGTCCCCCGTAATAGTTGTTTTTTACGAGCCAAACACTGCAACCCCTTCCCCCCCCCCCCCCACACGGTGGGATGGGCTCCACCCTTTTTGTTGGTGGAAAACAACCCGGTCCAAATAATTACTCGTGGTTATGTTTGGCATACGAGAAACGCTCAAAGAAGCACAACTCGCAGCGTGCGCAGAGAAAAGAAAGTGCAAGCTTTTAAAGAGGGTACGGTATGCGTGGGTGGGATCAGTCGAGTAAATAAATTCCTTTCGTGCCCCACTCCCGTACGGTAGTGCATACCGCTTGGAATTACTGTAGAGTTAAATACGTCCATCTGCACGGCGCGGTCCTAAAAGGGTTAACTGTTACGGGGGACCATAGTTAATAGGACCTATGGTATACATAAAAACCTACATATTTACCTATTTTTACCAACAACATTTGGTCCTATTAACTATGCCCCCCCGAAACAAGAAAATTAAGGGAAACCAAAAACTGGAAGCATAGCGGAGGCGTTCTACAACAGAGTTTTTCACGCTAATTTTTCTGAGGCCTCCTCGCCCAAACACTGACCTCAGCAAAAAAATCGAAGTGCATCCCGACGAATAATCCCATGGCCCAAGCACACAAAGGCGTACTTTCAATAAAAACAGAATTGGCATAGCGTCGAATTTTGGGTTAAGGAGCTCCGTTATTAAAAAAAAAAATACTTCTAGCGAAAATGTGCCACCTCTATGGTAGCCGTGATTGCAAAATCTTGCATCATCCTCCTCCGTATTCGCTGTTTTTGTTGCAGGGGCGGGGGGGGGGGGGGGGTGAAAACGTAGTTGTTTTTTCAAGCTCACCATGAGGCGTAGATCCATGTCGTTAACCGCAAACAGATACTTCGTCTCGGACACGCTTTTCCGGTAGAAATCCTGCTCTCCCCCACCCCCCCGCCCGAACGATTGAACGGACGCGGCACACGGAGCGAGCATGAGTACATCCGAATCATCCCAAGGGTACGTAGGGGGGGGGTTTGCCTTTTTTATTTTGGGCGACGATTTTCTGACCGCGGTTGAGCTCCTCCTCGAGCCTCAAGCGAGCAATCAGCTACCGGCTAGCGTGTTACCTTTTTCTATCAACGGTGTACGAACGTGTTTCGTTTCGGGACCTACAGCACGTGTCTAGCGCATAGAAAGGTTGGTCGGGTCACTACGTGTAGCATACACGCGAAACGAACTTTTTCGAAGTCATCATGCTTCCGGTGAAATGTCGAGCTCCCCATGTGAGGAGCTCGGGAAAGATTAAGCCGCCGCCCTTACGAGGCACCACCCCCACAAGGCGCCAACCCCTATACACACCGTGGGATTGGGCGGGGGGGGTGCGCATTTTTTTATGAAGATAAACACGCTCCGCCTTGTTTTGGCGAACCCTGACGAGCAGCAGCGTGTGCGTGCGCGCCCCGGGGTGGGCCGGGGTCGGGTCTACATAGAGCGCGCTAAAAGCTGTGCTGGTTTCGGTTGTCGTTGCTGCCGAAGACATATACAGTAGTAGATACTCCCGCGCTTATCGCTATTAGTGGTGTACCTGGGGTTCCCAAGAAACCATTAGAGTAGTGAGTACTCAACTGATATATTGGAATGGAATGTGAGAACTGGGTTGCGAGAATGCTGAACACTTGACTTTTCGCTCGAACTTTAGTTTCGAGCAGTTGCCTCCACGTCCGGAGAAAAAGTTCCGAGCAGGGGTGGTTGTGGGCCAAAATAGAGCATGCTATCGAGATCGGGGGTGGGGGGGGGGAGGGACGATCCCAGTGACAATGGCAATGGCCTGTCCAGAAGCTGCTGAGGGCGAAAAACCTCCGGCGAGTTGAGAGCTGGGAAAGAAATAAAAATGTCAACCTATACAGATGGATCCAGCATCGGAATAAATAAATAAAGTGTTTCCAGCCCTAATGCTCTTGGGTTCAACCATCTTACTTAAACACGTCGGACAGGCCACGATCTATCTATTTATCTATCTATCTACAACAGATGATCAAGATCCTATTAATACCTAACCCTGTCGGTATTAGATGCAGCGCAGGCAGGATATGTGCGAGACACATCTAACCCCGGCAATATGAGCGGTGTGCACACATCATACCAGGTACAGATTAGGAATGCGTCTGCCCTGAATTCATAGGATGGCGCAGTATTTACGGTTGACCATAGTAAATAGGACCTACGGTACACACAAAACCTATATATTTCCCTATTTTTACTAACAATATTTGGTCCTATTTACTATGGTCCCCCCGCAAAACAGTGCGGATCGATGAGCTATATTCATAGACCATGATCTGTCGGAGACGTGAAGAGGCGTGGGTTATATACGATAGATTTCCCTATTTTTACTATTACGGGGGACCATAGTTAACAGGACCTATGGTATACATAAAAACCTATATGTTTGAGCATTTTTATTAACAATATTTGGTCCTGTTAACTATGGCCCCCCGTAATAACAATATTTGGTCCTATTTACTATGGTCCCCCGCAAAATGGAGGGGATCGATGAGCTATTAATAGACCATGATCTGTCGGAGGCGTGAAGAGGCGTGTGGGCTATATACGATAGGAATGGCAAGGCAAAAAAAACAAAATGTCCGTCTTGCTGGCGGGATTCCCGAAAAAAAACAAAAAAAGAGGCATGCCCTTGTCGTTGGTCCTATTTTGCTTTTTTTTTGTTATTAAAATGATGAAATACGTCAGCTGTGAGTTCGACCGACTAAAAAAGTTGGTACTCAACCTTGCAAGCTGCGTCATTTTTATTGAATTTTGCGTGTTGTGTGATAAGCCGTTCGCGCGCACTCTATACGACGTATGAAGTACTTCCTGATATAGGCCAGTGACTCCCCTGGATGCTACCTGGGTCAATAGGGCAATACCAGGGTACTATGATATAATTATTCGAACTAATATACCTGCAGTACGATAGGCCGAGGTTAATCGTCCGTTTGGAGATAATAATTATCAAAGTCAGTTTTTGGGGGAGATGTACCACTCGGGACTGAAATATAAGGTCCGTTTTGACCTTGATATAAATACCAAGCGGTCCTTATATTTCCAGCCACCAGGGTGGTAGGTAGGTGGGCTATTAATAGTTTGTTCACATACAGCAGTATACAGCAGCTACGAGCTGGCACACACGCCAATCGCCATACCTAACAGTGCTAGAGTGTACCCTGCGGTAGCACAGACAGGCCTGAGCATCTTCGAAGGTGTAATACCGCGTCACGTTCATCATGCCGTACGGTACGCACCTCTAGTCTGTGCCCGAGGCCGATGCTCTCCAGGAAGTCGGGCAGCTCAGGTAGCCGGTCCTCCTCTATCTCCGTCCGAACGGTCTCAAGAAAGGTATACCTATCGAGCAGAGGCGTTCGGGGCCTGCTCCTACCATCGCCTCCCTCGACGGCCAAGCTCTCGCCGCTGCTTGGAGCATTCCCACTTTGTCCGTGGAGGTGAGCGGTAAGTTGTGCTCCAGCGGTAGCTAGTCCATCAGCTATATGTTGCCCATCATCAGCGACAACTAGTCCATCAGCGGAAATGAGTCCCTCAGCCGTAACTTCTGCTCCAACGAGGTCGCCTTCGAGCCCGACGACTGCAGTGGCACCAGAGCTAGGAGCAGCTGCGGAAATTATAGGATCTCCGTAGCAAAACTGGGCCAAAAGCACCACCGTCGTCGCCGTGGTCATGGCTTGAAGCCATCTTTTTTGGACCGCGAGCACTGGGCGTACGCGCGTAGACGCGGTTGACGAGACACAGGAAAGGACAGGACAGGACAGGACAGGACAGGACAGGACAGGACAGGACAGGACAGGACAGGACAGGACAGGACAGGACAGGACAGGACAGGACAGGACAGGACAGGACAGCACGAGTGTAAGAAAGAGGGGGAGGGGGCGTGGGAGCCCATGAAAGTGTACGAGGCTCGAGTATTGAGTTCGGAGAGCTGTCAGACCACCCTCGCGGTGCCTTGGTTCACTCTCTATGGTATATTTCCGAGATATACCTTTGTTGCAAACATCTCCCCGGGATATATCAAAATCGGCGAGATGATCAGGAAGGCAACTTATCATTAGATAGTTACACATCTATCTATAAGATTCTGCCAGCAGAAGCGTTTAGGCGTGATTAAGTTGGTGTATTCTTTACTTCGTGTAACACCTACTGCTGTGGCGTTGGTCTACGTATTATAGCCGCTGCATACACAGTCACCTCGCCGGATAATCTCCTCCCCCATATATCAGATGCCAGAGACGGCATCGGTGTGAAGACGAAGAAGGTGACAGACTCGTCGCGCTCTTCCCTCCAATCACCGCCGTGTCAACTACGAGGTACCTGGTATCAATGCCGTCCTTGCCCAGGTGCACTGCTGTACTGCTGTGTGATACTTGGTGTCGGTATGTGCGATACGATATGTACAGTATAGTCGAATCATCGACCCAACAACGGCAACCCTTACGGAACTGCCGCCGTGTGCACCAACTACCGTACGTCCCAGTACACGAAGCATGCACCGCTGCACGTACCCGTGGTGGTTACGTGTGTGCCCTGTCTTCACATCGCGCCGCTCTTTCTACGCAACAACGACAGTGGCAGCACATCCAGTGTACGCGCTGATTCCTTCAGCTGCAGCAGTAGTAGAGAGGTAACGGCATGCAAGACCAGAGGGCATCGTCTGTGTACCAGGTATCTATGATACAATCTTCTGTAAAGAGAGAGTTGGTGCAAGATCTACAGCAGTAGCCTACGAAGACTTTTCCAGGTATCATACAGGTGTGTGTGTTTTCACCTCGTCGTGCTGGTGGTCGGCCGAACATCTTGTTACAGAGTCGGCAGTTACAGCATCGAGCTCCTGAGCGTATGTGCGAACTTGGGACGTCGGGATATGTTGTGGTCAGTAGCAGTGGCCCCGTGAACCCTGACTCGAGGCTCGAGACTCGAAGATACCAAGCAAAAAACAAAAAGATATCACACACGAAGTGAGAAAGGATATGAATCATCGGAACCAGCCGCATGTTGGCGAGGAGGTAATAATTCCGCCGGTGGTCGCTCCGAAAAGTAACAAAATACGACCGTTTCGTGCGGCGAAATGACCGAAAGTAATAAAATGTGTCCTTTCGGCTTGTCCACGCGCATACAGAATCTTGTGTGCAGATCCAGGCTCTCTGTCTCTCTCGCCACCGCCTCGCGGCTACACAGGATCGTGCCCCGCATTCCAGGCACTGTCGGGGGAGGGGTGGAGGCTGTACGATCTTTGTAACGCCTAGGGTAGGGCGCCTTCCCTAAAACAAGGCGAAGGTGTTTGACAGCATTCATTTCCCGAGCATATCCATTGTATGTGTAACACCAGGTACCAGGTACCAGGTATGAAGCAGTACTCGTATGATATGATACGAAGGATATGATTCCGACTTGAGACCACCCCTGGTCGTGGTTATCATGTGGTACGTACGATTATTATTCGTACTATTAACACTATAGGCGCGCTACGAGCCGTGCTACGTAAGCGGGCAGAGTTGCAACATCCGTTGCACACGCAGCACGGCCACATACATTTGTCGTCGTAGTTCATGGCGGAATCGAGCGCGATCACAGAAGAAGGTGGGGAGGAGGATCGGGCCCCGGTTCCGGAGCTACTGGTCCGGTTGCTGAGGATCCCGCAGGAGCTCCGGAATGCTGAGGATGTCTTCGAGATCGCGAACGGGCTGTACCGGGCTAGCTTCGTCCGGCAGCTGGACATCGCCACCAGGTACAGTGCGTACTCGGAGGTGTCCTGAGTACAGTGCGGACGCTTTTGTAGCCGGACGTAGTATCTTACGAACGGCAGCACTTCGCGTCGTGTATGCTGTAGCTGTCCCTGCGCCGTTTGTATGAACATTGACATTACAGCAGCAATACCATACATTTCGACTGCTTGTACGTGCGTAGAGTATACCAGGTACCTGGTACGCAGTAGGACCAGAATATGTACCGATACCAGGCCATGAAGTGGTGCAAGATGAGCCGCGTGAACGAGCGCCACTCAGCATAAAACATTGCGAACTCTCCAGTATTGCCGTGGTCCGGAAGTAGAACGCGTTCACACCTACTGTCATGCAATGCTCATACTGAAAGTAGCTACTCGTGCGTACACCCACAGAGTCAATTACGCCCGCATGGATACGTTTCGAGTATCATCACTCGGATATCGTTTTCTTTTTCTTCTTTTTATCTTATCCCATTTATTCTGTTTGCCCCCCTTCTTTTCTATCTCCCTCCTATTTACCTGCAGTAGTACGTTCGTACTGCTGTAGTCGTTACTCAGATCCGGTTTCACATAACAAGCTTTTCCTCCCCCCCCCCACCACGGTTCGTGCCTTGCATTTGCTATCGCGAGAATACCACACAGAGCCCTTTTCTCCCCTCGTTGACTCGCGTCTAATCGACGCACTGCTCTTGCGCATGGTGTCCGTTATCTACCGGGTAGTATCTCTCTATATATATCACTCCTTTGCGCATGCGCAGTTCTCGTCAACACTGCTGTACACCTCTGTACCAGGTATACTTACATGATTGCTTTACGTAACACGGGGGGGAATACGGCTGGGCAATGCTATCCGCACACACACATGCCAGGTCTGACTCTACGCACGTACGCCAACCCCGCGACGCAGCATCTTCGGCTATGTATCTGTCATACAAGTACCACCTGGCGTCACGGCACGCCTCACGCATATAGTCTCCGTACTATTAATACTGCTACGGGGGGGGGGGTACAACAGTAGTAGACAACAAGCGAGAGAGCGAGAGTATTGCACGAAGCATCAGGTGATTTTTGTAGATCTCGACATGGCTGAACGTCCTTTCGAGGCGTGACATTTCCGACCAAAAAAATGAAGCGGAGTCCCAAGGAAGTGGATTGTTGCGGCCAAGTTACCTGATGAACCTTGTCCTCGTCGTCCTTTTCACCGATACGCAACCGCAACGTGGGGCTCTATCCCCGCATCCGTGTGTGTAGGTCGGCGATTGCGCGTCGTGCGGAGTTGTACCGTATAGTACCTGGCGAGCATGTCCACCTCTCCGACGAGGGAAATAATTCGCTCTACATTATTCTCTCCGGAAGCGTCAAGATAGAGGTAAGAGATTCCATATTCGACTATTACGGGGGACCATAGTTAATAGGACCAAATATTGTTGGTAAAAATTGTCAAATATATAGTTTTTTATGTATACCATAGGTCCTATTGACTATGGTCCCCCGTAGTAGTAATAGGAAACCCACCACATACGAACGGAGTCGAACATTGGCAAGCAGCACGTTGATAGTCGGGGTTAAAGGAGACAGTCTGGAGCCGTATAGGGCGTTAATTGGTTGTACATTGCCCTCTCCGGGAACATCGAAATAGAGGTAAGAAATGCCACACACTAAATAGGAAACCCGCACGTACACAATGTAACGGTAATAAGAAAGGGCACGCTACTAAGTAGGGCAACACGAGACATTCTAGAGCTGCTGTACTGACCCTAGGACAATACTTCGCTTTACGGTATGCTCTCCGGGAGCGTCAATACATGTGTAGAGGTAACAAATGCCACACACGAATAGCAAGCCCCGTTGCTGAATTTCGCTCCTGTTTTGCTGGGGTGAGACCTCTCCTACAACATAAACAAATGGATCACTCTGTCCGAAAATTTAAGGATCGGTAGGGTATGAATATGAATACCCAAAAAGTCCTAACTTTTAAGGACGGATTGGTGGGAGGGGGGTTGTTTTTCTCAGGACGCATGTTTTCTGGAAATGGATCTGCCCACTATATAGATCCCATACAACATCTCAAAACGGCAGTCCATATAGGAGCTAGATCACACACGGTAGACAGGTAGATAGATCATAGTCTGTCTGACATGCGAAATCCCCCCCCATCGTATGTATCATACATAGCAGCACTACTATGGGGGGCCATGCTGTAGTACCTACAGTAGTATACTATGCGAAAACGATGCGGATTATATGTCGTAACAGGCGCTCCATTTTTTTTAAAGGCCATCCTATACTTCGGGGAAGGTGGACGTAAAAAATCGGATTATCTATATATATAGGTGCCTCGTCGTTATATATACTTTATCCTACGTGTTAGTCTAAGATTGACGGGTGGTCATATGAGACGCGAGTGCCTCGTCGTTTGGAGCTCGAGCCATCTGCTTAAATTGGCACGCCACTCCGGCACGAGAGGGTACATCTGCACGCAACCCCAAAGCACGAAAAAAAATAAAAACAGCCTCTGCTGTCACAACAATAATCCGACCCCCCCACCTCTCCTTCCTGGCGTGTGCTATGGTACAGATAACGCCTACTTTTCCTGAGGTTCCTAGCTTTGAAGAACTCTGCCTGTCTCCCCCAAGGGTCCTTACACTTCCGTCCAGCGTCGTATCATGTATTGACCCTGTTAGCACCGCACTGCCCACAAGCACATTGTTGACTCTAGTTCCAAGTGTTTCGTACCCACAACGGGACTGATGTTCAAAGAGGGTTAGCCCCTTTAGTACCGCATCACAAATACGCATATCTAACAATGGGAGTGCAGCAGTAAAGGGGTTAGTGTCTGAAATGATTGCATACTCCAATACGTGTGAACTCATTGGATTGTGGGTGCCTTTTTTATACACGTGGATGGCGTGACTGGGTCAACCACAATGATACGCATTGCCAGATGGAAAAGGTAACAATAATAAATACTTGGTGTCAAGGGGGGCCATAGCAAATAGGACCAAATGTTGCTAGTACAAATAGGGAAATGTGTAGGTTTTTGTGCGTACCGTAGGTCCTATTTACTATGCCCCCCCGTAATAGTAGTCAACGCTTGCTTATGCCAGTGCTCACTACTATGATGGTCTCTGAAGTCAAAGCAACGAAAAAAAATGAGCTGCCTTCGCACCTTTACCACCACAGCGTACACCACTATGGCCATCAATATAACACGCGTTTAATATCTGCATCACAGCAGTATGAATGGGTGTTATGTTAGCGGTCATTTTGGTAAATCTTCTGCCCGGCCCTTTTTCCCTTTTGACCTTAAGTAAATCATGGCACCATCTCAGGCGGGTGCGATTAGTAGAGTGGGGGAGTACTTAACGCTCACCGTGACGCCACTTCCTCTCCGATTCATGCCCGGTAGGTTTGTGTGCGTCCTCTTCACATTATACCGCCATTTCCACCCAGCTTCATCGGATTCACCCAGTGTCCGTCTTGATTATTTACCCCAGAGAGATGCAAAACTATGTGGCGGTCACGGGCCGTGAGACAGAGAGAATGAAACCTACTCGCGACTGAAATCAAGGCAGTATAGAGCAAGTGAAACGCCAACGTACTGGGTACGAGAAAACAACAAAAGAGAACGTTCTGCTAGAGTGTAATGCTTGTGAACCTGTGTATTCAATGGGTCGCTCTGGTCCGCACTAATAGCTGTCCAACCCGAGCCCTACACCTACGCTATGTTACCGGGTACGAGAACCACAACCAAAGACAACGTTCTGCTTGAGTGTGATGCTTGTTATACTGTGTATTCAATGGGTCGCTCTGGTGCGTGCTAATAGCTGTCCAACCCGTGCCGTACACCTAAGCTATGTTTTTTGTTTTGTATTTTTTTTTTCCCAGGCCGCGGGCCTTGAATTCCCCCCGGGAGATACGTTCGGGTTCCGTTCGAAAACATGCCCGACCTTCCAAGTGATGGCTGATCACAAGGCGGTCACCTGTTTGACCAGAGGGGTGGCGGCTAGGGTGTCTTTCGACGACTGCCTCAAGGTGTGATGTGTTGCATACGTAGCGTCGCTCATGTCGACAGAAGCTGCGGAGGACGCCACCGTACTCACTTGTCGCCTTCCTTCCAGAAATTTGACCATGGACCACGCACCCCTTTCGAGACCGAGCGATGTACTGCTCCTTCTCCTGATAGGAACCATCCCCAACGTTTGGTTTGCTCGATTCGCTTTTTTTCACCATGTAGTACATGAAAAAAAAATGTTTTCTTTTTAGTTTGTTCACCTCATGTGCTGCTGCTGTGTTACGTCCTATTACGGGGGACGATAGTAAATAGGACCTTTGGTATACAAAAAAAAAACTGTATATTCAACCGTTTCTACAAACAATATTTAGTCCTATTAACTATGGTCCCCCGTAGTAGTCGGTGTTGTTGTGGATGCCATTCAAGTCAGACAAAAATGGGGGGGATGTACACGATATCATGCATGTCCGTAGTCCTATGGCCGCAGACCATCGCATCCCTACAACGCCGGGATGGAGCTCGTCGGGTTTTCACCGACCAGGCAGGCATTGCTTGCACCAAGCGCGAAACGAAGTGAGGTGTCCGGCGAGTCGCATGAAGGGTGAGCTGCATCCTACTATGCACCGCTTGTGAGGCGGGCTTGCATATGGATGACAGCTTCGATGAGTTAAAGTATTTTTCTGGTGCGTGGGGCGGGAGCGTACACATGTTTTGCTCGCCCCAGTAATTTAACCAATTGACCACGCATCCCTTCAAAACGGAACACCATTCCATGTACTCCCAACAGAGACACCAGCAACATTTGGGGTGTCCAGTGCATTTTGTTTTCTTCATGCACGACTTACGGACAAGTTTTGGTAATCTTACAACCCCCTTCCTGTTCCGTCGCCCGTGGCCAGCACCCAATCCAACCTCTTAGGAAGGCGATCATTCTCTCGCTACTACTGTATATCTACAGTGCGTAGTACCCCAAACTTCTCCATGTCACACTCGACTCATCCCACGGTATGTAGGGATTGATTTTTTTTTGGCTCAATACTTTCTGACGGGGGAGCATAGTAAATAGGACCCATCGTGTACACAAAAAAACATATATTACAGTATTTTTACTAGGCATATTTGGACCTTATTACTATGTCCCACCGTAGTAGTGCTTTGGGTCTCTCTACGGTGGAGTATTGGGTTGGACGAGGCCTCCACAGCCGGGTCAATAATTTCCCGACCCACCTCTGCTCACGGAAAAAAAGAGACTTTCCTCTGCGCGCTCGCGCGACTTTACAGGCATTCCGGTCCCAATGGTTTGCTCCGTGCGATGTCTGGCGCGCCAGAATCATTGGCACTCTGTTTCGATCGCTATTTGACTACCAGCGTACGAAGCACTTGTTTCAGGAACTGCCTGGTACGTACGTAGCGCCTAAAAAAAGTTGAGCGGGTTGTTGAGAGAAAAAAACGTCTTCGAAGTCATCGGGTTTCGGGCGAGGAGAAACTGGGGATCTACATGCGAGGAGGTGAAGGGCTCAGCAAACAATTAGCCACTCGTATATGTTCCTCATCTCTTCGGGGGAAGAGCGCGCGCGGGGGGGGGGGGGGGGGTACTCGTTTGATGCTTGCCTTGGGAAGCATTCGGCCAGTGATCTCGCATCTTTTTCGGGCGGTAAAATTTGGGTCCCATCGCTTCCGGCGGATGGACGGGGGATTGACAATCAGCAGACGAACAACACCCAAGAACGTTTCCCCCTTTTCCGGTCGTGCTGATATGCTTTCGTTCGTTCTTGTTATGCCTGGCCAATGGGGTTGAGTTGATTTTCACTCGGGGGGCTCGTGCTTGTGGTTCATAAACCATCGTTTTCTGGATGAGGTGTACATACATACACATTTCTACAATTTTTCTGTTGATACGAGTAGTATATATCGCTATTCACTGCAGTACCGGTGCATCAATACACCAGGTGCGATAGATGGTATCGTTTTTTATGTCGCAATTTTTATGCGAGAACGAGGAGTATGTTGGGATGTCTTCATTGGGGTTAGCGTGATATTTCCTTCATGAATACAGATCCAAGGCATTCGTTTTCCCCTTCTACAAGGCACACGATGCCCTGTTGTACATAGCGCCGTGCGTGCAATGAACCCAGTAGACACCATATTATAGGTTACATCTGTTCTCTGGAGTTGCGGGTCGGCCCGGCTCAATAAGCCACCAACTATTCATAGATATTTGTCGGATAGAGAGTTAGCCGTTTCCCGTACTGTGCCGACTATCCGACTTATTACTGGGTTTCCAATCTTTTCGGAAAGGTTGTCGAATGCGGGACCGCCTCGGTCGGGGAGAGAGCTGTACTATCACGGGGGGCCAGAGTAGTTAGGACCTATCCTGTACACAAATACCTATAAATTTCAGTATTTTTACTAATCATATTCGGTCCTGATTACTACTGTTTGTTCTCCAGAAACAGTGCTGTTCTCCCTGTCTGCCTGGCACGACCGATGTGTTACGAGGCGCACATTCCGTCTTGTGCAATATAGCGCTTTTTTTTTTGTTTGCCCTCCTCTTCAATGTATGTGCAGCAGGAGCCTCAATATCGATCGCTCATAACCGTGTCACCATGAGAGGAAAAAAACAAAAACAAAACAAAAAAGCACGAAGTCTATCTTCCCTCTTCTTGTATACGAACCTACTCTCCTGCGTAACCAAGAACAAAAAAAACGCGAAGTCTAACTTCCTCTTCGATCGCTGTTCTTGCTCTTTGCTTCCCAATATATATATATATGCTTCTCTGATGAAAAACTTATCTACCCTTTTTATTGTTTTTTTCGTTTAACGTACGCACGCACTGAAACAGCTGTGGCCGGAAGCGGCACTCTGCGAAGGGGGAAAGAGTTGCGGCCAACCACAGAAGCAGCAGCAGCTGGCGCGCGTGGTCGACCCTAGCCACAGCCTGGTGAGAGCAATACCCCACGACAATATTAGTAGCGGTAGTAGTACTAGTAGTAGCAGTAATAGTAGTAGTAGTAGTAGTATTAAATAGTATGAATAGTAGTACTATTACGGGGGACCATATTAAATAGGACCTACTGTAAACACCAAGCCATATATATTTGCTATTTTGAGTAATAATATTTGGTCCTATTTACTATGCCCCCCCGTAATAGTAGTGGTGGCTTCTTGATTTTGTTTTTTGTGCTGTGTTAACCGCTCACCATCCTGGGCCGGAATGTAAGGACCATTCCTATTCTAGTATTAGTATTATATGGTTATTGTATTTACGACCAGGGTGGTATATACGAGTGGTTTTGGGTTTCCCTTTTCGGCGGTGTTTTTTTCTTCTAAATTCCGGGGGTGATGCTCACGAGTGATCAACATTGAAGCTCATGCCGCACGCTGTCAGAAGACGGCAAACACAATCATAATGACGATACAGGTCAAGCAGCATGGTCTTCAACATTGATCACTCATAGCTTTCCCGCAAGAAGAAAACCTCGGAAACAAAAGGAAACCCACGCACTATCATAGAAGGGAGTATTAGTATTACTGGGGACCATAGTTGATAAGACCTATGGTACACACAAAAAAACTACCAGGTATATATTTCCGTATTTTTTTTCCATTAATATTTGGTCCTATTTACTACGGTTTTTCTTCGTCTTCCGGGCGGGAGAATATTTACGAATGACCAGCGTTGAGGTCACTGTAGTCCAATAGACCACCAGTAGTCCAATAGCCTTACCGTAGTCCAGTATGTTTTCTTGATTGGGTTTCCCTTCGTTTTCTTCGTACCCTTTCGGGGTGAGGGGGGATGCGTATGAGTGACCAACGTTGAAGCCCATTCCGCACGTTGCCAGAAGACGGCAAACGCAACAACAAACGCGGCCGATAGGTCAACACAACAAGGCGTTTTACGAGCAGTGCCTCGGTATAGGGCTGGTGCCTTGTAGGGGTGGGGTGCCTTGTAGGGTTGGTGTCTTGTAGGGGTGGGGTGCCTTGTAGGGTTGGTGTCTTGTAGGCGCGGCGCCTTATCGCGTACGCCACCCGAAAACACGCATGACTTCGAATAGGTGTTTTCGAGCAATAGCCCGACCAACAGTTATGTGCGCTACTACTACTACTACTACTACTACTACTACTACTACTACTACTACTACTACTACTACTACTACTGCTACTACTACTACTACTACTACTACTACTACTACTACTACTACTACTACTACTACTACTACTACTACTACTACTACTACTACTACTACTACTACTACTACTACTACTACTACTACTACTACTGTACAGTAGGGGTCCCCCCATGTTGAGGCGGTCTGAATAAGGCGGTGTCCCGATATGAGGCGGTCACATTGTTCTCGTAGGCACACCACCCACCGCCTTGCTGAGGGCCCCCCCTACTACTGTAGTCCTGAAATAAATAAATATACTACCAGGTACGCAACGGCGAAAAACGTATCACAGCAAGCGGTAGCAGCTCACTTGAGGAACTCAACCGCGGTTAGAACGTGGCGAACCACACCGTGCCAGTGCCCGCTCACTAACACCCCCCCCGCTCTTTCCGTTCCGAACCCGACCCCAACCCCGAAACCGTGCCGCCCTTGCGCGAATTTGGCACAAAACCTGTAACAGGTTTGGAGCCCCGAACTTGCGAAAGCTATCCTCCTGAGGGGAGGGGCGGCGGGGGAGGAAGCCCGCGTCGCGCTGGAGTTCCTGAACTTCCCACCCATCAACGGCTACTCCACGGAGCTTAGAGAGGTGAACCCAGCGGGCGGGCGGGCGGGCGGGCGGCCTTATTTCTTTCTTCGTTTGTTTCTATTTCTTGTATATGATGGAATTTTCCAGTCAGTCCGTGTGTCCCGAAGTTTGTCAACTTGGAGGTCGACAGTCCAATATATACCCCTGGTAAACTCTTCGGCGGTCGAAAAAACCTCACCAATTATAATCAAGTAAAGTACGTATGTGTGTGTATGTATGTATGTATGTATGTATGTATGTATGTATGTATGTATGTATGTATGTATGTATGTATGTATGTATGTATGTTGTTGTTGTTGTTGTTGTTCTCACATTAACTCACAATTCAATGCAGTCCGTGATCGCAGGACAGGCTCCAATAACTCTGGAGTGGAAGAAATACCTCAAGTAAAAACAGAGGCAAAAAAAAACAAAAAACAGGCATACGCACTCCACCACTGCGGACACCAGGGAAGCAAAAAGGAGACTATTAATAGAAGACAAAAACCTAAAAAAAGAAGATGAAGCTAAGCAAAACAAAAACAAAAACAAAACTAAAACAGACGCAGATAGCAAAACGCGAAAAAAAGGCAAGGCAAAACGGACCATACTAACAAAGACACAAAGAGGTACAAACGGGAATGAAAGAAAAATGAAAACAAAGAAGGGACAAAAAAGCGATAATCACGGGCGGGGGGGAAAGAAAATACCAAAGGCAGGCACTGGAGCATACAGACACGCAAAGTTGCCCAGATGGCACCATGCTAGTTACTTGGGTCCCAAAGAAAGGAGTGCATCATGACGATGATGGCCATAACCAGGCTTCAGTCTGTTGGGCAGACCGCCTCCCCTCCCCCCCCCCGCCATTCCCCCTCGTCCCCCTTTCGCCCCCCCCCTCTTCCCTGCCATTCTGCACACTCGCGTTGGCGTCAACGGCTGTGGTCGTGGTCGCAGCTATTCTATGCCGTTCTGCCGATGCCTCCTTCTCATCTGTATGCCATTTCCGCATGAAGGCCTCCGCCCCTTCCTCGACCCGTTGGAACCATCTGCCGGCTTTCTGTGCTGTCTCGCGCCACCCTTCGAGCTTGATGCCGAACTCCTTGAGGTCCTCCTCAAGGTACCTCATCCAGTCCCACTCCTGTCCTCCGGAGTAACCCTTACCCCCAACCATCTCCCCAAACATCACCCTCCTCGGCAGACGCTCCTCTCCCATTCGTGTCACAAAGCCCGCAAACAAGAGCCTACGTCTGCGTACCGTCGTCTCAACGCTTTCAGATGTTGTCCTGAGAAGCGCGCTAGCATAGGATAGAATGTGGTCTTCGCGCTTTCGTTTTCGCCACCCGATGCATCGGAGGAGCATCTTGTGGTGGACCTCCCGTAGCCTACCGTAATCAGTCTTGCTCGGGCTCCAAGTAACGCAACCGTAGAGCAACGTTTCGATCACCTCGGCTCTCAGCATTCGCACCTTCAGGCGTAGGCGCACACCCGGGCGGTCATAAATTTCCATCTTATACCGTCCGAAGCATGCCCATGCCCTCTGGAGTCGACGCGTTACCTCGACACTTCTGCCCGTCCAATCTGCGCTGATAGCCCCGCCCAGATACACAAACTCGGTCGTTTGTTTGTACACTTGGCCGGCGGCGGTGACGGTGAACGGCACGTTCCCCCCATCTTTCGTTTGCAGACACATTATCTCCGTCTTGGCCTCCGAGACCGTCAGGCCGAAAGCGGCACATGCAGACACGATCACCGTCATCATCCTCTCCAGGCCGTTGGGTGATCTCGATACTATGCCTGCATCGTCGGCATAGAGCATAGCCCACAGTGTCTGGGCCTCTTTATCATTCCCCTGTCCGTCGGCGTGCCCGACCCGTGCCTTCCCCCTCTTCTTTTTCTTCTTCTCCTGCTTTTGTTGGAGTTGCACCAAGCTGTCCGTGATGGCTTTATCAGCAGCGAAACGTTTCTCCGCCACACGCAGCACCGCTGTAAAAAACATGTTGAACAACAATGGCGCGAGCACACACCCTTGCCGTAGGCCCTGTTTCACGTCGAACATATCTGAGCACTCGCCGTCATCCAGCCGCACGCATGCTCGCATGCCGTCGTGGAATTGGCGGATAACGGTGAGCATTCTAGGTGGCACCCCAAAGCGAGCCAAGACAGCCCACAGGAGGGTTCGGTCGACGGAGTCGTAGGCTTTGGTGAGGTCGATAAAGCACATGAAGAGCGGAGTGTCCTTCTTCCTTGCCAATTCCTGCAAGCGTCGCACCACGAACATCATGTCGACCGTCGATCGTTCGGGCCTAAAGCCACACTGCTCCTCCGGCAGGATGCCTTCCCGTTCGCAATAGTCGCTGAGTCGGCGCGCGATGACTTTGAGGAGCACTTTGCCGGCATGCGCGACTAGGGAAATGCCACGATAGTTACCACACTCCGTCCTGTCTTTCTTCTTGTGCAGCACCTTAATCGTTGCATCCTTCCATTGCTGCGGCACGACCCCTCCCCTCCACACAGCGACGATAATCTCGTAGAAGCTTCCCAAGGTGTCCGAGTCTCCCTCGTCGGCCAGGACCTTCAGAAGTTCAGCTGGGAGACCATCAGGCCCAACCGCCTTGCGGTTCGCCATCGCCCTGATCGCGTCTTCCACCTCGTATCTAGACGGGACGTCGTCCAGCGGACTGCACGAGGGCCAGACCTTGAGCTCATCGACGATAGTCGGATCGAGGGTCGATGACCTTGTGTTTAGCAGCTTATGGAACCACCTTACCCATCGTTCCCGGATGAGGCCTACGTCTCGTAGTAATCTACCTTCCTCGTCCCTGATGTACTGCGAATGGAAAGTCCTCTTTCCTTCCACATTCATCCCCTTAAGGTGCTTGTAGAACCCAAACTGATCACCTTCTTGGATACGCCTTTCGAGTTGACGGACGTATTCCTCGAAGAACTTCTGCACTCCGTCCGTCCTCGCACGTTTGAGCTGTTTAGTGGCAATCTTCACAGCTTTTCGCAGATTTTTGTCTTCCGGGTTAGCACGTAGTTGCGTCCTCGCATTTTCCTTCTCCTGCCATCGTGAGTGCACCTCTGCTTTTACCTCTTCGGGCGTACACCAGCCCAGCGGCCCTTGTTTTCGACTGGTATGAGGTGCTAGTTTAGCAGCAGTCGACAGCACGGTCTCCACCAGAGCAGTTGCCTTATCATCGACACTCCCAATTGTACCAGGCGGTGGGGGGGTAAGTTTGGTTATCTCCCTATTGAGGTCCGCTCGGAGACCGGGGTCTGCCATCAACCGTTGTAGATTAATAGCTCGTTTTCCGCTGCCTGCTTTTACCCTCCGATTCGGCGCGAACCGACCCAAGAGGCGAATATTGCAGACCACGAGGTTGTGGTCAGATTCATGCCGATCCTCTGGGGGTTTCCGTACTGTCATGTTGCGGACCAGGCGTCGATCAACTTGCCGAGTAAGGATGTAGTCTAGCCTACACTGACCCTTCCCGGAGTTTGGAGATTGGAAAGTGTACGACACTCCGCGAGTAGGTGTGGCAAAGAACGTGTTGAGGAGCGCAAGCCTGTTGTCATCTGCGAGGAGGAGTAGTCGCTCTCCGTTGTTGTTCAATTCATCGCGCCCGTATTTACCCATCACCTTACTGCCGGCACATCCGCTCTCTCGCTTGCCGGTGCGAGCATTTGCATCCAAGAGTACAAGTAGGTGATCCCCACTTGGGACCCCCGAGACGACTTTGTTCAGTTCGTTCCAGAATTGATCTTTCTCGCGAACGGGTGCATCCACTATCGGCGCATAGCCGACAACAAAAGAAACAGCATTTGATTTGCCCTCAAGTTGAATGCGAACTTTCATCAGTCTGGCACTAACGCACTCCACCTCGAGACCATCCTTGCCCACACCTGCCACAATAGACTCCCTGACTGCTAGTCCTACACCATGGGTGCCCTTCCTCTCGTATTTGCTGCCGTCTGCTCCAGAGCAAAAAATCGTGTATCCAGCTGCTGTGAACGTGCTATGCCCGTCTCGCCTAGTCTCTTGGAGACCTACGACATCGCATCCTAGTTCCTGGCATACCTTCATGATGACCTCGCTGTGGCCGATGCCATTTTTGCCGTTGAAGGCGAGTGTGCGAACATTGAACGTACCCACGACGAGTTCCCCAGCTCTGTACCTAGCCCTAGCATCTGAGCGTAACCTTCGAGCTTCTCTGCGACCTTTCCGACCTTGCCTCCTCTTCTTCCGTGCAGCGTGTTGTTTCTCCTCTACCCTCCGCTTTTCCCAGGCGGTGGGTTTCTTCCGTTCCGTGTTTTTCGCCCGGCCCGGTTCGTGCCGAGGTTCCGACGTGCTGGGGGCAGCAATCCCAACGCGCCTCGACGCCCATCATCTCCTAGATGACGTCGAATGGGGTGCTTACTCACGTGGATCCTAGCCTCTCTTCTCCGTTCGCTACGAGTTCCACGCTTTCCGCGACGGTGATACGACACGGCTACCGCAGGCAATACTGCCGCGTGGAAAAAATCCGCGAGAAATTTTTCCGCCATATCGCTGGCCATCACCGCCGGCTCGACCATGCTCGAACGCTATTACGGGGGACCATAGTTAATAGGACCAAATATTGTTAGTAAAAATGGTTAAATATACAGGTTTTTATGTATACCATAGGTCCTATTAACTATGGTCCCCCGTAATAGTTAGACGCGCAAGCAAGGTCAAGGCCGCGCTCCACTGGGAGCTCTAGCACGTGTTGGGGAAGCCGCAGGCCGGAGCTCCACCCCGGCCGGGGAGCAGCCGAGGGAGTATGTATGTATGTATGTATGTATGTATGTATGTATGTATGTATGTATGTATGTATGTATGTATGTATGTATGTATGTATGTATGTATGTATGTATGTATGTATGTATGTATGTATGTATGTATGTATGTATGTATGTATGTATGTATGTATGTATGTATGTATGTATGTATGTATGTATGTATGTATGTATGTATGTATGTATATATGTATGTATGTATGTATGTATGTATGTATGTATGTATGTATGTATGTATGTATGTATGTATGTATGTATGTATGTATGTATGTATGTATGTATGTATGTATGTATGTATGTATGTATGTATGTATGTATGTATGTATGTATGTATGTATGTATGTATGTATGTATGTATGTATGTATGTATGTATGTATGTATGTATGTATGTATGTATGTATGTATGTATGTATGTATGTATGTATGTATGTATGTATGTATGTATGTATGTATGTATGTATGTATGTGTGTGTATGTATGTGTGTGTGTATGTATGTATGTATGTATGTATGTATGTATGTATGTATGTATGTATGTATGTATGTATGTATGTATGTATGTATGTATGTATGTATGTATGTATGTATGTATGTATGTATGTATGTATGTATGTATGTATGTATGTATGTATGTATGTATGTATGTTGTTGTTGTTGTTGTTCTCACATAAACTCTCTGATGAAGGAGTCCGTGGTCACACAAAGGTGCTGGAGCCCTAGGAAGATCCGAAAAACAAAAAAAATCGAAAATTCGGCTGCCTCAACATACACGAGACGAAGAAAGCGCACACGAGCTAAAACCAATGTGCAAACTGAACTAACACGGCCGCGGGTATATCCTCTCAACTATAACATAGAAGAGTACCCCTGTTCCCACCACTAACCAACTCGTGGCTGCTGACTACAGCGGATGCTGTCTGAAGTGCTGCCTGCACCGTACGGAACGCACGGTAGTCGTGAATACGAAAGAGGAACACACCTGCCAGCTCTCTGGACTGCTGTCAGAGTGAAGACTCGCCGATATGCAGTGAAAAAAGGAGCAATCGAACCTTACTACCACCCGAATATCAACGATCGCCATCTCTTCCCAGACTGTCTGACACAAAAAGGTGCAGCACAGTTATGATACCACGTCCCTGATAATTGCGTAGGGTATTCCCCATGAAGGGTATACAACTCGTTAAACTACAAAAACCAGTGACGACGTTTATAACAAGTACCTGTAGATACTATTCTGCCTCGTGGAAAACAATACCAGGAAAAAACAAACTATGACTGCTTCTCTCGTGACATGGTGATGATAGTGTGCGCGCAGATCATGGGTCTCCGTGCACCGCCTTCCTGCCGCTCTTCATGGCCGCCTCATCGCCTTGGCCCAATCCACCCGCTCCTTCGCGCGTGCACTCGTTGCCATTCCCTTCCAGTCGATTCCCTTTCGCCGTCATCCTGAAAAACAAAATGCTCCTCGCACTTGCGGTTCTGATCTGAAAAATAGAAATTCTCGCGCAGGGGGAGGTCAATCCGTCTCTTCCCCGCACGTCGACGCTCAGTCTCCCTCCTCCCTCGTCGTCGAATCCAGCCTCCTACCGGCGCAATAGACTGTGCCGTAGTGTGGCCTGTGGTGGCGCCTGCCTCCGCGCACGGACACCCCGATTGAGCATTGCTGCTCTGCCGCAGCTGCCTAAAAAAGACGCGCGAATCGTAGGTCTCCGTGCCTGACGCACCACGTACGACCCAACTCTACTGCCGCCTGAGCCTCGCGGCCACAGGCAGCAGCAAGAAGGTATCACTCCTTGAGGGTGAGCCCGGCCTTACACCCGCCAGAAAGACCTACCCCACTCGCTATAAGCCTGATAGGGCATGCCTCGCAGCATTCCTTGCCGAGGCAGCGAGGGGAACGGAAGTATGTATGTATGTATGTATGTATGTATGTATGTATGTATGTATGTATGTATGTATGTATGTATGTATGTATGTATGTATGTATGTATGTATGTATGTATGTATGTATGTATGTATGTATGTATGTATGTATGTATGTATGTATGTATGTATGTATGTATGTATGTATGTATGTATGTATGTATGTATGTATGTATGTATGTATGTATGTATGTATGTATGTATGTATGTATGTATGTATGTATGTATGTATGTATGTATGTATGTATGTATGTATGTATGTATGTATGTATGTATGTATGTATGTATGTATGTATGTATGTATGTATGTATGTATGTATGTATGTATGTATGTATGTATGTATGTATGTATGTATGTATGTATGTATGTATGTATGTATGTATGTATGTATGTATGTATGTATGTATGTATGTATGTATGTATGTATGTATGTATGTATGTATGTATGTATCGGCTTCGAGCATCCGTCGTGAAAGAAGCGCTCGTGCTTGTCCGGTAACAAGATCAATGCCGTCATGGATTTGCTTACATACCATATTCGGAGCTTATGTGGCTTTTTGTGTAACTGCGCGTTCTGTTACGGGGGACCATAGTAAATAGGGCCTACGGTACACACCAAAGCCTATACATTTCAAAACAATTTACAACAATATTTGGTCCTATTTACTATGGTCCCCTGTAGGAGGCAGATGTTTCCCCCGTGCGGACTTCGATCACATGTACTGTCTACCTTGGGATTCCTTTTGTAGGGTCAGGGTCGCTGGGTAAGGGAATGAAAAGGCCTCGTTTCTCTCTCTCTCTTTCTCTCTCTCTCCCGACCTACTCGTAACAAATCGATGCATGTGCCTCTCCACTTCTGGTCCGCCTCGTGGCGAGCTCGGGCTCCACCGAGCCATCCGCACGATCCAATAGAGGGGTACATAACCCTTTTTCGGCGGATTTGTTTTTCTTAATGGCGGGACTCCTTAACCCAAAATCGTCGGAATATTGCCCTTTCCTATGTTTTTGTTGTTGTTGTTGCAAAAAAAAAGGTTTTAACCCCTCTTTTGGGCGTAACAGGTTTCCTCTCAATGACGGGACGCCTGGACCCAAAATCGTCGGAATTACGCCCTCTTCTTTTACAATATTAATATTTCTCTTGCCATCCCACAATGTGCAGCACGATCTTCAACATTGATCACTCATAACTTTCCCGAAAGAAGAAAACCTCGGAAACAAAAGGAAACCCATGCACCAACTCTACCTCCCTTCTGCGCCGACTTTTTTTATTGTTGTTGCCCAAAATTCCTTTTTTTGTGTCCCTTTTTTATCATACAGAAGGCCATGGTATATACCTGCTGCTTATCGACGTTGCGCTTTCATTCTTCTGAAGATTCAGTTTTAGGGTGGGGTATGGATAGAGCTTGCTATGGTCAGGTCAGGAAACTCGGAAAGAAATGATGCGCGTCCGCCTTAGCGTGTGTCCGAAGCGACCCCCCACCCCTACGATAGGCAGGGGTTTGTACAGTACATGACCACTGAACGTTTCTGTAAATCAACCAGCGACCGATTTGGGTTTTGTCTCAACGGAAAACACCTCGGCCAAGTGATTTCCGCCGCCTGTTAACCGATCTCTATTGCAGTAAAAACACAAGCTGGGGTTCTCACAAATATCGGGCGGTTTTATTCTCAGTTTTTTTGCTCTCGTTTTGTTTTTTTTCCCCGTCTCCTCTATCATCTTCGCACCTCATTTTCCTCTTCCCTCCCTATATAGCCGTAACTCAAACCCGGGGGTCGCACGATAGGCTCTCCCTCCCCCTATATATTATGTATGGCTTGGGTTGACGTCGGTTGGCAACGACACTGTTTTAAATGATGCCGCTCACTACTTGAGCTAGACAACCATGGTACCGTTTTTCTGGGGGGTTTTTCTTCCCTTGGCGGTCGGTCACAGCTGGCGGTTGAGTCAGATCATTCGTGCGAGGTGGCGAACCTTTACCCCCCACAAGGGCGGCTATCGTATCACGTACGGGCAGTCTTTATGGTAAAACTCCCAAGAGGCAGCCACAACGTACCCCCATTGCTGTCTCCGGAAGTGGCCACACACCGGGAATTAAATTATCTCGTTGGAGCTGGCAGTCACATGTAAGTCCGCCTCACAAGCGGTTCCTAGTGGGATGCAACTCACCACTCATGCGACTCGCCAGACACCTCACGGCGCTTCGCGCTTGGTGGTGCAAGCAATGTGTGCCTAGTCTGTGAAAACCCGACGTGCTCCGTCCCGGCATCGTAGGGATGCGGCGGAGGGTTATGGCCACCTTCATACGACTGCGGCCATGCATGATAATCAGTACCCCCCCCCCCATCACTATGATATGCGCCTTGTATTTTTTATCACAAGAAGGGTTCAGCACTTTCTTCCAAATGGTTGAAAGACCCCCCCCGCCCCCCCCCTCCGTCAGTTAAAAAACTTTACAAATATATTGCTACCCCCCAATATCTACCGGGAGCACTCGTCTCCTACCCTGCTATAAACGAAAACAAAAGCGGAAAATGAACAACGAAAAACGAGAAAAGAAAAAAGAAA
This sequence comes from Nereocystis luetkeana, assembly GCA_031213475.1. Lineage (NCBI taxonomy): Eukaryota > Phaeophyceae > Laminariales > Laminariaceae > Nereocystis > Nereocystis luetkeana. Next base: position 4,827,690 of record JARUPZ010000020.1, read on the forward strand.
AACGGAACGAAACACGAAAAACGATAACGAACACAACAACGAAAAACGAAAAGGAGAAACAAAAAAGCGAAAAAACGAAGAACGAAAACACGAAAGACGGAAAATCGTACAACAACGCAGATGCTGGTGTCGCGGTTCCTGATGGTCCGAGCTGACACGGGAGGCACACTTTTGGAGTGGACTAACGCGCTGTCAATGGACCCGAAGGACGTCCTCGCCCCCTCTCGTGTGCGCTGCGGCAGCGTCGCCATCGTCGTCTCCGGCGGCCTCAAGGCTGTCTGTCGCAGGTAGGTGGGTTGGTTGAGCTGTGTGTCGGCGTCGGCACGACGTAGCAAGTCCCGAAATCATTTACTAGTCGGATTCACTCGTTAGTTGTTTCCCGGAGGTGTTGTCGACTGCCCCCCCCCCCGACATAATTATTGATTTTCCATGCTTGTATACGTAGGGGGGTTTGCTAAAAGCGAGGCACTTTTTTGGTTGTTTTGGGGGCCTCCTTTCCCCCCCCCCTCCCCCTCCCTCCCTCCCCCCCCGCCGCTGCTGATTTTGATCGTGGGTGCTGCCGACTACCCCCAAGTTATTTATTGAGTTTTCCATGCTTGCATATATATGTAGGAACCATGGTTGAATGCGAGGCCCATTTTTGTTGTTCTGGGCGCCTCCCTCTCCCCCCCCCCCCCCTCCTCCCCCCCCCTACCCCCCCCCCCCTACCCCCCCCCCCCCTACCCCCCCCCCCCCCTACCCCCCCCCCCCTACCCCCCCCCCCCCCCCCCCGGCTGTTTGTTGATCGCCGGGAGAACACTGGTTAATAAAGTCGGCAAGTCGGCTGGCCATCAGCTGGCTTCGACAGATGGCTCTACCGACTAAAGTCGGCTATTACGGGAGGCCATAGTGATCAGGACCCACCATACACACAAAAACCTATATATTATAGTTTTTTTACTAATAGAACATGGTCCTGGTTACTATGCACGCTACGGCGGGGGGGGGGGGGGGGGGGGGGTGCACCGTAATTTTTTTTGAGGTTCTTAATTCACTCAAAACTGAGTTTGAGAAAAAAATAAGGCCATCCCGACGAGCCGCGTGACCTTAATTAACACTTTTAGTGCTGTGCTGTACATGTACCTAAAATATTGTCTATAATTCCAAGCGTTTTGTCCCTTCAATGGCAGCTCCATCTGACAAGTGTACATCGCGTATTCCAGATCATGCCATCCACACGCAAGAGCGTATCAACTGGAATCCGATGACTTCAAAAACATGGAACAACGCAGAGTGGGCGAAGATGAGAAATATAGAGGCTCTACAATAGAGACCCACCCTAATTTTTGAGAGGCTCCTCGCTTGACCTTAAGGAGCTCCATACCCCACCCGAAGGCTGACTTCAGCGAAAATCAATTTACATCCCGATGAATGAATAATCCCATGGCCCAAGTATACCAAAAACGTCATTTTTCGAGACAAGGTTAGCGTTCCGACGATTTTTTTGTTAACCCTTTTAGGACCGTAGTCCCGTTTTGGGGACAAACTACTTGGAATTTGGCTGGTTTGTCCCCAAAACGGGACTGCGGTTCTAAAGGGGTTAAGGAACCCCGTCATTCGGAAAACAGTTGAGCGGAAATTTGCTATACCCTATCGTAGAACGCGGCAATGACATGAGAAGAAAACAAAAAAAACAAAAAACACGAAGAACAATGCTATTACTGCTGTAGCTCAAGTTTGTTCGGCGACGGAAGTCCTACCCTGACGTACTCAAATGTCGCTGATCGCCGATGTCTCATGGTTTGACGATATTCCCAACGCACGGCATGGTGCATGTATCGTGCACCTCAACAACAGGTGGAAATAAATGGGATGTCTTGAGTTTGTGTGAATAAAATTGTGACTATTCTTGTCATCCTCGATAATGTGCATGTAGCATGGGCTTCGGCGTTGATCACTTATGACCACTCCAACAAAAGACGAACAACGGAAACAAAAAAAGCTCATTCTAACCTCATCGTTACGAAAAGAAAAGAAAGACAATACTGCGAGCTGAAACCGTTTTTTGACAGCAAACGGTGTATTTGCGTATTGACCTTCGCTTCTAGTTTTTTTTTTGTTAGAATCGATTCGGCTGGAGCCCCTTAAGGCCGACTTGTATAGCCTAAAAAAATACAGGTGCTAGGTATGCTAAATTTTATCATAGCAGGCGGCCTTCGGCTCACGCTCTTACGGGGGAACATAGTAAATAGGACCAAATGTTGCTAGTAAAAAGAGCGATTTATATAGATTTATGTGTGCACCGTAGGTCCTATTTAATAAGGTCCCCCGTAATAAAAGCTTCACTTGAATGTATTTCCCAGTACCGAATAAAAACTAGAGGGATGAAGCACTATTTACTTTTTCTACCCATACCCAGTACGTTATCCATCCATAACTCGTTCTAACCCTAACCCTAACCCTATCAGTAAATAGGAGCAGTGTTGTGCGTAGTCAAGGAAGGAGCGCTCGCTAAGCAAGAGCGGTGTGTGTAGTTACTTCAAGAGCGCTTGATTCGGCGCCGACTATCACGGGGGTGGAGATCCCACCCGCAACTATATCCTGTTTGTTAGACGATGCCCCCCCCCCCCCCCTCCCGCCTCCTTCCTGCCCCCTGTGTCACTGTTTATGTTGCGTTCTCGAAGAGCGAAGAAGCCTGTAGGGTCGAACAGGAGCATCGACCTGTCCGGAAGATCGTCCACTTCACCTCCAACAGCCGGATGTGTTTGGGAACAGGTGACCAATATTTTCACCCCCCCCCCCCTATTATGTATTGGTTGGGTTGGCGTCGTTTGGCAACGACACTTCAAAACATGCCGCTCACTACGTGAGCTAGACAACCAGGGTACCGCTTTTTTCTTTTTTGGCGGTCGGTCGGTCACAGCTGGTTGTCGAGTTAGATCGTTTGTGCGAGGTGAACAACCTTTACTCCGCACAAGTGGGAATGATCGTATCACGTAGTGTTTGTTGTACGGCACCCAAGAGGCAGTTATACAGTACTCCCATTGCTGTCTCTGGAAGTGGCCACACCGGAAGTTAAATCAACTCATGGTAGCTGTCATCCATATGCAAGTCCGCCTCAAAAGCGGTTCTTAGTAGGATGCAGCTCAAGCTTCATGCGACTCGCCGGACACCTCACGGCGCTTCGCGCTTGGTGCAAGCAATGTCTGCCTGGTCGGTGAAAACCCGATGTGCTCCTTCCCGGCATTGTAGGGATGTGAGGGTCTATGGTCATACGACTACGGCCATGCATGATATCGAGTACCCTCCCCCCCCCCCCTACCCCCCCCCTACCCCCCCCTTCAACGAAATCTGTGTTAATGAAAAATGATGCCTCTCCCCCCCCATAACCTCCTCCACGCCAAATCTAAAGTATGACCCTCCCGCGTCTACATAAGTTGGATTTTTGGCTTCGTCTGGCGACGACGCTGTGAAACACGCCTCACACAGCGTGAGCTAGACAACCAGGGTAAAGGTTTTCGTTGGAGACTGGCGATCGAGTTTGATCCTTTGTGTGCGGGGGTGGACCTTGACTCCGCACGAGGGAGATGATCGTATCACGTAGTGCGTTATATATACATATACATATATACATATATATATATATATATACATTATATATATATATGTGCAAGTCCGCCTCACGAGCGGTTCTTAGTAGGATGCGGCTCGTCCTTCGTACGACTCGCCCAAGACCTCACGGCGCTTCGCGCTTGGTGCAAGCAATCTTTGCCTGGTCGGTGAAAACCCGACATTCTCCGTCCCGCCATTGTAGGGATGCAAGAGTCTACCTTTCTTCATACGACTACGGCCATGCATGATACCGAGTACACCCCCTTACCCCCCCCCCCCCCCATCCTCTCCCCCCCCCCCCCCCTTCCCACCTCCTCCATTAGGCATCCAAGCGCGAACGCCTCCCACTCCCCAACCCTCCTCCACACACGCAACGTTTACACCAGTATCCCCCCCCCCCCCCCCCCCTCACTTCCGCCTGCAATATCTAAACCATGGCACCCCCCCCCCCCCCCCCCCCCATGCCTTCTTCCTCCCATGCGATTAATCTGAACGATATTTTACTTCCCCGTCAACCTCCCATTCCCTCCGGGGTGAAGAATGTCTCTGTCGAAGGAAATGACTCCGCTAGAGGCAGTGGTGGCGGCGGCTGTGGCGGAGGCGGAGGCGGGGGCGGGGGGGCGGGCGGGGACGGGGCCGACGAGTTTGTCCTGGCGCACCTTGAGCCGGGAGGCGTTTTCCCCCCACAGAGCGGGCAGGCTAGACAGTGCAAGGATCAAGCCGAACTCGATCACCAGGAGGTGAGATGCTTCGTATGCCAAACCAGGTGTATGTATGTATGTATGTATGTATGTATGTATGTATGTATTATCGTCAAGACTCTTTTTTTTTTCCTTCTTAATCTTGCCTGGACAGCCTTGTTCCGCTCCGCTCCCCTCCCTCCCCTCCCTCCCCTCCCTCCCCTCCCTCCCCTCCCTCCCCTCCCTCCCCTCCCTCCCCTCCCTCCCCCATTCTCTCCCCCATTCTCTCCCCCTTCCTCCCCCCACCTCCCCTGCCCCCCCCCCCACCCCCCTCCTTCCAACCCCCCCCCTCCCGCTCCCCCTCACCCCCCCCCCCCCCACTCTCCTCCCCCCCCCCCCACACACACACACTCTCGTTCCCCTCCCATATGTTAGTCATTCCTGAACGGTCCAACGGTCCTTACATGCACGTACAGGGTGGCGCATACGTTGATCTTCTTCTCCTCGTATACACCGTAGTGGCGCTTCCCCCCGCCCTCACTCACTCACCCACCCACCCACCCCCCGACAGGAAAGGGATACTACAGGCCTCAATTTAATAAATTCACTATATGGGGGAAAACAAAAAAACGAAGGGCGCGCCCATACGGTGGAGCTGTCTCTGTTAGGAGCATGAGGAACGTCGGTGCTCCGCCTCGAAAGGGATGCGGGGGTCAACAGCCAAATTACTATTGTAGGGCGAGCGGCAAATGAGCACCCCCCCCCCCCCCCCCCCCCCGCCCCCCCTCGCCCCCGACTGCTCTCATCCGTACCATGGATGGACACAGGAAGAAAAGGAAGAGGGGGAAGAGGGCTTCAGGCTCTGCACGCTGGTTGCCGACTCAGGGTCATCATCGACGCCGACAGAGATCCTTCTCGTAGACGCCCACATCTTCCACGACGTCATCTACCCTGGAGTGGACCTCCGGTACAGCATGGAGGTAGACCCCTTTGCAGAGAACGACTGAGCACGGGGGTACTGGAATCTGGAATGTTCCTTTTTTACTTCGCGAAAACGCGTCTGGGAATATGGAATCCGGAATCTTGGAATCTGGAATCTGGGAATCTGGGAATCTGGAACCTGGAATATCATTTTTTGCAGCATCACATCAACGCGACTTTGCCCCCACCCCCCTCCCACCCCCCCCACGAAAGAAAACCCTTGAGGAGGCGTTATTAGGCTTCAATTGCGTGTGCATCTAATCGGCAGGAAACTTCAGAGGCAGCTTATAGTAACCTCACCCACCGCGGGGGGGCGGCGAGATTCCGAAAAGTGCTAATATTATGAAAAGGGGGTAAACAACATACAACGACACCACACGGGGCCGGAACCCCTCCTTTTTTTATTGGCGGTCGGCCACAGCTGGCGGTGGAGAACCTTTAACACCAACACCAGTGCCTCCGTCACTGAGACGACAACAACAACAACAACAACACCACCAACAACAACAACAGGGCTGTCACTGCTTTCTGCCCCTTAACGCTTCCCTCTTCCCCCCCCCCCCCCCCCCCCCCCGTGTAAAAATGTTGCCTCCTGCAGTCGGTGAGGGAGACCCTCGCCAAGCCTCCCAACCTGCGCGGCTCGAAGGGCATCGGGTACATCGCGCGAAACGTGCTGCTGCCACACGCGGCGTGCCAGCAGATGCCGGCGACGGCGGTGGAGCGTGTCGCCAGCCGGCTTACGGGCACAGCGGCAGTCTCAGCAGGAGAGGTGGGTGATGCGATGCGATACATCTGTACGTACCTGGTATACGGTGAGGGGTTCCCACTTTAGTGCGGTACGCTTTAGTGCGGGGACCCACTTTAGTGCGGTCAAAATCGCCTCGTCACGACTTCGTCCCACTATTAGCACGGTGCCCGCACCTAAGTGGGACCGGTTCGGCTTCAGTGCGGTTCTGCTATAGTGCGGTCATCGCACTATAGTGCTTTAGTGCGGTCCACGCACTATTATAGCGGAACGTTCACGCCTCTACGTCACTACCACTCCCGTCCACAACGTGAACGTAAAAAGGTCCTCGTGGAGACGTTGAGCAATGTAGCGCACGATTGGGCGCGAACCGAATTGAGAGGGTGTTTTGGACAACTCGTGTTTTTTTTTTGTTCGACGCATTGTTCAATGCCTCCACAACTTTTATTTTTGCGCCCACTTTATGCGAGCGAGGCAAGGGGGGGGGGGGGGGGGGGGGGGGGGGGGGGGGGGGGGGGGGGTCCCCTCTACCTGCGATGCACAGGACAGCAGCCGACATCGGCGAGTCAGCGGTGCTCAGCTTGCTGTATACCAACCACACGAGCACTGCCAACACGCACGATGCCGTGTACGGCGAGGAAACAGTGCCTGGTTCCAGACCGCACGCCAGAGTCGAACTGACTGACAGCCACACATGCATGTCGTGGACGGTGTGGGTGGCCGTTTTCATTACATTTTTTTGTGAAGTGGAGGGTTCCGACAGTGATAATCCACCCCCACCGCATCTGTGAGACAAGCGTCCAACGCGAGGGCGGAGGAGCGCAAAGCGCAGGACATATTCCGCCGCGAGGCGGGATACATCATCGTGTGGTAGATTTGTGCTGTGCCATAGATTCGGCCTATTGCGGGGGGGGGGGCATAATAAATAGGACCTACGGTACACACAAAAACCTACCGGTATATATTTACGTAGTTTTACTAACAATGTTTGGTCCTATATCCATTTCGAGCTCAGAACTCCGCACTATGCAGGGTAGCCTTATTCGAATGGTTCCCCTTACATCCCACTTTAGTGCGGTACCTCACTACAATTGGACCCACTTTAATACAGTACCGCACATGACCTGTTTAGGGCGGGGTCTTACTTTAGTGCGGTTACGGTCGCCTGGAGACCTACCGCACTAAAATGGGACCCAATCTACACACACACATATATATACCTGGTACGTATATATATATATCTATATATCTATATATATATATATATATATATATTGATATACCAAGTATGTATATATCAATAGTTATGATATACGTAATGTGATATGGATATGATACCCTGGAACGATGTATCACGTAATCACTGTGTATCATGATATACGACGTGATACATACGTGATATGATGTATCATGTGATATGTGATGATATACAACGTGATACGCAGATACCAGGTATGGTATACTATGTGGTGTATCACGTGATGTATCATGTGATAGTTTGTGATATGGTACATCGTGTGGTGTATCATGTGATATGTGATATCCGATATGATATATCATGTGATACATCATGTGATATTTTGTGATATGATATATCATGTGATAATTTGTGATATGATATATATGCGGTGTGTGGTAGGTGATGTTATTCATCATGTTATCGTAGATGATGCTAGTCGTACATCATGTGATCAGCGAAATCATTGTTTCACCGTTTCTTCGCGTGTCTTTCTGCATTAAAATTGCGTGCTCGCTTTGATATATACATATATGCATCCACCAGGTTCTGGTTCAACATGGGCAGAAGGTCTCCCACTTCACGCTCCTGCTCAGAGGGTCCGCCAGCATCGTCCAAATCTCGAAGGTACCGTGCTCGAAAAAGTGCTAAACCGCGCCCACGCTTTAGGAATAAAAAAAAAACTCGGAAATCAGCGTACTACGGGGGACCATAGTAATCAGGACCCATCGTACACACAAACACCAACATATTCCAGTTTTTTTACTATTACGGGGGACCATAGTTAACAGGACCAAATATTGTTAGTAAAAATGGTTAAACATATAGGTTTTTTATGTATGCCATAGGTCCTGTTAACTATGGTCCCCCGTAATAGGAATATTTGGTCCTGATTTATATGCTCCCTCGTGATAGTAGGCTCGTTTTCGCAGCACTCATCAAAAAGGATTTTACGTACGTACGTCCTTTGAGTTGGGACTTACATCACGAGGGAAAATTTCCGCCTAGAAAAAAATGTGGCGAATTTTTCAGAATCCCAAAACACACATAGCACGCCGGGGCCGCTATATATAAGTATACATATACTTATATAATACCTCGCGGGATACAGTATAGACCCACGAACATGAAATAACCTATTTACGGGGGGGCATAGTAAATAGGACGTACGGTAGACACACAAATCTATGTATTTGCCTATTTCTACTATGACGGGGGACCATAGTAAATAGGACCTACCGTACACACAAAAACCTATATATTTACCCAATATTACCAACATCATTTGGTCCTATTTACTATCGCCCCCCGTGAAAACAATCTCCCCCCCCCCCCCCCCGCCCCGCCCCGCCCCGCTCCCCCCTTTCCCTCCCCATCCCTCTCCTCCATTTCTCCCCATACCCCTCCTGCGGTGCGCGGCAGGCGTCGAAGTCGCGGTCGCAGATGCGGCGGGTTAAGGTGGGAAGACTGGAGCCAGGGGACCTGTGGGGCATGCAGCACATGAACGCTGGAGCAGACGCTGAGTTCGAGATTGTAGCTGTGGAGGGCTGCGAGGCGAGCATTTTCCTGTAGTATTGTTTTCGTTGCTGTTGTTGTTGTTGTTGTTGTTGTTGTTGTTGTTGTTGTTGTCGTTGTTGTTGTCGTTGTTTCTGCTGTTGCTGTGAGATATGGGACATGTATCCCACGTGTTGCCATTGTTTCTGCTGTTGCTGTGAGATACGGGACATGTATCCCACGATCGTTTAGGATATCGAATACCGGTATGGGACAATGTACACCCCACGGGGTGTGGGATATGGGATACATGGGATAGATCCCACGGTATATGGATCTATCCCATGCGGTATGGGATGCTATACCACGGTATATAATATGTATATCTCATGATATACGAACTCTTACACCGCCTCCACTGAACTCCTCTAAACACACCGAAACACGTAGGTGATTCGTGGCAGCGCGGAAGTAATGGGGGCGGCCGAGAGGAGGGGCTGCACCGGCCGGACGGTAGGGGCGAGGGCGATGCGATCGCTCGCCGTGGCCCCGGAAGGAAGGACTCGACGGGACGTCAGGAACATCGTTGCGGAGGTGTGATGGTGATGGTGGTGGTGGTGGGGGCGGTGGTTTTGTGCGGTGATGGAAAGGGGGGGGGGGGTGGGGAAGGGGGGGGGTGGGAGGAAGGGTGGGGGGGTGGTGGTGGGGTGGGGGTGGGGGGGGGAGGGAGCGTGGGGGTGGTGGTGGTGGTGGGTGGTAAGTGGTGGTGATGGTGGTATGGGTGGGAGGTGGGGGAGAGTGTGGTAGTGGTGGTGGTTGGGTGTGAATTGATTTGGTTAGGATAGGTTAGGGTAGGGTAGGTTTGATTCGGTTTTGGTTTTGGTTTGTTTTGGTTTTGGTATGTTTTGGCTTGGCGCGTTTTTGTTTTTGTTTTGGTGTGTGTTTGTGTTTTTTTGTGCTTATTTTAGTTTGGTGTTGTTTCAATTGGATTGGTTTGGTTCAGTTCTGGTTCGGTCGCGCTTGGTTCGGATTGGTTCGGTTTGGCTTGGTTTGGTTTGGTTTGGTTTGGTTTGGTTTGGTTTGGTTTGGTTCGGTTTGATTTGGTTGTTTCTTTGCTTGCTTGGTTTGGTGCCCTGATCTGCTCGGAAGGAAACAACCCCGTGGTAACCAAGTACGCACGAGAAGAAAACACAAACACACACGCACACATCTCGTTTCTAATCAGCGGTGAACATGGGGCATACGCCGAACGGGATCCTACTGATCCGAAACCTTATCCCGGCTCTAGTTCGACCTCCCCGCTACAGCAGTTTAACCCCCCAAAGGAGAGTGCATTAGTAATAGTGCACACTACAGCAGTGCACTATGTAGTTCGGGGCCTAATTCCCTTCAGACCCGGGTTTGACTACAAAATACAAACCCATTCACGGTGGGTACGTGAGTGGGTGGGTGGTTCGGTGGGTAGGGTAGGTGGGTAGCGTGGGTGGGTGAGTGGGTAGGGTGAGTGGGTGGGTAGGGTGGGTAGGTAGGGAGGGTAGGGTAGGTAGGGTGGGTAGGGTGGGTAGGTGGGTAGGGTAGGTGGGTAGGGTAGGTGGGTAGCGTAGGTGGGTGAGTGGGTAGGGTGAGTGGGTGCGTAGGTTGGATAGGGTGGGTAGGTAGGGTGGTTAGGGTAGGTAGGGTTGGTGGGGGTACGGTGGGAGGGTTGGGTGGGGGGGTAGATGGGTGGGTAGGGTAGGTAGGGTGGGTAGGGTGGGTAGGGTGGGCGGGTGGGTAGGGGGGGTACGGTGGGAGGGTGGGTGGGTGGGTGGGTGGGTGGGTAGGGGGGGTACGGTGGGAGGGTGGGTGGGTAGGGTGGGTAGGTAGGGTGGGTAGGATAGGTGGGGTGGGTGGGTGGGTGGGTGGGTAGGGTAGGTAGGGTGGGTGGGTAGGGTGGGTGGGTAGGGAGGGTGGGTGGGCGGATGGGTGGGTGGGTGGGTGGGTGGGTGGGAGAAGCAAATATGAGGAACTTTCATATCTATATTCCTATTTTTCGTTGTCGTCGTGTACACCCCCGGCGAAATCTGAACACCACAGCAGTAATATAGCGTCGACCACTGTTGTGCTGTCGCCTGTATTGAAAAACGTTGCCTACCCCGCAACACCCCGCCCCGCCCCGTCTCGCCCCGCCCTGCACCCCATGCCGCACTTTCGCCTCGATCGAACCGCGGTGTGCTTGCTTGCCTGCAATGGGCGGCTTCCCGATGGGATGACGACTACGGCGACAACGACCGACGTACGAATTAATGGACCGCGCAGATGAACACGACGAAAAGCGGCCTGGACGTTCCCAGGCTTCGGCACATCCCGGCGTGCCTTAAGTACCGCATCGCGTCCGCGCTTTCCTTGCAGGTGGGTGATCGTGTGACGTTTTTTGTTGTTTTGCGTTTGGTCCTCCCTTGTGTGGGGCCACAAATAAATGTTGTTTTGTTTTTTTAGGCTCGGGCGCTTGTTTCGGTAGAGGAGTTCCCCTCCCGAAGAACCAAAGCGGAAACAAAAACCGAGACTCCCCTTTCGAGGACGTCCATTTCTCTCTCTCGACAGTAGCCGACTTTGTGAAGCCTTTGTGTGCGCAACCCTACATATAGTATATATATATTATATATATATATGCAAATATTGATCTATAAATACGAATATTTGCTATTTTGGTTCCAAGTGATACGGAATGGTATACCGCAGCTCGTTAGTACCGTTTCCCTTAGGGACTGGTATGATACTGCCTTGGACACTATTTCGCACTTTGTTTGTGTTCTCCCTTCGAGATGCTTTTTGGTGACAGCCTGTTTTGTGACCACTAACAGAACTCCAGGCAAATGAGTTAATGTGAGAACATCAGGATCATCATCATCATCATCACCATCATGGTGATCATCATGATGATCATCATGATGATCATCACGATCATCATGATCAAAATCATCGTCATAATCATCGTTATCATCATCCTCATCATCATCATCGTCGTCATCATCATTGTGATCATCATTTTCATCATCATCATCGTCATCATTACCATCATCGTCATCATTACCATCATCGTCATGATCCCCATCATCATTATCATCATTATCGTCATCATCGTCATCATCGTCGTCATCATCATCCTCATCATCATCATCATCATCATCATCATCATCATCATGCTGAACAATCCCGCAAGGCTAACGGGAGGAAAAACAAATGCTAATGGAACGGCCGAGAAATTTCCTGTCTATTTCCTCAGTCACAATTTCTTTTGCTTTTTCGATCCATAACCCCCCCCCCCCCCCCTCCATATACACGAGCACGACAAGGTACGCACATGTCTTGGGGAGGAGATGACAAAATTAAGCCTACACCACCCTGTCTCTGTATTCAAGAACCGTTTTCACACTAATATATATGCAGTCAAAACAGTCTTTCTATAGACAAGGGACAGATTGGTGTACCAGGTAGGTGTTTTTGATGACCTACATACTGCTCGTCAACCGTTTCCCCCCACTACGTACTGCTCGTCGACTCTCATCGAACGTTTCTATTAATACGTAACTCACGCTCTCGCGCTTTCCGCTAAAACCGTTTTTTTTCTTTTGTGCGAGCAAAAAAGTCCCTACGAGGGCATGTGCACTCGGTGATTATTTGAGCCCACGGAACGGATTTCAGTAGGTAGGGCGCGAGGGCCACCTGCCCCAGCCACCGGGGATGCATAGTAAATAGGACCTACGGCACATACAAAAACCTATACATTTACCTATTTTTACCAACAATATTCTTGTCTCAGTTACTGTGGCCCCCCGCAATAGTACGAAAAAACACAAGGCTCCCTCCCTAATACGGGGGACCGTAGTAAATAGGACCTACGGTACACACGAAAACCTATGTAATTCGCTATTTTTACTAAAAAATAGTTGGTCCTATTTACTATAGCCCCCCGTAATAGTTGCGGTGGGGTGCTAGGTAAGAACAATGATTATTACTATTTCTCTTGCCATCCGACAATGTGTAGCATGATCTTCAACATGGATCACTCATTACTTTCCCGGAAGAAGAAAACCTCGGAAACAATGATTGAAGGTAAACGTTTTCAGCCTGGAGGCGCTGCACTAAAATCCTGTCATTAATAATGACCACAGGGTATATATATATATAGATAGATAGATAGATAGATAGATAGATAGATAGATAGATATGCTCAAGATTAACTAACGCCTTTGGGCACCCTGTAGTTGTAGGGTGTTCTCAACCCTCGGACGAGCGCGCAGGCCCTCCCCCTGGCCCCCTGGCGATCGACTCCTTGCGCTGTACACAACATCAACTTGTTGTACCATCATCCCCGAACTCGTTGCTGTCGCTGTGAATTCGTGACCGTTTTCCTGGGTCATTTCCATCCTCCCCGAACTCGTTGCTGTCGCTGTGAATTCGTGACCGTTTTCCTGGGTCATTTTTTTTTTTCTCAAAGGATTGGTGGTGTCACCGGAAAAAGTTTCGATGGCTCGCTCGTGATTTGTTTGTCTGCTGTTCTGATAGCGGGACGCTACGAGTACGGTACCCAAGGTGTATTCGTAGCACGGCGAGCAGTGTCTTTGTCAAACCTTTTTGATGTGGCGGCGAGCTCTTCGTAGGGACCGGGTTCACCGAGTTAGTTTTGTTTGCCATCTTGCGTTTTTTTTTTTTTTTCTTGTCTAATAACCATTGATGATGCAGGCGTGGCCTCCATTTACGGAACTGACGAGAGAGGAGGCGAACGACACGGGCCACCATCTTTTCGTCCTCAAGGGCAGCATCTCCCTGCAGGCCGTGGCGAAGTCGCAAAGGTTCGCACAGACGTCGACAGACAAAACAATCCTTCGGGGGGAAAGAAAAATCGAGGGCACGGCTTGACAGCCAGACGGGCCCCGGACGGCAGTGCCGACACTTTGCTGTGAATAGATGAACACCGTAACGTAGCCATATGATATAGAGTTAACGCTGGCTGCTACTGCGGGGGGGGGGGAGAAAGTAGATTAAAACCCATGATGGACCCAAAACAACATGCATTTCCCTGTATTTAAAAGCTGTTTTTTTTTTTTTTGCTCATCTCATTCATTATCTTCGCACATCTTCTTCCAACTTGTAACTCAGATCCGGGGTCACATAGCAGGCTCTTCTACCCCCTTCCCGCTACGGTACGTGCCTTCATTTTTATCGCGAGAATATTTCAGCCTTTTCTTTCCTCGTCGACTCGCATCGAATTGTGCCTACCCACGCTGCAAGGCGCTCTCAACAATTGAATCCTTTTTATTTTTATTTTTGCAAACAAAGCCAAATGTCCGACCCACCTGGGGCTCGAACCCAGGACTCACCCACAAGTAGAATTCGAGGTTAACCACTTGAACCACCGGGGCGACCGGCTGATTTGGTTCTGTATGGTGCAGATCTTCCAACCGTATTCTTTTGTGGTGGGCGAATCGAACTTTTTCACGCGTCGGGCAGACAGATATGTATGATCATCGATTCCTCTGGATTTTTCAGGGCAGATGATCTGTATAATCTTTATGATCTGTATTATATGTATGATCTGTGTGGTCTGTATGGTCTAGCTCATGTTGTCGGGTGGGAGCGGTGAAACCCGCTTGATCTGCTGCGGAACATGTTTCTGGATGTGTCAGGTCTGTGCTATGCAACTACCGCACAACATGTCGTAACGGCAGTATAGGATCTATCTGATCTATCTGATCTATCTGATCTATCTGTAGATGATCTGTGAGATCTATCTGTAGATGATCTAGTTGATCCATCTGTAAAATATATATTTGATATATCTGTAGATAATATATCTCACTATCTGTAGATGATTTGTGTGATCTATCTGCCTGACAGCCAGATGGGCGCCGGATCGTGCGCATTTCGTTAGATGCACACCGTAACGTAGGTCATCCCGAGACAGCGAGCAAGAGAATGATCAGGTAGTGTTGTCAACCAACCGCGCACGAGCAGCCTGGGCGCCCAGCAGTACGGACAGGATCATGCCGCGCCCGTGCCGTGTGCCGTATACTGATCCTTGCGCTGCAACGCGGACACCAAGTGCGTGTATCATCCCGAGCAATCACGCAGTGGCCCGTTGCTGTAACCTTCACCTCTGGAGATTCCCGAGAGGATTATTAAGTTAGTTTTTTTTTTTTTCATCCTCCGGCCGGATTGGTAAAAACAAAGCTTAAGCTCACCACACTTCCACGTTCCAGTTTACGTGTCGCATGCCAATTTAACCTATAGCTCCCGTTGCAACATCAGCACAACAGGCTAGCTCCCGTTGCAACATCAGCACAACAGGCTGCTGTTGCTACTACTGGCGCTTGAGCACGTTGACCCGACCTGACCCCCGAGAGGGGCAGGTGCGGTGGAGATAGCCACCCGGGAGAGCCATCTCTCCCGGGTCGTAGTGTGGGGCTTGCGCGAGCTCACCCACTGACAAAAACCGAGGCTATGAGGCCTTCCCGCCGGACTTGGTCCAGTTACGGTCCACCCTACCCCTTGGGGCGTAGCGGTTGTGGTGTACATCTATTAATAGCAGTCTGCCTTCATGGGCAACGGTGGTGGTGTACCTATATATAGTAGTACCAGACTGCCTTTATGGGGGGCACGGATGGAAGCGTGTTCCTCATCTTGGAGAGTTAGACCGTCGATTACTCCTTAATGATCTAGATCTATCAGGGCAGATAGATAGATCGCTTATCTGTATGATCTGTATGATCTGTATGATCTGTATAATCTAGCTCGTGTTGCCGGGTGAGAGCCGTATAATTTGCGTGATCCAGCGCATGCTACCTGGGTTGGATCTGTGCTGTACAGATAGATAGATCCTGCACAACCTCTCACAACGGCAGACGAGGAACTAGATCATCTATCTGTAGACAGATCAGATAGATCATGATCTATCCAAGGTTTGGTATATTTTACGTACGTGTCATATGAATAGCTGTTTAGCCCATGAGTGATCGATGTTTTTGTCTTCTTGTGGGCTTCGAGGGGGGGGGAAACGTGCGTCCAAAAAAAACAGTGACAAATTTAAAAGCACATTTTATTTTTGCGGCATCAGACACAAAACAAGAAGCAGCAGCAGCCCGGAGGTCTATCAGTTGCAGGCTGTTCATCTCCCGGCTGTATGCGACTGCAAAACGTTTTACACCTCGAACAGATCATCTACAGATATATCATCTACAGGTTACGGCATCAGACACAAAACAAGAAGCAGCAGCAGCCCCCGGAGGTCTATCAGTTACAGGCTGTTCATCTCCCGGCTGTATGCGTCTGCAAAACTTTTCACACCTCGAACAGATCATCTGCAGATAGATCATCCAATGAATATATCATCTATAGATCATCTACAAATCATTCCGCCACTTCATGATCTAGTAGATATTTCGAGGCAGACAGATCATCATCTAGATCTTGTACGATTTAGCTCGTGTTGCCGCCAGATCTACGTAAAGTGCCCGTTTCGTAGGTGGGCTCGGTCTGTACCAGGCAAGATCCTGCACGGTAACCTCTGACCAACGGAAGGCAAGGAGCTATATGATCTGCAACAGATCACGATCTATCTCTTCGAGGCGTGGAAAATTTGGAGGTTTCCACTCTCGGTGGTCTTCTTCTTCTTCTTCTTTTTCTGGGTGTGGGAATGTTAAATGTGTGTGAACGATCGATTTTGGAGCTCTCATCATATTGCTTCACCATTACTCATCGGATGAGAAGAAAAAAAAACCGATAAGTTCGATTTTTCATGTGATGTATATATAACAAGGTTCATGATGGAGACCCTCGGCATGTCTGCGGCGGGGCCTTTGATGAAGCTGGACGTTGACAACGGGCTGGCTCTAGACGACTGGCGGTTGAGCGGGCTCGGGCCGAGCGTCGCCGTGCTGTTCGAGCGACAGGTGCTGGGAGAGTACCCGCACCCTGAACAGGTGATAAAAACACGCCTCTTTAGTACACACCCGGTTCGAGGCCATTGGTTTGCAGGGAACTCCCACGAGACAAAACGCAACAACCAGAGGATCGTTCGACACCCAGGACCGAGCTAAAAACCTCTCTCGAAGAGCCGATACCTATACGTATCATATCGCGATGTGGTCGTTTCAGAAGGACAGACATATATATCGGCGCGTGCATACCTACGTACGGTGTGTGCATATATCACGTGCCTCCTCGATCTCCGCGTGGTCTCCTTATAGCCTTCGTGCTCTCCAGGCCCTCACCCTGACTGCAGGAGGAGCGGCAGCAAGCGCAGCTCTCGTTTCCTGCACGGGTGGCCGGGACCCCCCACCCCCTCCTTGCAAAATGCGGGCGTGATTTTTTTTTTCGTCTACGAGAGACATTGAATTGCGTTGTCTAGTCTGCTTACTACTGCATAACAATGTAGGATTATTACGGGGGACCATAGTTAATAGGACCTATCTATGGTACACACAAAAACCTATGTATTTCCGTATTTTTACTCTTAATATTTGGTCCTATTCACTATGGTCCCCCGTAATATTATAGTGTGTAGTAATAGCAAATCCTATAAAGTGTCGACAACCTATCGATTCGGTAGGCCCAACGAACGGTGTGTGTGGTGCGTCGTTCAATGTCTCCACCATGACGTTTTTACGCCCACAGTGGGCAAGGGGGCGGGGAGTCCCGGCCACCTGCGTGTGTGTGAAGATTTGTCGGTCTGATTGGCCGACGCTGGGCTTTCGGCCGCCCGCCCCCCGGATTTTTTTTTTTTTTTTTTTCTGAGAAAATAACCACCGAGAACGCACTGCGGTGGAGCCGGGCGACTGCCCCTGCCGGCCTCGATACACGATTAATTGCACTGCCTGGTTTATCAAAATAAATACGTATCCTGTTTTACTAATAGTTGGTTGTAGTAGTCTTCATGAGCGTCACTTCAGTTTTGATTGGTCGTAGGATACTGCCGCGCTTTTTTTGTTCTGGAGAGTTCTTCACTTTCTGTTATTATAGTCGTTTATTAGAACAACACTACACATTGATTGTCGGATGGCAAGCATAATAATAATAATAATAGTACGAACACAACTATGTAACTGCTATATGTAGGGTTCTAATCATACTGGGCGCACTATACTGTAGTAGCTACACGATCGCGAACAAGCAATAATAGTAGTACGAGAAGGGCAGGCTGACACCTTTTTGTAGGAACAAAAGGAACATCCGGGGGAGAGGCACAGTACTGAATTTAAAGTATGTACGTAGAACTACGTACCGACGCGTCCGTTCTGAAAAAAAAGAAACCCCAGCCTGGAGCATATCTATCTCCTGTTTCTGATCGCGTGTCCGGCGTATACAAAAAAATGCCTGGTATACTACTGTATGTATGTACGTATGACGTATTTTTTTTATATTTGTGTATTTTTTTGTGACCGCCAGGCGAAACTGAGTGTGCGCGCGGTGACTCGGGAGGAGACGACGGTAGCGGTGCTGGACTCCGATCTGTACGACAAAAGCCTGGCCAGGCTAGACCCCAAGGACGCGCACGCCGCAGTCTGCCGAGAGGTGTGAGAGGTGTAGGTGTGAGGGAGTTGCTGTGCATAGAAGCGTGGAGGCATGCTGAGAGAACCGTGCTATCGTAGTATTATAGACGTCTCATGATTTTTTATTTCCTTCTTTTGTTTCTTCGGGTGTATCATACGTTGTATTCAGACGTATCATACAATGCCATGGTTATGTTTTCGTGGGAAAACCGGGGCTGCTTCGTGCGCAGCAGTACGTAGTCGCTGCTGCTGTAGTACAGTGTTACGGAGGACCATATTAAATAGGACCTATGGTACAAACAAAAAAACATATATTTCGCTATTTTTACTAACAATATTTGGTCCTAATTACTCTGGCCCCCCGGAATAGTGATCGTCACACCACTCACCTATTTTTTCGACATTCATTTGTTTCCCCCCGCCCTGTAAAGTCCCCGAAAAAACGGCTCTTCTCCCTCTTTGTTTCCGTCCTTCTCAGGTCCTGGAACAACTGAACCTCTGCTCCGAAGAAAGCAGCTCGACCGGCATTGGCGGGCTGGAGTCGGACATCCTGTGTCGCCTGCTGGGAGAAAATCGCGTCTTGAGGAAGATCAGCGTCTCGTGCCGGCCGAGGCTGCGGAGCGCTCTTGCCCTCAAGCGTTATGATCCCGGAGAGGTATATACGTGTACGAGTATAGTCGTGGACGTTTTCACAACCTCGGGCTCATATAGCTCACGAGCTACAGCAAGGAGCAGCAGCAGCAGCAGCAGCAGCAGCAGTGCAATGGACCATTTATTTGATCTTCTACCCTTCTTCGTCCGGTATGATAAAGTTTGTGCGGGATCTGTGTACGTATGTATACATGCACATATGTCTACTACTACTACTTACTACTGTGCAGTGGGCGCTCCCAGTCAAGAAACACTACTGGTATGAGCTAAGAAAATAGGCTCAGGTCGACACGGAAAACAGGGAAATTGGATTAAGAAAACACGGCTCAACAGTGGGACCTATTACGGGGGACCATAGTTAATAGGACCAAATTTTGTTATTAAAAATGGCTAAATGTATAGGTTTTTATGTTTAACATAGGTCCTATTAACTATGGTCCCCCGTAATAGTCTACATCCTACACATTAGAGTTAGATCAAGGTCGGAAAGAAATAAGGCTTTGAGCCTGGACAAAAAATTGACGTTTCTTAAAACCGGGTGCCCACTGTAGTACTTCCAGGATGCATGTATGTCCTAGATCATGCTGGCCCATATATATAACCGTATACCTGGTATCACACTGGGTGATAAGATAACACCCCCCCCCCCCCTCGGGCGATTTTCAGAGCTGGGAACCTCGACAACGCGGAGGGTGTACAAGATACGCCGAGCGACGCGTCTATATGCAACCTTCTCGACGACCATCTTTCCAAAGCCACACCATTTTCGCTGCGTGTGCCCCCCCCCATGTTTTTCGGAGGGAAGGAAACCGGGTCTGTCTGACATTCGTCCCAGGGGGTGTGTTATTTTATCACCCAGCGTGATAGTGTGATACGGCTCACCCCCCTGCAACACGAGAGAGATAGACTATGCACACACGTCAGGAACCTACCGCCCTGAAGTTTCTACTCCCAAGATCAACATGAAATAGGACTCGATGACCTATTTATTACCTGTCCGAGGGAGACGGTGGAATATATATATTTTTTCCAGTCTATTTTTCCACTTTTTTTCTTTTTCTTTCTGGGGTGGTATTCTTGGAGTAGTATTCTTCCACACCCGAGATGTTGGAGCCTATCACTCTGACATGAAATATAGGGATAGTTAGCATACAAATATCTAATCCAAACGGCCCTTATATTTTGGGCCGGATTGGTATACAGGTTGTGGCCACGGAAAGGTGGAGAGAGTATGGAATGTTGACCCATTGCGACAGCAGCAACGACAACTAACCGCACGTTGCGGGTCGGGGCGTACGTAGCTGCGCACCCATATATCCCTCGATCAACCGTTCTGTGGTAGGCAGGGGACAACCGGGGTACATCCCCGGGTTTCCTATGTGGATAAGGATCTTGCGGCGGGTATTTTGGGAATATCGCCCTCAGCAGCACTGATGTCACTCTATTTTGGGTCACTCTGCACGACGTGGTACCCCATGCCCCCCCCCCCCCGTTGACTGTCACACAGTTCGTTTTCTTGACAAAAAAAAATCGCTTGATGCTGCCTACTACGATCGTGCAAAGGTTGTTACAGAAGCCGAGGACTTCGGAGATAACTTCTTCATAATTTTGGAGGGGCGCCTCGAGTACTTCGTACAGGTGAGAGAAAACCACAAGGTCGTGCCACCTCTCTCTCTCACTCGACATCGCCGCCTTTCGCGGGTTTTGCCACGGTATTCTTTTTTTCGCTGCCGCCGACCATTCAATGTAGTGTATTGGGTTGGATGAGGCCTCCTGCCCCGGTCGGTGGGCCTGCCCAAACTTCGATACATCCCTTAGGTTATCATTGCCCACCCGCTGGATGCGGTGTGGTCTAACCCAAACATCTTTTAAATACCGTCTTCACTAGGCGTACTTCGGCGCGCACGCGGAAGAATCTGACTCAAAAGCCTGAGACAGTGGTAGCTCGCCCGCGGCCGCACAGTCGCGGTCCCGTTTCCTCTTGGACTCTGGGACCCGTGCATCCGTCGTCGACCCGACGTAATAGTTCTCTATTCCTTCTGTCTTCCACCCCTCTATCTTCATTATCCCGTCAGCCGCCGTGCCCGCCAATGACTTGCTCACCGAGCCTCCCACGCGAAAGGAGTGCATCGTGAAGTGGTCGGGCATTTCCGCCGCTCACAGGTGTCCCTGGAGCGCCGCTGTCATGCGCTGTGCTGTCACCGGTACTGGTCCTCGACCCCCGTCCGCAAGGACTACCGGGAACAGGTGGCCCTTCGTTCAGTCCCACCAAATACTCTGAGCGGCGGAAATGTATTCCGTAACCTCCCGAGACGCGCAGACCTGTGGGCACTCTTTTGTCCGTCAACAAGACTACCGCTTCGGCCGATCGCCGCGACGTTTTCCCGGACTGAAAGTTAAAGATGACCCCGGCCGACTCTGCTAGTCGCAACACCTGGGATCCCATGGTAAAAGAGAAGTCGTACCCGCTTCATCGATGGCTCGAGCTCCGTCACTCGGTCACCCTCGGCGCAACTCAGCCTAACTCCCCGTGAACACGCGAGCCGGGTCGCACACGGGTGGGGTGCCTAACTGTGTCCTGACCGTGCACGCCAGAGAAGTCCTCGGGTGTCGGTGTCAGACGGTACACGGGCCGCTGAACCCCTGTCCGGTCGTGGGGGCGGCGGCGCCGTCGGTGCAGGCATCGGAACCTGTATTGGAGTCGGCGCACTGTCCGGCGTCGGCGAGGCCCTCGTCGAGGGGCGAGGCATATTGTAGTCCTCTGTATGCTTATCCAAGCTCCCCTGTCGTCGCTGCGGGGCTCGTTTTGGGCCGAATGAATCGTTGGGCTCATATTGAAACGCAGACAATCTCACAAAACCCTGGAACCAGCTTTTGGTACCCAACGACTTTTGTTTCCGTTGATTGTTTGGCGATTTTACGCAAACAGAAGTCGAGCCACAAGACTGACTGCATACCACATTGGTTTGTCATCAAACTGCTTGCTGAAACAGAAGAGTCAAGTCCTGACGTGTCGCCTGCTGCTGCCGTGCAACACCTTCGATAATAAAAACAGGATGTCCACAGAGGCGTTATGGACCGCACCCTGGCGAAGGAGGCGGGCCTCGTTCCGCGACTGCGCTGCGTAGGTGTTATGACCACGGGGGACTTTTTCGGACCCGAGGCGATGACCGACCAGCGAGCTGGCGATCGGGTTCGGGGTCCTCGAGTCATTCCCTCCGGGAGCTATAGGATACGGTCAGCTTTTGATAGTGGTGTCGATAGAGTGTGTTTTTTTTTAATGTTTTCAAGTTTTTATGTTTTGGTATTTTGATGCTTTGAAATTTCGATGCTTCGATGTTGTTGATGTTTTTGATAATTTTGATAGTTTTGATGTTTTGATGTGATGACGTTTTGGCATTTTGATATTTAGATATTTTGATGACATTTCACTTAAAAGACAGTTTGATTTCTGATGTCTTGGGGTGTTGTGGTTTTGATGTTTCGATGTGTTGATGTTTTGATGTATGTTAATTTATGTACAGTATACCAGGTATATACAAAAACAAAAGGGTATGGGTGCGCGAAGCTCTTCAATAATTGAATTGAGTATAGTGTAGTGTGATCTCATTTATTTCCACCTCCGAGGCACAACGATTTTCAATTTTTGATACTCGTGGTTTGAAGGGATTCGAATTTTTGATATCCGACTCTTTTTCTTTAAATCTGACCATCTCAGATGAAGCGTCCAAAGTGGGTTTCCGTTGTCTTGTTGCTGTCCGGACGGCCTCTCTGTGCTTCTCGGCGCACCTACTAGTATGCATACCGCAGAACGCAAATGATGTGTTTATACGAGTACTCGTATACGTACACAGGATACCTGCGTTTTTTTAGCGCGCCAAATACCTTAATAAGTTAGTTTTACTGTCGGGGGGCGGTCAGTCAACGGCCAAATCGTGGTCGTTTAGATCCCCCCTCACCCCCCCCCCCCGTAACAACCACCGCCTCCAATCAACAACAGGTGCTGCTCAGACGTATCGGCACCTTCTGGAGGAGGAGCGACATGCTTAGTTCTTCCCAGGGTCAAGTTGGAAGAGGCGGTTCGCAAAGATGACGAGCTCAAAAAGTCATTGCTCGACAAGAAATTGACTTCTGGAAACGCTTCTGCCCACGTGGAAACCCCGGAGTCCTCCCCCCGGGTGTCTTTCGGTGGGCCCGAACCACGGGTTCGTGGCATGGTGACGGTGGCGGTGTCGGGGGTAGATGACGATGTGGGAGATAAGGAGGGGAGTTCTGTCAAAGCTGGCCACCTTTCCGCACAGGCTCTCGCGGATAGGCCGCCAACAATGGCCCCTGCGTTTGAACCTGGGGTGAGATCTGACACTGCTACTGCTACAGTCCGTGGGGTAAGGGTCTGTAAAGAATGTTTCCTCAGAGCATCTTCGGGCGGGAAACAGAGCGCGGGCGATAAGGGAACGGCGATAACCGCCACCGCCGCCGCCGCCGCCGCCACCACCACAGCCACCGCCGCTGCCGCCTCAGTTCTCATCCAAGAGGAGCGGCAACATCACCACCACCAGCAGCAGCAGCATCAAGACAGCGATGCTTTCGCTGTGGGTGCTCCGACAGAAGGGAGAGAAAAAAGGGGGGGGGGCGATGAGCCAGCGGCGATAACCACCGCCACGTTTGTGATTGACCAAGAGCGGCAACGTCGCC
The DNA here is from genome assembly GCA_031213475.1 of Nereocystis luetkeana. Classification (NCBI taxonomy): domain Eukaryota; class Phaeophyceae; order Laminariales; family Laminariaceae; genus Nereocystis; species Nereocystis luetkeana. Next base: position 4,851,291 of record JARUPZ010000020.1, read on the forward strand.
ATCACCACCAGCAGCAGCAGCAGCAGCAGCAAGGTATCGATGCTTACCGTCCAGGTGCCCCTCCGGCAAAGGGGACAGCAACAGCGGCGGCGGCGGCGGCAGCAGCAGCGGCAGCAGCAGCTTTAGCAGCAGCGTTGGCAGCAGCAGAAGCAGCAGGGGCAACATCAGCAGCAGAAGCAGCAGCAGCAGTAGCAGCAGCGGAAGCGGCAGAGGCAGCGGGGGCAACAGCAGCAGCAGCAGCAGTAAGAGAAACGCCAGCGGCAGTGGCTGTAGGAGGAGCCGCAGTGGGAGTAGTAGCGGTGCCAGATCAGACAAACACGGCGGTGGGAAGAGGCAGACAAGAAGCCTTCATCACCTGCGTGCCGTCGCCACTCATCCTCGGCTTCGGAACGGCGACAATGACACCGCCAGAAGCAGTCCATGCAGCTGGCGTTGGCCAATCCCCGCCGTTAGAGTCGTCCGAAACGGCCCTTGCAAGAGCCGTCAGCCAATTATCACCGTCAACAACACCAACTGAAACGGCCGCTACAAAAAACGCCAGCCAGTCACCACCGTTAGCGACACCGGCAGAAACGGCCGTTACAAAAGACGCCATCCAATCACCACTTTCAGCGACACCGACTGAAACGGTCGTCTCTAAACCCGTCAGCCAATCACCGCCATCGTCAGCGGGATCGCCGTCGGTAGAATGTGTTGACGACGACGCGCAGAAGGGCCTTACTGTCGTCGGGATCACCAACACCGACAACTACAGCACCACTACGTTGTTGGCGAAGGAGGGACCCTTTTGCGAGACGTGCGGCGAATCAATCCACAGCGGCACCGCAAAACGCAGCAGCATTCGCGGCGTTGTCGCTCTCTCATCGAGGACGCGCGACGCCCCGCCGACAGAGTGTAGGGTTGGGAGGGCAGATGGCGCTGGCAGCGAGGGCTGGCGGACATCAGACGCTGGGACGGCGGACGGCGGAGAAGGAGAGGGTCCCACGTTTATTGTACAGGGGGGAAACGCCACAGTAGAGGCTGGACGGGGGGGGGGGGCTGGATCAGTTGCATGGGAAGGGAAAACCACAGCAGGTGTTGGGGAGAGGGGGGGTCCCGTTTCGACTGTGTGGGGAGGGGAAGCCGCACCAGACGCTGGAGAGGGGGGGGGGGGGTCCCGCTTCGATTGCTGAGGGAGGGAACGCCTTCGCGGAGCTGCAAAGGGGAGCGGTGGGCTGCGCGGAAGACAGGCGTCGGCGTGACTTGATGGCTTCTTTGATATCGTTCATTTCTTTTCACGTCGACCCTTTTAAGGTGAAAGGCTGCCGGCCGTGGAGGAGAGGGGCTAGATACTTCTCTGAGGTGGCACAGATACACCTCTTCTGTACAGCTTCGATTCTTGAGACCGTAGGATGTATGTGTGCGGATGCTGCAAATCAAGGAAGGTCTTCTTTCAGCTCCTAAAAACATGCTTTGTTCGAGGTACACACTTTTTTCTCATCAACCCTTGTCCTGCTGCATCATGTAGGACAACATTATAAGGTAATTGCATGAACGTAATTTGTGTAGACAGATGACCGCATACGTCGTAAGGACCACCCCCCCCCCCCAGCCCCCCCCGCTCTGCACATTTTTATGGGATTGACAATCATAGGGTTTTTCACAGGCCAGGAAGGTTTCAAAATCTCACGGGTCGGGTCTGGTCTGGTCTGGTCGGGCCAGGGACTTTACTTTCACCAGTCGAGTCGAGTCACACTTGCCCGACCCGATCCGGCCTGACCAACCCGCGAACTTTGACTCGATCCGTGAACGGTTTTGGAAAAGTGGCGATGAAGCGGGGTGAACTGCTATTTTTGTGGGGTAACATTTTATGATAATTCGTGAACGCACCTCGTGAGAGAAAATTACAACCGTGATAGTCCCCCCCTCCCCCTTCCCCCTCCCCGCCCCCGCTTCTGCGTGTGGCTATGTCCTGCTGTCCTCAATCTTTGAAAACACCCTCCGGAGATTCAGGAGCAGCAGCACGGGCTGCAGGGGTCTCCGCGAGAGGATTTCAGCGCTCGGTTTCGAGCCGACGAGACGAATCTGCTGAGCATGCTGTCGGGGGTCCCATGGGCTCGAAGCCTTGCGGAGAGTCAGGTTAGTCGCACCACCGCAATAATACGTCGCTCCTCCTCTTCTTCCTCCTCCTCCTCCTCCTCCTCCTCCTCCTCCTCCTCCTCCGCCTGCGTGTCGTTCCTTAACCTTCGATAGGGAACTCGCGCTTTTTGAGGCGAAAAAAAAACTCGATAAAAAAAATGAGATTGATAAGTCAGACTCCCCACCATCTCCTCCCATGTATTTTCCCTCTTACCCGCCCACCCACCCAACCATGCGGGTTGAAAAAAAAAAACGCAACAAAATCTCTCTGGAGACAGCCGGTGGCGCCGGACTTACACCCAACGCCGCTTTGCTGCCGTCAAGTTCTGCCACTGCCGATCTTTTGTGGCGACGTTGGCAACATCATCGGCGGTGGCACCAGCCATCCCACCGCCAGTTACCACCACCGCGGACGCGTCTACAGCTACAGTAATAACGCCGCGGGAGTGAACTTGAACTCCGCGGTACAGCAACAGGCAGCGAGGGACTCTCCACCAGTCCCCCCGCCAGCTCTGTCAAGTCAGAAACCGGCGCCAAAGACGACCACAACAACAACGACAACAACAACAACAACATCAACTGACGGGATCGGTTCGACAAACCACCAACAGCAAGGCTGCCGTCGAACCGGAAACGGCGCAAGCTTGTCGACCACCAGCCCCGCTCTAACCAGACAATCAACGTGGTGGAGCGCAACTACTGCGGTAGAACTACCGCCGCAACAGCAACGAGAACAATCCGGGGAGTTCCACAGTGATGAAGGCGATAACAACCTGGGACAGCAGAGAAAGGACAGGGGGTTTGTAAGCCACCCCCCGCCACGAGGCGATTACGGACAGCAATCGGCGCCGGACGGTCATCGACCGCCCCCGTGTCGCATTATTTACTGTAGTCGACCGGAAACCGATAGGTGAGTCTTGGGCAGGTGCTGGATGTATGGAAGCAAGGACGGTGTCCAACGAGTATCGCTTTTCGCTCATCTATTCAATTTCTTCGCTTATTCCATGCGCACAGTAGTCTTTTCGTGCTTACACACACTTCGGTGAAATATGACAGCATCTAACGAGTGTCGAATTCTGCTGATCTGTATCCAATTTTCTCGTCTATATTCGACGAAAAGAGACTGTATCCAACGAGCGTCATATTCAGCTAATGTATTCAATGTTCTCGTCTAACTTTTCGATTGAAAAATGTGGAGGCAGTGGGAATCCTAAACCCTCTGACGCGCGCTACAAACACCAAGAGGCATTATAACCCAGGGGGGGGGGGCGTACTCATTTGTTGCCTGCCTTAGTCATTTGACCATTGACCACGCATCCCTTTGGAGACGGGGGGGGGGGGAAGGCACCGGTGACCACGGCTTATTCAGAACGTTGCCGTGCGCAAAAGTGCTCCCGACGGTCCTATTTCCGCGGAAAAATTCTCATGCTGATTTCCTGAGGGTCTCGTAGCGTATCGCATACAGTACGATACGAAACCTAAGAAGAATCAGCAGTTCATTCGTTCAAGGTTCCGCACTCATTTCGGGATCAAATTACTTATTGATGGAGCCAATTAAAGTGTGCACTTGATGTTTTATAGTAAAAAAGGGTTAGTGATGCTTGGCTCGACTTCAATCGATTGCACGAACCCATTGGTGAATACCAAAAGCAGTGCGGACATACCCTGCCTCACATGAGAATAACAGCAAGAGTGAAAACTTGGGGGGCCTGGCCAACAGCAACAACAGCAACAACAGCAACAACAACAGTCGTAGCTCCTTCAGGACAGCACGAAACGGTTGTGGGGGCACCTTTACTCGGAACTGACGCGTGCTTGCCTGGCAGGGGTAGCACCTGCTTTTGCCTTCTGAGGGCCCTGACTTGAGGAGCTCTATACGCTTCGTGACTCATTAATGAGTCACCCGAAACAAACCTTAGAGACCATACGAAGTATGTAGGTATAACCCGATGGACTATCTAAGCCCCATGGCCGAGGCACTGATGGAAGCAAATGTGCAACAAAAAGAGGACGCCGGGTACTGCGGTGGTGCACCCATTTTGGGACCGCTCCGCGACAAGCCCCAAAAAAACGCGCCCTCATCTCTAGCGTGGCCTTATCTTCTTGCTACTGGAAAAAGTATCCCATACAGTACGAACGCCAAGTATTTTATGTTTTTTTCGTGACAACAACCCGATCTTCCAGGTCTCATGTCCACAACGGCCTTAAACCGAATGGTCTTGAAATATGATAGATGTACACCACCGCCGCAATTCTTTAGTTGAGGCGCTCCGTCACTCAGCAATATTTCGCCCCCCCCCCCCCCCCTTCCCCCGTCGTTCATGGCACGCGTGAATAACGTATTAATTATCTACAGCGTCGGATTTGTTTTCGCACTTTGAATAAAAACGTACTGCTTGTTCTCCTTGTTTGCGATTTGTTTTCTGTATGTGTCACCCCCCCTCCCCCCCCCCCGCGGGTGTACGTGTAGGTATGAAGAAGAGGGAGAGGCGGGGGACACGACGGTAGTAAGGTTGCCGCACCAGCCGCCGATGCGAACACGCCCTTTGACGGCCAACAACAACCCTCGCGCTAGATCGCTTCGGCAGAAACAAGTCAGGCAGGAGGTTCGAACACCCCGGAGGCGTCTCCGGTCAGCCCCGACTCCCGCCACCCGTCTTGAACGGGAAAACGACGCGGAGCTTTCTCATGGCAGGCAGGAAAATTCTTGCGGAGAGCGGGGTCTCAAAGCGGTCGCTCGAGGGACAGAGGGAGATGCAGAATTTTCTCAGAGTCCTCGGCGGGAAAATTCTCGCGGACTGCGGAAAACCGAAGCGACCAAAGCTCGAGGGGTGGGGAATCCAGAAGTTTCTCGGGGTCAGCAGGAAATTTCTTGCGGACGAAGAGAAGACAACAAGGCGACCAGAGCTCGAGGTGTAATAGAGGGCGTCGGTCACAGCGACACCGACAACAACTTCCGCCTGCACAGCAGCACCGGTGGCGGGGAAGGGGGGGGAAATGAGGCAACATCCCGAAATATACACAGTAATGCTGCCTGCTGCGTCGATTGCGGAGGAGGCAGCAATCACAGCATTTGTGACGGGAATCATACTAATAACGACGACGGTCGAAGCCACAGCAGATGCCGATGGGCGTCGTGCGCGGGCGTGCCGAGCCACGGCGGCCAGGCATCGGTGCGTTCTGGTGGTGGCATTGACGGCGGCAGCGGCAGCGGCGTCGGCGGCGGGTCTTTAGGCAGCGATTGCTCCCCCCGTAACCTTGCCATTGGAGTAGAAGTGACGGCGCTGTCAATGTTGCATCGCAGACATGCCGCCGCATCGACGGCCGTTGGCGGAACAGTCCGCGGAGCAGTTGGCGGAACGGATCGCGGTTACGTCCGTAGCAAGGGGGGCGGAGGCGAGGGAACGGGAAGAGCGGCGGGCGTCTTGAAGTATGGCGGTCGCAGAAATTGTGTGGTAAAAAAGGGGACGACGGTGGGGGGTCGAAGGGGCTCCCCTCCCAAGCAGCCCTCTGTTGTGCGCCGGTTGAAGATTACCCTGGAAGACATGAACGATCTCAACTCGGTCGCCAACTGGTAGTTTGTGTGTTTTCGTAGCACTTCAGGATAGGTTCGACAACAAGCAACACCGATTCCGAGCATATCGAGCAAAAAGGCTTCCAACAATCATGTTGGCACATCGATCTCGAGGGCAGCCTTGAGCGTATAGAAAGAAGGCTGTCGTATTCTTCTACAAGAAGGGTTTCGGTGTACTCGTAGCGCTTGCCACTGATCCAAATGTTCTTCGCGCCGGCACTGGAAAAATTAAACGTATCCATTTTGCGTTTTGCTTCGGTTTCTCTCTCACTTGGTCGGTCGTGGTTGGCCTGTATACCGCCGCATTCACGGAAGTAGTCTGCATCCCGATGAATGATCCCATGGCCCAAGTATACAAACACGTCATTTTTCGAAACAAGATTGTCATTGCAACGATTTTGGGTTCAGGAGCCCCGTCATCCATAAAAAAAATAGCGGAAACGTGCTCACTCTATACGAGTAGAACGCGCCAGAAGAGCCTGCCATGTGACCCCGGATCTGATTCACGTCTAGGAAGAAAGAGAGAGCAAAAAAAGGGCGAAATTAGTAGACACAGAAGGTAGATAGACCTTGTGTATAGGTTGCCTTGGTATCCGGGACTTTTCAGGGATGTTTCGGTTGATCAATGTTAAGCTCATGCTGCAAATTGTCGGATGGCAAGCCTGACAACAATACTAATAAAATAGATGGGATAACAAAAAATGAAAAAATGGGTAACCGGTAAGTACACAAAAAAACATGCCGGCTATACCAAACCCCGCATCTATCTCTGGATCCCGACCGGCTTCTCTGAGGCAGCGAACAGCACTCGGTCGAGATCCAACGACACCAAACGTGTCACTTTTTCCGTTGTTTTTGGCGCGAGTTTTTGGTGCGAGTCCCTCGGCGAAGTTTTACAACGTTAAAGGTTGGGGGAGCCGCGGCGAGCGCAGCACCCCTTTTAGTTCAGATTCAGAGTTCAATGGGGTTGAAATGTTGGGTGCGCGTTGATTCGAGAGCGAGTTCTTCTGAAGGGGGGAGTATTTTGGCGCGAAAACGATGCGCGGATTTTGTTTGTTTGTCAAGCATCCAGCAGAGAACTAGACTTGTATCCCAGGTACTGCTGTGGGTGTGTAACGCGGAACCGAGCGTAACTCCTCGCGGAAGGGTACCACAATAAAGCCAGCAAACACCCCTCTAGGCGGCGTTGTGATTGCGCAAGAACGTAAAAAGGCACCCCCGGGGGGTTTACTATGCTGCCGGGGGGCGTTTTCTGGAGAAATAACTCGGGGGGCATTTTCGCCCCCCGGGGCGATGCAATATTAAACACGCCACACTCTAATACCTGGTACCAGGCACATGATATATATATAGAGTTTTTTTTTTTTTAGTCATCACTTTACTTCCCCGCCTAACTCGTTGGAGATTTTACCCTCCTTAGCGATCTTCTGGACAAGCCGTGGTCTCAGGTGTCGTCTCTTCTCCCCCCCGGTACGTGCCTTTTTTTTTTTTGTCGCGCATAGGGTTCAGCATTCGCACTGTTCGTCGATTTCCATCGAATGTATGCTAGCTCACGCTCTCGCGCTTTCCGCCAATTATTTTTTATGCAAGAAAAAATCCCTACGAGCATGCACTCGGTGAGACTCGAACCCACGAAATTGATCTCGATAGGCACGCGGACCATCTACCAAGCCACCGGGGACGCCGTATGCTTCGTTCTAGAGGCTGGGTGATTAGTTAATTTTATGTTGGTTCTTGCCAACATCAGGCGTGCCCGGCCACTTTGGTGACAAAATTACTTACACACTAAAGACTAAAGCATAGTACAAATCTGACGCCAGAAGCCCTGCCATTGGCCAACCGTTACATCGTACCTATTTTTGGCTTGAAACTGGCCAAATACTTCTAAATTCGTGTCTAGTTTGTCTAGCTTTCAATTTGTTATTGCCTGATTTTCAGCCAATCTGAGAGGCCCTTCGTACAACTATGTATTGCCTGCGTCAAATATCAGGAGACGTGTCAAGCAAGGCAGAACGTGCGCTGTCAAGGGCTGTAGGGCCGAGTGTTGCACAATAAAACCTACCGTTGTAGTTTGGTGTCAGTCAAGGCATGTCAAGGCAAACTTGCTGCCTGACGAGGGGTGAAAATGCTGTCCCCTGACATCGTTGCTCTGCGTATGTATGTATGCGGTTTCCGGTCCCTCGGTTGCAATTCTCACAGCAATGCTCATGTACGGGTATAATCTCTGCGCGTACGTCTCTAAACACACATACGTACGCTGATTTCACTTTTTTTCTCCTTGGGGTGTACTACGTTACTCTGTCGTTATGTGATTTGTACGCTGTTGTTGTTGTACGGCATCGCGGACACAAATGGCACATTCCGTCTGCCCCCCCCCGCGTCGAGGCGGCCTCAGGTTCGGTGCGGCAAATAACTTCTCACCAAGCAGGTGGTTCCGCGAGCATCGTCGAGAGGCTCCAAAGCTGGCAACGGTGGGGCAGGCGCCAGAACGAATACTGTGTTGGTGCGCCCGCAGCGGCGAAACTATAACGAAGACTGGTGACCCCTCTGCAGGTGTGCTTAAGTGGAACCCGTGGTGCCTATACCCTATGTAAAACGAAGCAGTTCAGACTTTGGGGACCGCGCGCTCAATGATCAGGCGCAACAACAACAAAAACGGTTCTGATTTCTCGTCTCCAGAAACACCGCAAGTGGCGTGTGCTCTGTACTTGAGGTTTCAGCATAAAACAGGTACCAGGTAAAACTGTTTTTTCTTCTCTTTCTTTTTTTCTCAAATGGAACAGGTGTCCCTGATCCTGGCGAAAACCCTAACGTCTTAGAATTGTGCGGTTGTCTGTTCCTCGGCTGATTATGTCAGGTTCTGCCACATGAAACAACCTCACCCGCACGTCAACATCCCTATAACCACGTAAAGCAATCCCTTCCCTGCTTCGGAAACAGCTCCATTCTCCTCTCACTCCAATAGCTTGCCAGCTCCTCCGCGGGGTGTTTACCGTTTATCGTTTACCCCAACAAGTCGAGGGGGGGGGGGTGTCCTCGATAGGAGAGATGCACTTGATCTCATGCATGGCCGTAGTCGTATGACCCTAGACCCTCGCATCCCAACAATGCCGGGACGGAGCATGTCGGGTTTTCACCGACCAGGCAGACATTGCTTGCACCAAGTGCGAAGCGCCGTGAGGTGTCTGACGAGTCGCATGAAGGGTGGGCTGCATACTACTAAGAACCGCTTTTGTGGCGGACTAAGCTGCATCCTACTAAGAACCGCTTGTGAGGCGGACTTGCATATATGGATGACAGCTTCAATGAGTTAATTTAATTCCCGGTGTAGCCACTTCGAGAGACAGCAATGGGAGTACTATCGAGGGTGCCTTATACCATGAACACTACACGTGATATGATCAATTCCCTTGTTCGGAGTAAAGGTTCGTTACCTCGCACAAACTATCTAACTCGACGAACAGCTGTGGGCGACCGCCAAAAAAAACAAAAACAACCCCGGTACCCTGGTTTTGTGTATAGCTCACTGTGAAGGTGATACCTGCTGAGCTATAGGGGTAAAATATCGATCGATTACCCAGCCCAGGGTAATCCTTATAACATTACGTAGTGAGCGGCATGTATTACAGTGTCGTCGCCAACCGACGCCAACCCAACCTATATAATAGTAGGGGGGGGGGGGCGTTTACCATATATATGGCCGAGGCGTTTTTGTCATTTTTACTCGAAGAGGGGGGTTTGCTTCGGGTGGGGCGTTCACTAATGGTAGCATTAAAATACGATACGAACAGTCACGGGACACCTATAATAGTATTATTATGATAAGAACAGGAAACCGCCGGATTTCTTATTTATTTGAGAATGGGTGCTCTCTACTGCACAGCAGTAACTTCAGCATAGGGACTCCCGATTTTCATATTTTACTGTATATCTCAGCCTGTCCTTTTTATTGCCGTTCTCGTTTGTGTTGTAAAATATACTCCACTTGGTAGATCCCCGACGAGGAATGTCGAACAAGAGGCGACCAGTCTACGCGCACGCGACGCAGCGCGCAGCTTTCCGAGGCCTAGGGAACACACATATTTAATTACCTGGTACTTCGAAGTAGTAGGTATTGTAGTCGAAGGGAATTGTCGAATGTAGTGGGCTCAACAGCTGACTTGACGGTACCTGGTACTTACTTTAAGTACCTGTTTTGGACCTCGGTACACCTGTATACATACTTACACTCGTATTATTCTGCTGTACTGCCTGCAGTAGTCTGTCTATCTAATGTATTCCTGCATTATGTTGATGTCCGTGGTGGCAAAAGAAGGAACACACCTGACGAGTTGTTTGGATGGTTCTTTTTAGATTGTGTTTGGATCGTGCTTTGCAAAACCGTCGGCAAAACCGTGTAAGAGGTCACGAGCTACGAGCTCTGTCTACTTCTACTGCGTCGCTGTGCCCCCTCATCGATCAAATACACTCGTCAGGGGGTGTTTTTCGCCATCCTGGGATGAGCTGTTCGCACCCCACAGCCAGCCTAACCGCAGGCAGATATGATACCGGTGATATCATATGATACAACGATACTGAAAAAGACTTTCAAGGTTGTTGGCAGGCGTTACATACTTGGGCTTTAGGGGACACACAGGACTGTCAGATGGGGCACACGATGCCCACCTGCGAATACCTGGTAGTAGTGTTCGGCGCGACGAGCACCACAGACAGCGACGATGATGGGCCAAAGAAACCCTCGGAAAGAGTCGATGGTCATCATCATCTTCGCCGTGTTGCACATCAGCACCCACGCACGGGCGCTCCTCCTCCTCCTCCCGGCACAGCGGTCGTGTTCTACTGCTGCTGCTGCTGCGTTGACTCATCATCATCGTCATTATGTCATGCAACATCAACCTGTCAACCCACCAGCCTTGCTGTCGCCTATTATCACAGGGGGGACATCGGCACGAGCAGCCGCCGTGCGCCACTCCCAGATGGTTTGCTCTGCAGCAGCCAAGAGCATCGCCTCCCAGCAGGGCGGCACCGGCGGCACCTCTAACGCTAACGACCGCGATCTTGATGCAGGAATTCCGCGCACCAGGGCTGAGGCGCTAACTGGGTTTGTTGCGGCAGTCGCGTCTTCTGCTGCGCTGCTGTCGGAGGTATCTCGAGCGCGGGCTGATGGAGATGCCGGCCCGAGCGGCCTCGGTGTGGTGGACGACCTCCTGGCCGATTGCCCGTCGGTGAGAGGCAAACAGCAAGTAGCTGCTGACATGGTATAATACGTGTGTACGTAGAACGAACCTGTCGGGCTTTGTTCGTGAGGTGTCTGTTGCATGTTTTGCAACGCACGTATATAAGGATAACCTGCTACCTGGTACATGGTACCATACCAGTTATCTGGTACGAACAGTTGGGAAAGAGAGACGTACAGACCAAGATTGACTGCTAAATACAGTAAGAAATTCGAGGCTCGTGATTATACTGCACTTTATTAATAGTGTAAAACGTACCGATTCTCGAGTAAGAAATCCGGCCTGCTGGGCCAAATTTCCCAATCCGGCCTGCTGGACCAAATTTGCTGTTTCTTTAATTTGGTCAAATTTTGCTGTTTCTTATTTGGTCAATTTCCTTGTTCCTTATTTGGTGCCCGGCACAACCTACTACTGGGTGTTGTTCTCGTACAGCAGTACCAGGCACCTGGTATACTTTGAATTATACCGGCCCTCTCATAAGAAACCGGGATGTTGCGGCTATAGATTTCTTATTTTTGAGAGGGTGTTCAGCTCAACCCCTATAAACCTGCACTCCCATTTTGAGGACAATAGGGTACAAATTATTTGGAAGCAGAGTAACATACGGTATACCTGGATGTCTCTGGACAGACAACTATTACGGGGGACCATAGTAAATAGGACCTACGGTACACACAAAACCCTATATATTTCGCTACTTTTATTAACAATATTTGGTCCTATTTACTATGGTTCCCCGTATTACTATTAATATTATAAAAGGGTTGTAACCGCCCCAGAAATTTCCTGGTTCACCGACAATCTCAGGCTATAGGTTTCTGGGGCCCTTTCTTTTTACGAGCACAGTAGTAGTAGTACTCGTATAGTGCGCTACTTTACATGTAATGCGTTCAAAAACATATTTTATTTTTAGTGCAGGGTACTATAAACTATAAACGCAATAATACCCTGGTAATTGATGATGGTGCGAGCACGTTATCGGCACGATCTGTATTGTATTTTCCGGGTATATAAGATCTGTTTTGATGTACTATATACTCCGTATAGTGTAGTTAGGCGCGTGTCGACGAGGGAAGAAAAAGGGCTGAAGTCTTCTCGCGATCAAGAAAGGCACCAGCCGTAGTAGGGGGGGGCAGAAGAGAGCATGCTGGGAGCACCCCGGATCTGAGTCACGACTATCACGGGGGACCATAGTAAATAGGACCTACGGTACGCACAAAAACCTACCTGGTATATGTCTAGCTATTGTTACTTACAATATTTGGTACTAATTACTATGGCCCCCCGTGATAGTAGCGCAGGAATGAGAGAGAAAATGAGGGCGAATACGACAGATGGGATGAACAAAGGGAAAAAGAGCCCGACTCGTGCACAATATATATCACAATATCGGGAATCTATATTATCGGCCAGCTTAAGCCGAAACGAGCGACACTACACATTAGGATCTAGGCGATCCTGGTCGTGGTATTTTCCTATCATACAGTTACGTGTGAAAGGTTTCCATTCAAAAATCCCAACCCCTCTGCTTTAATCTGTTGTTTCGCGTCTTTTATGCTCCGCGAAGTGTTCTGTTTTCACGACGCCCTCAAGACTCCAACATCCGTTGGGTCTCAGAACGACAGGCGGTACTCCTCCAAGAGCCCCGGCAAAATGACTTACGTACTATCACGACTCTCAGCAGCCTCCCTCCCAAGGCACAACCTCCCTACTCCAATCCTTTTTTTTTCGCGTCTATCATATATGTCTTCGCGGATTGCATTTCTCCCGTTTTTTTCACGCCCTCAAGAGTCCAGCTTGCATTAGATCTGAGGACTACAGGCCGGACTACAGTAAATACCATCCCATCACGGTGGTAACCCTTCCCCCCCCCCCCCCCCCCCCCCCCCCGCCGCCGTATCCTAACCCTCCTGCTCCAACTATGCTTTTCGCGTCTATCGTGTTGCGCGGTCTTTTATGTTTTGACGCCCTCCAAAGAGCCCAACGTGCGTCAGCTCTCAGGACGACAGCCCGTACTCCTTCATGGAGCCCTGGGCCTACGACGGCTCCTGGGAGAGGGCCATGGCCCGCCTGCGGTCGTACGTCGAAGGCGACGGGGCTAAGGTCAGTGCGGTGTTTTTGTTGCCAAAAACATTTTTTCACCCCTCGAACACATAGATGTAACGATCCCCGCGCTTCATCTTGGAGGACCTTTAACAATCTGGGAGAAGGGATCTTCAGGTTGGTAGGCTGTTCGGGTGTTTTGGTTCCTGTTGGGATCAAGATACGGGCGAAGACCCAAACCCCACCCCTGACTCTAACCCTAACCCTAACCCTAACCCTGACCCCAAACCGAAGCCAAAACGGGCCAAAACTCGCCATAAACGCGGCTGCGCCGAGTTTGCATCGAACCAGGAAATTTCTCAGATGCGGGCGACGATTCCGAAGTGCAGACCACGCTACACATTTTTCAAGTAAAAAACATCCCTAAAGATCCCTTCTCCCAACCTGCTAAACCTACTCTCATTTTGAGGGTGTACGATGCGCTTCGGGTATGACGTGTACGAGTACTGCTGTTTCGCATTTGTGCGTAACCTTTTTTTTTCTCTGCTTTTATTCTTTTCCTGAGGTGTTTCTTCAAGTGGAGAGTTGGTGGAGAGCTGAGGCGGTCCTGTGACCACGGGCTACTCTTAGTTTTTTTGTTTTTTGTTTTTCGGCGAGGAGTTCATGTGAGAACAACAACAACTATAGACAGTGCAACAGCTTCTTGATCTAGATCTGGACGGTAGGGTCTGTGTGGTCTGTATCATCTGTACGGTAGGATATGTATGATCTGTATGATTTGTACGGTAGGATCTGTATGATCTGTATGATCTGTGCGGTAGGATCTGTATGATATGTATGAACTTTACGGTAGGATCTCTATGATATGTGTGATCTGTACGGTAGGATCTGTATGATACGTATGATCTGTACGGTGGAATCTGTATGATATGTATATGATGTACGGTAGGATCTGTATGATCTGCATGGTCTGTCCGGCAGGATCTGTAGGATCTGTAAGATGATGTACGGTAGGATCTGTATGATCAGCATGATCTAGATCATGTTGCCGCGTTGGGGCCGTACGACCTGCTTGGTCTAGTACGACAGGTTTCCCAGGTTGAATCTGTACTGCCACGGTGGCCCATAACACATAGACCCAAAACGGGGGGGGGGAAGAGGCTCCCCAGTACATTTGTGAAGGAAACAAGCGTGGCACCGATGGACAGCCTATCATCAACCGCGTATTTTGAAGCAGGCGACATGTTCTATCTCACGCAGCGGTTTCCGAGATCAACGCACCCAAGCGGGTGCTTCGAGCTTTTTTTTGGGCCTCCGTGATGCACATGGATCCTGCACGATATCTCATACCTACCGGCAGACTGGGATCTGCTGCAGATGATGTATGCACAGTATATCGTGACCTATATGTCCCGACCTTCGTAATTTTACGAGCCTTTTCGACTTTCTAGTTGAAGCATGACCCCAAGAACTACCGTACAACACTATCACACTAGGGTGATAAGGTAACCCCCCCCCCCCCCCGGTAATAGTGTCCCCGGGCGATAGTCTCTTTTGTCCCTTCTTTTTTTCATCTTTCTTTCATTCCCGTGTGTACCTCTTTGTGTCTCTGTTAGTATGGTCCGTTTTGCCTTTTTTGCGTTTTGCTTTCTGCTTCTGTTTTTGTTTTGTTTTTTTTCTGCTTCGCTTCATCTTCTTTTTTAGGTTTTTGTCCGATATCTCCTTTTTGCTTCCCCGGTGTCCGCAGTGGTGGAGTGCGTATGCTTGTTTTTTGTTTTTGCCTCTGTTTTACTACCGAGGTATTTCTTCCACTCCAGAGTTATTGGAGCCTGTCCTGCGACCACGGACTGCATTGTATTTTGAGTTAATGTGAGAACAACAACAACAACAGGGCTGCCAGAGAGGCCTAGTTAAATCCCAGACCACATACTGCTACGCGTGAAAGCGACGAAGGAACGTTACTGATGTAATACCCTACGCCTGCACACCCTTGGTGAAAGGGAAAGTGGGCTATTATAGAAGAGAGGCTATTACTGCTGTACCCGTCAAGAAGATATTCGATTCAAGTCGGCACATGTACGACGATACATTGTTGTAAGAGCAAAAATCATACTATTGATGGCATACGAACCTATAAAGGTAAACCAAAAACAAAAAAAGAGAAAACGGGACCCACACTCCCGCCATCATGTCGCAGTTAAAAAAACCTCGCGGGTTGAGATTTTCGTCAGGAATCAAAGAAACCATTTCATGTTTTTTTTTTTTCGTTTTTTGTTTTTTCAGTTTTGGTTCACTTGATTTTATTATATACGGACTCAAAAACAAAAACTGTGATACGTCATCGTTTTTTTTTTTTTTTTTTTCTTGTGTACCCTTGGTATACGCTGCACCCCCCCCCCCCCCCCCCGTCCCCCCCCCATCGCGCCGCATCTAATCATGTATCGCGCGGAAAGGTGGTAGCGTCTTCCCCCCGCTACCTGCGACTGGAGTACGAGGCGACAAGAGCGATGCCGGCTTCCGTGGACGATGTCGAGTTCTACTTCACCCCCGGCGATGCCTTGGTGCAGTTTCGCTGTGCGAGGAGGAGCGGTGTGACCGACCTGGGGGCCGGCCGGAGACGCATGGACAGCATCCGACTCGCGCTGAAATTCGAACCTGTGAGACAAATTGCGAGCGTCGAGCGCGGCAATGGGAGAGGGCGGGGCGGGGGGGGGGGGGGGAGGCGGAAGGGGGTGTGTGTTGTTCTCATGACATCCACGGCCGTACGTAGTCGTATGATCACAGAGTCTCGCATCCCTACAGAGGCCAGGACGGGGGCACGCCGGGTTTTCACAGACCTGACAAGGCATTGACACTGCTTGCACCAAGCGTGGAGCGCCGTGAGGTGTTCGGCAAGTCGCATCAAGGGCGAGCTGCATCCTACTAAAGAGGGTGGGGATGTAGGGTCGAGTGTTCCTCAACACGGTTTTCGCTGAGGCTGGGGCAAGGTCTGTCTAACCCCCTCCCTAAAAATCGCGTGTGCGCTCCGCCACCCTCTTACGCCTTCTTGGTATGCGCCCGCGCTCTACGCGACACCCGCCGCGATTGTTTTCGGTCGGGAGCAATACGATACGATAGCTCAACCCATTTTTGCCCTCCGGCGGACGAAGCTGAAAACTTACACATAATAATACCTAGCGAAGCGAGGCGGGTTATATATATATTTTTTGACGTACACGGTCCCGACAATTGGGTACACATTATGAGCAGCGTGAGCCCAGCGAGACCTACACAGGTATCTGCACCGTCCCACTACCCCCCCCCCCCCCCCTCCTAAAAAAAACACCCTTCTTGTTGATTTCTTGTGGTGTATGCCTCGAGCCGGCGCACACATCAGTTAGCGAACGAAGATATCGATCCGGGGATGACATCGGCACGGAGCAAAAACTGCCGGTCACAGATTAGCTCCGAATGTCTACGAACTTCCGCGCGACAAGAGGTACTACTCGTACGTACCCTGTACATACGACGTCTTTGATATACCCTCGCGCTCCACGATCTTTTATCGGTCGCCGTTTGCTGTCGTCTTCGTATGAGACGCGAGTGAAACGCCCGCGGCTGTTGCTTATCGTTTTCCCCGAAACCGCCTGAACTACTGACGGTAAGTGTTATCCAGCCGGCCATGGAGGACGACCTGACATGAATTTCTCCAGGGACAGCATATAGTACGAGTACGAACCCTGCGCGAGCAGTCGAGTCCGCCCACAGGGTACCACGATACCCGCCCACGAAGTCGTTTTCGGGCGGAATGATTTCAGCTAAAACCGAGCTTTCCCTCCCCCACGTGGAAGAACAATGGTACGGTACCACACGCGTGCGCTCCCACCGTTTCTTTCCTCCCGGCCGTTCTGCCGACGTCTTTGCTATATACCAATATATACATTGTTTCACTACGTACCGTAGTACACTTGTACTATTTTTACCGACCGGGCCACCTGCGGCGACCACATTCCTGCCGCCGTTACGCTGGCTCTATTCCCGGTGACAAAACCCTGCTTTACCCAGTGATACCCCGCCGCGGTTTTCTTGTTTTTTCGAGAAATAATGTAGTGTAGCCACTTCTGTTGAGGGGGACCATAGTAAACAGGACCTACGGTACACACAACAGACCCATATATTGCCCTATCTTTACTAGAAATATTTGGTCGTATTTACTATGGTCCCCCGTAATAGAGTAAGCTCTCCTCGCACCGAAAACACTTGATTCTACTATGCATGTGCCCCCGCGGTTCCGTTCCTTCCCTTCCCTTCCCTCCCCCCCCCCCCCCCCCCCCCTTTTTTTGCTTTTCGTTCGCCTGTATTTTCGGTTCGGCCTTATGCCGTGCGACAGATTCCGGTCCTCCGAAATCGGAAGCGCGCTTTTTTTCTCGGCGAGAGCCCCCTTGATTCTTTCGGGCCCTCCTTCGGAAAGGTGGGGTATTACTTATTACTGGGGTATTACCAGTTACTGGGTTGCTATTTAGTACTGAGTTAGTACTTACAACTGGGTTATTACTTATATCTGGGTTATTGCTGATATCTGGGTTTTTACTCATTACCGAGTTATTACCAGTTGCCGGGTTATTACTTATTACTTAGTTATTACTTACAACTGGGTTCTTATTTATGTCTGGGTTATTACTTATTACTGGATTATTACTCACTACTGGGTTATTACTTATGACTGGGTTGATACTTATTACTGGGTTATTACTCATTACTGGATTAACACGTACTGCTGGGTTATTATGTAATACTGGGTTGTTACTTATAACTGGGTTATTACTCATTACTGGGTTATGACTTCTTGCTGGTTTATTACTCATTACTGGGTTATGACTTCTTGCTGGTTTATTACTCATTACTGGGTTATTAATTATCTCTGGGTTATTACTCATTGCTGTTTTCCAGGAGTTGAAGAAATAACTTGGGGAGCAGAGGGGTGTGTGCTCATCTCATGTTATAGTTGCTGCTGTTGTTTTCACATTAGCTCATCGCCCAAAATCTATAGCCCCTACGTAGTCACGGGACAGACTAAAAAAACTCCGGAGTGGAAGAATACCTCAGGGAAAAATAGCAAAATTGAAGATTACAAATACAAAGCTGTGCGACGTGCATCACAACCGAAGCAAACCGTACACCTCAAGCCAGTTAAAAAAATGAGAAGAGCGCAATCAGTCCAAAGGAAAAAAATGTAGAAGCTCATGCATGGCCGTAGTCGTATGGCCGTAGACCCTCGCATCTCTACAATGCCGGGACGGAGCACGTCGGTTTTTTTGGCGGGGGGTGGTATACTTATATCACGCATGGCCGTATATGTAGATGCGTGCTACTCGTACGATATGGTGTATGCGGGTGTTTTTTTTCGCCAATTTTTGTTCGGATTGACAGGGGATTCCCAGCTGAAAAAGTACCCAATTTCGTCAACATCATTTTTTTGTTTTACAACACGTATTGAACACCTACTACGGGGGACTACAGTAAATAGAACCTAGGGTACACACAAGAACCTTAATATTTACCTATTTCTTACTGACAATATTTGGTCCTGTTTACTATGCCCCCCCGCAATACGATAGGCCGAAGGTTAACCCTTTCAGAACCGCAGTCCCGTTTCGGGGACAAACCACTCAAGTTCCAAGTAATTTGCCCCCAAACGGACTGCGGTCCTAAAAGGGTCAAGCGCCCGTTTTTTTTTCTTCTTTATATTGGTGCCGGTTAGTTACTGCCAGCTGCCGGCACAGATGGGACGAAACGGTAAGGCAGTGTGTGGAGTAGTCCAGGTATTTCTGACTGGCGTGTATATACATACCGGCATTATGATACATAGACAGGGACCGGCGGAGGCGTTCTACGATAGAGGTTCCTCACTTGAAGAGCTCCATACCTCACCCGGAAACTCACTCCAGCATATAAAAATCAAATTACATCGCGATGAATACTCCCATGGCTCAAGTATATAAACACGTCAGTTTTCGAAACAAGATTATTGGCATTCCGACGAAATTGGGTCAAGAAACCCCGTCATTCAGAAAACAGTTTGGCGGAAATGTGCTACCTCTATCGTAGAACGCATCGACACGACTGCTGCAATTGGTTCGTTTTCCGGTGTGGCCGCTCCCGGAGACAGCAATGGGCACGCCGTGCCTGACCCGTGGGTGCCTCACCGTGCGTACACACTACACAATACGATCTCGGTGACGGGGGAGGGCAGGGAGGTATAGACCAATTTCCGTACGAACGGGGGGAAAAAAAAACCCGGCTGAGGCCCCGGGGGGAGAAAAACGGGCGGAAAAACAACGTTTTTTCCGGTACTTTTCCCCCCGGGGATTTCTTCCGCTTTTTCTCTTGCCTTAATCCTTTAAGCCTTTTGTAGGGCGGCAGTCCCGTGTTGGGGACGAATCACTCAAATACACGTAGTTTGCCCTCAAGGCGCGACTGCCTGCAGGATTTGAGAGGGACACATTTCTCCACAATTTTATGATTTTCCCACTTGTGGGCGTTTTTCGTTTTTCGTTTTTCATTTCTTCCCTCTTGCCGCAATGTTTCTCCCTTCTCTCTCCCCCCCCCCCCCTCCTCCTCTAGGGTATTGTTTCCCCCCCTCCGTTTTATTCATTCCGTCCATTCTAATATACGTACCGTGATTTGTCCGAGTTGTGAACGGATTGTAACGCATTCTCCTTCTTCTTTTTCTTCCTCCTCTTCTTCTTTTGCCCCCGCCTTTTTGTTAAAAAAAACACACACACACACACAAAACGTTTTCGGGCAGGTCGACCCATCGGTTGTTTACGGGGACAAAGACCCAATGTCCCCGCCCTTCGAGACGCCTTCCGGCGCCTTGCGCGAGCGTTACGGTGCCGGGGACGATGGAACAGACAGGCCTTCCTGGTGGGGGAAACCCCTTGCCGAGGCTGGGGGGTTCGCCGGCCGGAGGAGTTGACACACTCTCGGCTGACGGGGATGGTAAATAGTACCGTAGTGCGATTTAGCTATGCTTCACTGGCTGTGTTACCAATACCTTTATTTTCGTGGGTTCGTTTTCGTTTTTTTTTTTTTGGTAGTTTTTTTTCCGTGGTATATTTTTTTTTTCGCCAAGGAGCTACGAGGAAAGACACTCCACTTGTGACGAACCCCTTCAGCTTGTCCAGGAGGTCGCTGAGGGCAACAAAAAATTCTCCTGCGGAGGCGTGCTCACTCCTGCGATAGGGGGGTACCGTCGTAGCACTTTTTATGGCCTTCATTCATACTTCGGCCGGGCAGGACACCTTTAAGGGCAGCCACAACACAGTCACAGCTCTGACCGATTTGGCAATTAAGGCATGCCTTATAACTGGAGTACGTTGTTTTGTCGTTCAACACTTTTTTTATTGTTCGATATACACATCCCTAGGCCATGGAAGGAAGTGCCCGAAGCGAGTCGACGAGGGAATAACACAAGGTCTGAAGTGTTCTCGCGATAAATGCGCAAGAAGGCACGAGCCTCCCAGGGGGTGTACTCGATAGGAGAGATGTACTCGATCTCATGCATGACCGTAGTCGTATGACCGTAGGCCCTCGCATCCCTACAAAGCCGGGACGGAGCATGTCGGGTTTTCACCGACCAGGCAAGACATTGCTTGCACCAAGCGCGAGGCGCCGTGAGGTGTTTGGCGAGTCGCATGATGGGTGAGCTGCTTCCTACTAAGAACCGCTTGTGAGGCGGACTTGTGCATATGGACGACAGCTTCAATGAGTTAATTTATTTTCCGGAGTAGTCACCTCCAGACATAGCAATGATGGTAGCTGCCTCTTGGGTGCCTCACCATGAACACCTCGTGATACGATCAATCCCCTTGTGCGGAGTAAATGTTCTTCACCTTGCACAAATGATCTATAACTAGACCACCAGCTGTGACCCACCGCGGAAAAAGAAGAAGAAAAAAGCGGTACCCTGATGGTTGTCTGGCTCACGTAGTGAGCGGCATGTTTTACAGCGTCGTCGCCAACCGACGCGAACCCAGGATCTTGGTTACGACTACTGCAGTAGGAGGGAGAGAGAGAGAAAAAGGCGCAAACGATAATAAACAGGATGGATAAAAATAAAGAAGAAATAAAAGTAAAAAAAACAAAAAAATAAAAAAGTAAAAATATAAAAGTGCCCATCGTTTTTGTTTTGCACATTAGCTTATTTTATTGTCGCGAAGGTCAGTTTTTTTTGGGGGGGGTGGGTTGTACAGCTCCTCCAGGGTAGAGGAAGCCTCATAAAATAATACTGGTACTAATGGGTGCTATACTCGTGTGTGTACTCTATACTGTAGCATGCATCTGACAAGATAATACTGCACTTAGTCTATTACGGGGGACCATAGTTAATAGGACCAAATATTGTTAGTAAAAATTGTTAAATATATAGGATTTGATGTACACCATAGGTCCTATTAACTATGGTCCCCCGTAATAGTAGTTGGGCTGGAAAGTGAAACTGTGACGACAACACTGAAAGGAGAGAAAACAAAAGTTTGGGACTTGAACGGGAAATATTGAAGGAAAAAAAAGTTACGACTACTATACCCTAGCGTAACGGCCACACGGCGTGATTGGTGGGGGAGGGGGGGGGGGGGGGGGGGCGTACTCATTTGTTGCTTGCCTTAGTCATTTGACCATACCATGGTTGGTGTCCCGAGTCACAATGGTTGAATGCAAGGAGTCGTACATACGGCACGGGCTGCAGCACAGTATCTGCCTGTAGTGCTGGACGCATGCTGCTCGTGGATGATTGACAGCATAAAAAAAAATGGTCATCATTGTCTCGGTCGATATCTCGGGTTCCCAAGGGGGTTAATAGGCTCACGTATATACCCTGGTACCTGGTATACACTGGACGTACAGTGTCGCAGAACCCTTCAGTTTTTTTGTTTTGTTATGTTCGGAACATTATGAAAACTCGTCGTTTTTGCTGCGCTTTGTCCTCCCAACAGGTGCGTATACACCCTACCAGGAATATTTTTCTGCTGGAGAGGCGGGTCCTACACCACCTATCTATCGCCTGCGCTCCTTTGTTTTCTGTGGCGCCCCACCCCTCTCTCCCCAAAAGAAGGCACCCACCTCTATCTATCTGCACAACATGCCACACGAACAAGAACGTTTATATCCATTAGTTTCCTCGTCTCATTTATCATGTTCACGCCCCCCATTGTTTTCTCTCTCCCTCCTATAAAGTCACGGAGATATCCGGGTCACCCCCCCAGCAGGCTCTCCTGCCCTTTCTCCACTAAGGTTCGTGCCTTGCACATTATTTATCTTTCTTTTTTTTGCACCCCGTTTACTCTCTTCGCCCTTGTTTTCTCTCTCCCTCTTAACCCTTTTAGGACCCCAGTCCCGTTTTGGGGGCAAATCACTTGGAATTAGACTGGTTTGCCCCCAAAACGAGGCCCTTTAGAAGAACCGCAGTTTCGTTTTGGGGACAAACTACTTGAAATTTGAGCGGTTTGTCCCCAACAACGGGACTGCGGTTCTAAAGTAACTCTGATCCGGGGTCACAAAGTAGCCCCCCCCCCCCGCCCTCTACACCGCGGTACGTGCCTTTTACTTTTTTCGCGAGAAGATTTTATACAGCGCTTTCTTCCCTCGTCTCCGACTCTCGTCGGAATGTTTGTGCCTACACCCACAGTGCACTCTACACTAGCCGCTATCGACACAGTTGGTTGTGATGTCACCACATTTATTTGAGGAATGAAAGCTACATCGTATTATTATTATTATTATTATTATTATTATTATTAAATTATTATTATTATTATTATTATTATTATCATTATTATTATTATTATTATTATTATTATTATTATTATTATTATTATTATTATTATTATTATTATTATTATTATTATTATTATTATTATTATTATTATTATTATTATTATTATTATTATTATTATTATTATTATTATTATTATTATTATTATTATGCTTGCCATCCGACAATGTGTAGTGTTGTTCTAATAAACGACTAACAGAAAGTGAAGAACTCTCCAGAACAAAAGCGCGGCAGTATTCTTCTGTGCCCACAGACTGATGTACAGTATTTGTGTTGTTAATAGGACCTATGGTATACATAAAAACCTATATATTTAACCATTTTTACTAACAATTTTTGGTCTTATTAACTATGGTCCCCCGTAATAGTGTGTTCTTCGCGTGCTTTCTATCATGACCTGACCCGACCCGTAAGCTTTTTTCATCACCTCTTGACCCGACCCGACCCGACCCGACCCGTGAGATTTGAAAAACTCTTGACCCGACCTGACCCGACCCGCGAGCTTTGAAAAAATCTTGACCTGACCCGACCCGACCCGTTATTAAGGTTTATGGCGCATAACCTACTAGGTATGGCGATTGGCGTGTGTACCAGCTCGTAGCTGGTGTGTACGCCTAGACTCGATTGCCGATGGCCGGCAATACACAGTCAAAATGTTCGAGGCAAACACGTAGTCACTGTCAGGTGACTAGTACGTGAAGCTTCAACATAGAAGAGAAGAAGAAGATGGTGT
Organism: Nereocystis luetkeana; assembly: GCA_031213475.1. NCBI lineage: Eukaryota > Phaeophyceae > Laminariales > Laminariaceae > Nereocystis > Nereocystis luetkeana. Next base: position 4,874,810 of record JARUPZ010000020.1, read on the forward strand.
GGTGACCCCAAGCCACATTGTTGATTGATTGCTCAGCTGGAAGCTGATGATGGTGAGCAAAAGTAGAGCAAAAGTAGAGTGAGCTCAAAGGGGAGGGCGGTGCGCGTGTGCGCTCGCAGCTCGCAACAAAGGACGACCCTTGCACTTTGGTCAAACAAAAACAAAAAGAGGGAATACCCTCGTATTCCGTTCAAAATAAAACAACGAAGAGAACCCCCAGATTAATTGTCAAGAACAATATATCTTGGGGTACATATCCATGACCCCAGTGTAGCCTATGTTGTTTCTCCAACCAGAACTCAGACTGGAAAACTGTCTGTCGTACATAGAATGCGTAAATGTATACCAGATGACGTAAGTGTATAATCGAGTAACGAATATGATGGTTACTGACAAGTATCATCTCTAATACCCGTGAGATTTTGAGCACTTCCTGACCCGACCCGACCCGACCCGTGCCATTTTGAATATCAAGTGACCTGACCCGCGAAAAGCCCTGATTAATACCAGCAGGTAGGTATACTCGCATGCACGAGCTCTGTGGCCGCAAACTACGAAACAGAGAGATAGATGGATGCTGCGTAGAAATCACCGCACGAAGCTGGAACATGTGGTTCATCCGAACTTTATACATGCCTCGGATTTTTCCAACAAATGATTTGTTGTGATGAGAACAATTTATTTGTGTTTCAACTCATCAGCTCCTGGGCAGAGCTGGTGGCAGCAGGGGCGTGGGGAGAAAGTTCTTCAAGTAGCCCCGACGGACTTTTAGGGTCCGCAGTCGGCAATAACCTACGAGTAAACGCCACGACTCGCAGTGTACGTAAAAGTACAGCAGCCGCACATAGCCTGCCCTTTTTTTAGGGAACCAACACTCGGGCATCGGCCACCACGGAGAGGGAGAGGGCATCAGTACTATCATGGGGGGCCATAGTTAATAGGACCAAATATTGTTAGTAAAAATGGTTAAATATATAGGTTTTTATGTGTACCATATAGGTCCTATTAACTATGGTTCCCCGTAGTGGTAGAACATGGTACAAACATATCCAACTCAGGACACAGGTGCTAGTGATAGATCATGGGCACATTGTACAGCTCCCACCCGGCAACATGAGCTAGATCATACAGATCATACAGATCATACCGGGAATAACTCATCATCATGATCTATCTGCCTTGAAAGAAAGGTCTAGATCATGATTGCAGCAGTAGTATCAAAACAATCCCATAAAATTGCTTTCTGACTACGTCGTACGACCGCCGGAAGCAGCTCATGCTCCGTGAGAGCGAGAGCTCCTTGCTGGCCCAGCGACCAGGAAACCACTTACGCAGTTCCCCAGGAGCTTCCGCATTCCGTTCCTTCCTTCGAGGAGCTGGTGGTGAAGGTTGATCACCCAACTCGGCGTGAAAAAAATGACTCGTTCGCGTCATGGAGTTCAAAATCTCAGTTCTGTCTCTGTTTTTTTGCCACTGGTATAAGAGTACCAGGTACCAGGTACCTGGTACCAGGTACCAGGTATGTATTTTCGATTCGTTGACGACTTTTTCTGCCGTTTCCAAACACAAAAATAATTATTTGCAAACAAAAAACAGCACACCGCACCAGCACCCACCCGGCCGGCACGCATCACACATATCACAGCACCCACCCAGCCACCACCGCTCTCGATAGCGCAACTAAGCGAGCTCCTCCAGACCAGAGGCAGAGACACACGTACGTACACTCGTACCCACTTGCCAGTAGTAGGAGGGTGCGTGGCCGAGCTAGGCATCGCAAGGGCAAGGCGTCATCAACATGCTCCTCTCGAATTCTGAGCACAAGGCATCATCGTCATCAGCATCATCATCGTCATCGAAGAGACATCGTACTCGTACTCGCAGCAGGCCGACCCTCACTGGGGTGGTATTGACAGTGTTGTGCGCAGCGAGCACTACTACTACCACGACGAGCCGGCTCAGCACTGCCGCTGCTGCCGCCGCTGCTGCCGCCGCTGCTGCTGCTGCTTCCACCACAGGAGGGGCTACCATCGCTGTCCAGCCGTCACTAAACGTGCTGGGAAGGCAAGAAGACTCGGCGACCGCCCTGCTAATTGCTCTCCAAGACGGGCCGGCGGGCGACCAAGCCCTCAGAGAATGGAGCGACTACGCTGGCGCATTCGGCTTTGTGACTGAAAAGAACGAGAAGGAGGAATGGGAGGACGGGGAGGAGGGGCAAGAGAAGGATAAGGAGCCCGAGCCCAGTGTTGCGGTGCCGTCAGTGTGGATTCTCTGCAAGAGCATCGCAACCGCGCTTCTGGCGGACGAACTGCCCCACGTGCAGCCCCTCCTGTCGACCGCAGACCACCCGTGGGCTGAGGCGCTCGAAGACTTCGTGCTCCAGAACGAGGCTGCCACCGTTTTCGGGCTGCTTGGGGAAGGGGCGCTGCCTCACCCCGACCTCGGAAGAGCAATCCAGTCCCTCGAGTCGGTTCTGGCGGAGCCCGACGCTCCTCCGACAGCGGTCCTGACTCGCTCGCGCTCGTACGGCGGTGATGGTGTTTCTGCGACAGCGGACGCCTTCTTCGCCGACGGGGCATCATCATCATTATCATCAGCAGCAGCAGGAGGAGGAGGAGGAGGGGGTGTAGGAGGAGTTTGGCTGCCGGATTCCTTTCTGTCCCAGGTGTGGGTCAACGCTGACGTTATTGGGTCGGGGCGGCTCGAGGAGGCAGGGCTCGAAGAACACGCCGTGCAAGATCTGCCTCTCCTTGCGGTCATCCCTCGCCTTATCCAAGACCCGGAGAGAGTCGGCACCGTCCTGGTAGACGGCACGAGCGTCATGGGGTCCGTTTTCGCGGCGGGAGGAGACGAGGGGCAACAATATCTCCTAGCCGCCATCGCCGCTACTACTACACTTGGCCGCGAGGCTTTTCGCATCGGGAGCTCGGAGTTTGCCTTGGTTGAAAAGGCAGGCCGAGCAGCAGCAGCAGCAGCAGGAGGAGGAGGAGGAGGAGGAGGAGGAGGAGGAGGAGGAGGAGAAGATAGCGTGGTCGAGATTGCCGCGGCCCCGTGGCCGCCTTTGTACGTGCTGGAAACGGTGGCGAATGAGGACGGCCTGGTGATCGTCAACAACGTGAACTGCGGGTACTTGGACTTCGCCACGAACTTCCTACGTTCGGTGCGGCGGGTCAGCGAAGCAAAGGTGCAAGCAAGGCGGAGATATTTCCCTTATTATGTTCTTTTGTATTTCATGTTGCAACGTACAAGTAGTACTGCCATAGATAGGCACGAGTACAAGAGTTAGAGTTGTCTACTCCTGTTGTTGCTGTTAAAATAATCGTGAAAAAAACCGTTTAGATATTTGAGCCGTTGGGGTATTATTGATCGTGCTCGTCTATTACGGGGGGGCCTTCGGGCACACGAAATAGGACCAAATATTTGCAGTAAAAAAATAGGGAAACATGTACCAGGTTGGTGTTTGTGTGCACCGTAGGTCTCATTTACTACTTTATGTATGATGGTCCCCCGTAATAATCCTACTCAATACTTCACCCACGTTTTTAGCTTGGGACGAATTACTGCTGTACACATGGAATTGCTGTACCACATTCTGATCGCGCATTTTCGATTGCCACAGCATGAGCTAAATTACCTTATATTTCCGATCAAACTGGTACGTATATGCATGCGAGTGCGCGTGGAGTACGAGAGCATGTTCTGCTATCATACGAGTACACATACTCTTTGTCTTACTCTGTTCACAAGCAGTGGTGTTTTTTGTTATTTCTTCTTTTTTCCAGCTCGTTCTTTTTCAAGTGTTGGCCACCTAGCCTGCGGGGGGGGGGGCACGACAGATTGTTTCTCTTAGATTTTGCTTTCATTTTCATTTTTCTTCTTTTTCTTTTTCGATTTGTCTACCTTGTTTTTGTTTTCTCTTTGATTGTTTCTTTTCGTTTCACTACTTCATAGATTGCGTATGTCGTGCCTGTCGTATCTAGTATGATGACATGGCTTTGCATTGCCCACTGCAGTTCACACTGCACACGTGGCAACGTAGTATCTCTGTGGCGTAGCTTTGTGACCACAGAACTTGTATCTCTTCTAGGATGGAAGAATCGGCACGGACACTGGTTGTGCTGGATGTCGACGGGTAGAAAGAACGGTTTAATGTGAAGAACACACACACACCTACGAGTATGTACTTGCGGGGGGCCATACTGTAGTAAACAGGACCAAATATTGCCCATAAAAATACAAAGTATACCATGTATGTATATAGGCTTTTGGGTATACCGTAGGTCCTACCAGGTATTTACTATGGCCCCCCGTATAATATTAATATTAGTGTATCCCGTATTAAGATTATAGTAATAGCATACCTGGTATTCATCACTGTGTCGACAGCTCTGTGTGTGTGTGTTCTTCACATTAAACCGTTCTTTCTACCGGTCGACATCCAGCACAACCAGTGTCTGTGCCGATTCTTCAATCCTATTTAATAGAAGAGATACAAGTTCTGTGGTCACAAGTGTGCGCCGACAGCAGGTGAAAAAGACAACTGTCTGATTGACTCCTGGTATCGGGTAGTTTCTCCCCCCCCCCCCCCCCCCCCCGTATAGATTTCCGGTTGGACGGCTCGGAATTCCAGCCCCACACCTGCAATGAGCAGCTCGAAAGTAAAAAGCACATCATAACCAATATTCCACCTGGGGTATTTTTCAGGCGGCTGTGTGAATGAATGAATTGCAGTTATATAAAAAAGTACACTTACTACTCGTACGACGGTGGAGAATACAGAAATCAGGACCAGATACGTTTACAGCATCTATCTACTGCTGCTGTAGTAATATACGTAAAAGGAACCGGAATATAAAGCAGTATATAATTTTGTTTCTGTATTTTTTTTTTTTTTTTTTTTTTTCATCCCATTAATTATCTTCGCACATCTTCTTCTCTCTCTCCTTCCAACTCGTAACTCAGATCCGGGGTCACATAGCAGGCTCTTCTCCCCCCTTCCCGCTACGGTACGTGCCTTCGTTTTTTATCGCGAGAAGATTTCAGCCTTTTCTTCCCTCGTCGACTCGCATCGAATTGTATGGTGGGTCATGATTATTATGCCTCCCCGTTTATACCACCTCCGGTGGTGATCACAGCACCATCATTGCAGCAGTAGTACTGCCCTCTCCTATAAATAAGACAAAGACAGCAGTGCGGGATACACTGCGTGCTTTTTAGTGTTTCTTTAGGTGCTTGAGCTGGTTGTGGTTGAAGGCACAAATGAAATAATCAGTCGAAGGTATATCCATGCCGCAGGAGTGGGGAGGGGGGGGGGGGGGGGGGGGGATAGTCTACTATTACGGGGGACCATATTAATAGTAAATAGGACCAAATATTGTTAGGAAAAATAGGTAAATAGATAGGTTTTCGTGTGTACCGTAGGTCCTATTTACAATGACCCCCCGCAATAGTGCCTTGTGACCCCGGATCTGAGCTACAGCAGTGCGACTATTGATCGGAGGGAGAGAGAAAAAGGTGAAGACAAAATGGGAAGCACTCAACAAAAAAAAGTGAGACGAAAAAGACACAAACGCAGAGTTTCACACGTCGGGCAGATCACGATCTACAGTAGCAATAGTAGCAGCAGTATTACGGGGGGCCATAGTAAATACGACTAAATTAAATGTTGTTATACCAGTAAAAATAGCGATATATACCTGGTATAGTTTTTTCGTGTGTACCGTAGGTCCTATTTAACATGCCCCCCCCGTAAAATGGTAGTAGTGGTAGTAGTAGTAGATCACCTAGGGTGGTGCATCACAAACCCGGACGCACTTGCTTTGCTTGAACAACATTATTTGACTCGTTTTGACTCGTTTTGAACTCGTTTGTGGCTCGTTTTAGACTTCTTTCCGACTCGATTTCGACTCGTTTTGAATCCTTTTTTGTCTTGTTTTTTTTACCCCCCCCCCCCCTTCTCCCTGTTTGGTCTCAGGTGCTGTGGGTGGCGATGGATGAAGTCGCTTTTGACTTCATGGACGAGCTTGCCCCCGGGTGTGCTGCCATGTTTCCCAGCGAGGGTTCGGTGAGTAGTCTCGACAGGGCGTCCCTCCCTATAGTGTCCCCTCCTAACGTCACACAAACAGCCCCGTAGATCGTGCCCCACTCGGAAGTGCACTGCCTACTTCGCATGATATCTCTATACACGTAGTAACTGGTGCCCCAAAGTATCAAAATAGGTATATGCTCATCTCGGCGAACGTTCCGGACGGAAACATGAGCAGTAACTGTATTAACCTTAGCATGGATACCAAGAGATCCTTATATTTACGCCCGGAGCGGGAGGCATGTTTGACGTTTTTTTTGCGAGCAATGTCAACGGGCGCGCTCGGTCTGACAGAGAGCGGGGGCTGCAGCTTCGTTGACAAGGTCGGACACAGATCGGACAGACCCCCCTTTTCCACACAGACCATTTGTTTCGTGCACTCAAAGTAATGAGGACCCCGTCATACACAGTAAAAGGCTACCAGGTACCGGTATATATTACGGTATTTTTACTATTTAAGAAGCGTATTGGCTCCTGTTTATTATGTTCCCCGGTGGCTGATCCTTTTATTTTCGTCCGGCATGGTATATATGTGTAGCAAACGCTCCTTGTATTTCTGTCCAGGGTGATATCAGGTGCCGACCGAATCGGCATTGGTCCACGCTCGGCCTTTTTTCCTGCAGTTAACCCTTTTAGAACTGCAGTCCCGTTTTAGGGACAAACTACTTACAATTTGAGTGGTTCGTCCCCAAAACGGGACTGCGGTTCTAAAAGGGTTCAAGAACGGACGGAAATATTACTGTAGGATTGCTTGGTCTTGATGGTTATATCCACACGGCCCCTGCACTACCGTCCGGAGTGTTTCAGCATGTGGATCGACGAAGGTATTTTAGTAGGTTACCGTTCACTAGGGAGAGCACCCAAAATTTGATTGAGAGAGCATCGTCGGTCGCGACGACTGACTTGCATGGCATACTACAACGTAAGGAGATCAACTTATCACCATACCCCCCCACGTCCGCCCCACAAGCGGTTCCTAGTAGGATATGCAGCTCACCCTTTGTCCGACTCGCCGAACACCTCACGGCGCTTCGCGCTTGGTGCAAGCGTTGTCTGCCTGGTCGGTGAAAAGTCGACGTGCCCCGTCCCGGCCTTTGTAGGGATGCGAGCGTTTATGGCCGTATACGACTGCGGCCATCCATGATATCGAGTACCCCCCCCCCCCCCCCCCTCCGAATGCTCCGTCCCGGCCGTGTAGGGTTGCGAGGGTTTATCGTCAATACGACTACGGCCATGCATAGTATCGAGTACATCTTTCCTATCGAGTACACCCCCCCCCCCCTCCGAAGGCCCGAAATATTTGCGTGCACGGTATTTGAACCTCCCCCCTCCTCCAAATAAATGCTTGTGTGCATGAAAAATGAACGCACCGATTCCCTACTCCTCATGTTGCCCTCCCTACTCTCCCTCCCATTTTTTTCTGTACCAAAGGCACCCAAACCTTCGAGACCGAACTTTTCTCGCACATACGCCCTTGTGATTGCACCTGTCCCACTCGGATGCAGATCATGCACACAACTCTTCGTGATATTGTCTGCACGCTCGCAAACTATCGTAGTCTTACTGATTTATCTGCACGCACACAGACACCCTCGCCGTATTTTCTGTGCGCACATAAAGATCCCTGCAAACTTGGTTGAATGCGCAGAAACCTTCGCAATTGGCCCTGGCTCAGGTTACAGAAGCTACACCCCGTCATCGCTACCCCCCCCTCCCACCCCGGCAGCCCCCAAACGTAGATATGTGTGCGCCTTATCTGGACGCGCACAGACCCTCGCGACTGCGACTTTACCCCATGAAATTGAGGACAGGCACGCAAACCCTCGTGATCTTATAAACGTGCTGTCACAACCTACCCAGCTCACTCAATCAAACGTACACAGGCCCTCGTGATCTCGTCGAAACGCCCGCGGACCCTCGGGATGTCTGCACGCACGCCACGCGCGCACCTGCTTGGCTCACATTGCAGGATCAAAGTTGCGCTATCGTTCGCCTACTCTTCCCCAAACCTCCGAAATATTTCTGCCCACCAATATCTTAACACCGCAGGTATCCACACAAACCTTCGTGATTGCACCTTAAATACTCAACCGTGTTGCGGAGCAGCACACCATATTTCGCCATCTTGTCCATACGCACACACACAAACCCTCCTCGTCTCAGCCTGACTCGAATCAAACTGCGGAACAGCACACACACACAAATCTTCGCCATCGAGTCCGTACGCACGCACGCACACAAACCCTCGTCGTATTTGCACGCACACACGAAACCTCGTCGTGATCGCACGTACTTCCCGAAAACCTCCGAAAATGTTTCTACGCGCTTCTTATAACTACCCCCCGCTCCCCCCAGAAAAACGATCGTCTTCGTCGTTCCTTGCTTACACCTATCAGAACTACCTACCCACCTACCAGGTACCCACCTACCTACCCACCTCCCTACCTACCTACTTACGTACCTGCGTGCATACCTGCCCGACTTTCCGCATCCCTTAGGATCGCCATCATGCCATAGAGGCCGGCACGATGGGAGACGCCACGTTCCAGTCGCAGGTGCTGGTGCGGCCGAGCATTCTGCAGAGCATCTTGGCGGCGGGTTACACCGTGCTCTGGACCGACTCCGACATGGTCTGGCTCGGCGACCCTCTGCCTCTGCTTCCGGACGTCAACGAGCGCTCGTCGGTGAGCAGAACAAGCGCAATTGTACTCTGTCGCAATATATATATATATACCTGGTATAGTGTTTGCAAGCTACAGCAGTAATATTCTTTTTGCTACTCAGATACAGTGTGGTAGAATATAGATATGTAAGCGCAGTTTGAAAACTAAATGTTCAGTTCAGATGTTTCTTCTGTTTCTATTTAGGTGCAGACTGGTGGGCAGTATTGGCGCACGACTATCACGGGGGATCATAGTAAATAGGACCAAATATTGTTAGTAAAAAATGGGAAATATATAGATTTTTGAGGATACCTTAGGTCCTATTTATTATGGTCCCCCGTAATAGTAAAACTAGGAAAATGTATAGGTTTTTGTGTGCACCGTAGGTCCTATTTACTCCCCCGTAATAGTGCATAATCTACTGTAAACACTTGAAGTATTGCGGGGAACCATAGCAAATGGGACCGAATATTGTTAGTGAACATGGGTAAGTATCTAGGTTTTTGTGTGTACCATAGGTTCTATTTACTGTGGTCCCCCGTACTATTAATAGCAGGGATCAGTGTTCTGGGGAGAGCTAAGAAAGTACCAACATGACGCGGGAAACGGGCTTAGCGGCGAGTGCCGCACTATATCCTACCATCTACATATGGAGGCGCTCTACAATAGGAGTTCACCCTAATTTTTCTGAGGCTCCTCGCTTAAGGAGCTCCATACCCTACCCGACAACTGACTTCAGTAAAAATCCAAATGCATCCCGATGAATAATCCCATGGCCCAAGTATACAAAACACGTCATTTTTCGAAACAAGGTTGGCATTCCGACGATTTTGGGTTAAGGAACCCCGTCATTCAGAAAACAGTTTAGCGGAAATGTGCTACCTCTATCGTAGAACGCGTCTATAATATGATAGTAATAACAGTATACGGTCAAGGTTTACCAAGGAGGGTGTTGACTCAAGAATCTACTGTAGGGCTTGCACATACTGGGTGTTTTTTTGGTCTGGCGGCGGGGTCCACACTGTACTCAAGTGTTTTGGTGCTGTTGTCTTACGATGCGGCGGATGGGTGGATGCAGGTTGCCATTCACTGTCCTGCGATGCGCTTTGGGGACGGAGAGAGGGGTGTGCTATGTATCGTGCATGGCCGTAGTCGTGTGACCATCTACTCTCGCATCCCTACAATGCCGTGACGGAGCGCGTCGGACCTTCGCCGGGGTGGGGGTGGGGGTGGGGGTAATCATGGCACGCTTGGCCGTAGTCGTATGACAATAGACTCTCGCATCCCTACGACAATGCCGGGACGGAGCACGGGAGGGGGGGGGTGTACTCGTTATCATGCATGGCCGTAGTCGTATGACCATAGACCCTCACATCCGTACAATGCCGGGACGGAGCACGTCGGGTTATCACCGACCAGGCAGGCATTGCTTGCACCAAGCGCGACGCGCCGTGAGGTGTTTGGCGAGTCGAATGAAGGGCGAGCTGCATCCTACTAAGAACCGCTTCTGAGGCGGATTATCTTGCGTACGGAGGACAGCGTCAATTAAATGATCTGATCAGGTCTAGAGACAGCAATGGGTTCACCATGTAACTGCCTCGTGGGTGCCTGGGGGCGGGCGGCTGTGTAGCACCAGGTACCAGGTATATATGTGCCTTTGCTTTGGTTCTCTTGCGATTTGGGTGTTACTTGTGTGTTGATACTCGGTAGGTTCGCTGTATCACTTTGGCCCGAAACATAGGGACAGTTGGGATATTGCTATTCAAACATTCCTTATGTTTCGGGTCAGAGTGGTTAGAGTGGCGTGTGTTTTTATTTTTTTAACGCTGTCTTGCGATGGTGGAGCTTACGATACCTGGTAGGGTTCACAGTCTTCTCCTGCGACGTGCAGCGTGGCGGGTTTGTGGCGATGCAGACGTTATGCGATGCGGATGTTATTGGTGACAGGTTAAACTTTAGCCGACATTATTCACCGGAAGGCAATTTGTTGGACACAAAACTTGGCTGACGTTGCTCGGATCGGCTGGCAGTATTTGCATTGTTGCGTCAACTTCAAACCTAGCTGACCTTCTTAAGCTGACACAGTCTTTTTTAAACGTAGCTGACATTATGAAGCTAACATAACTAGTTAAAAACGTGACTAACACTTCATTATTTGCATTGGCTGACGTCGTTTGCATACGTTAATTAATACTTAGCTGACACGGTTTTTCGTTAATAGTTAGCTAACATGCGCTGACTTATAGTAGTTCTGTGTCCGGCTCGGTTGATTGTTGCGGAAGGCGGAGGTGATGCTGCAGCACGATGGGAACGCGGGCAACAAGTGCACCTGCTTCATGTACCTACAGCCCACGGACATCACCAAGGAGCTGCTGGTGCTGTGGAAGCAGTCCATCATCGACTCTGGCGCATTCGAAGACCAGGTCAGAACACCACTGCATTTATACTATTACGGGGGACCATAGTTAATAGGACCTTTGGTATACATAAAAACCAAAATATTTGAACATTTTTACTAACAATATTTGGTCTTATTAACTATGGTCCCCCGTAGTAACTGTAATTAATATGACCTTTTTCAAGTTCGATGGAAGAACGTCTTGTAATGTTTTTTTTTCGATCATTGATTTCCACCATTAGTGGATGATTCACTGTAGAACTTTCGGGAAAAATAGATACATTCCTGATCTGTACGGTCGAGCCCATGCCGCCGGGTGATCACGAGATGATTTACAGTAGATCATTCAGGGAAGATAGATATATGTGTTCCTGATCTGTATGATCTGTATGATCAACACATGTTGCCTGGTGGGAGCGGTGTAATCTACATATTCTAGGCCATGTTTCCTGGGTTGAATCTGTACTGTACAGATTTTGCACACCATCTCGTAACGGCGGGATAGGATCTAGATTATCTATCTGTAGATGACCTGTCCTGTTTGTGATATCGTTCCCACCGAGACAACAACAAGAAGCTGTTTGTTGTCGTCGCCTCTCGGTCTCTCGCGTGTCGGTACGAAGGACCGCTTTTCAAGCCCAAACCTATATACCTCCGCATGGCTCCGAACAGCCCCCATGTCCGCTACTAGCTCGCGTCTATTAGCTCTCTCTTTCCCGTTCCCGTTCCTTTTCTCTTCCTTTTCCCCTTCCCCTGATTGTCCGATCGTCCGTTCTGCCTTCTGCCCTCACCTGCTGCTTGCCGCGTGCCGCGTCTTATCATCCCCGCTTGTGCGCCTCCAACACACACTACACGTCACTACGCTCCTCCTCCCTCTCTCCCTCCTCAGCTCGCGTTCAGGCCGGCTTTGGTGCATCAGCAGGACGCAGGGATGCGCCTCGCGATCATCCCGCACGACGTGTTCCCCGCCGGTCGGGACTTCTTCGACCACCCTTACGTCGAGGACTACACGAGGACGTACCACGCGGAGACTCTGATAGTCCACAACAACTGGATCAAGGGACACGAGGCCAAGCTCGCGCGGTTCCGCGAATACCATCTGTGGAGTGTGGAGGACGTGCCCTTTCCTCAGTGCTCGGGTTGAACTATAAGCTAACCCAAATGGGGCTTCACAAGAGGAAATATGTTTCCACTCTGACGCCAACTACTTCGGTGGGATGGTATTAATAGTATTCAGAACCAAAATATGGTGTGTGAACATTGTAAACATACGGGGGGGGGGGGGGGGGGTACCTTTTTCTCGGGTCCAGTGGGGGTGCTGATTACTACGGCGATATAATATCCTGTCTTGTTGACGGGGGACCATAGCAAATAGGACCATACCGGTATATTGTCAGTAATAATAGGTAAGTATTTAGGTTTTGGTGTGTACCATATGCCCTATTTGCTATGGTCCCCCGAAATAGTAGTTTGTCCCGAAGGACGTCCCACTCTGGACGGAAATATAAGGATTCTTTGATATATTCCAGGTATAAACAAAACTATAAATTCGTTTTCTCTGGTCGGTCGCCGTGGGGGGAGTTTCGGTGGCCTTTCGCAAGATTGTCAACCCTGATTCGCGAGAGCTTTGTACTGTTTGCGAGTGGAGGGACGTTTCGGGAACAGATTCAACAGGACTGCCGTTGATCTCAGCTGCTTTGGCCCGAAGAGACCGGCTATAAGATGGCAGACCGATTTTCTTTCTATTTTGTTCCGGAATAGTTTCAACACAGAACTACGACGCGGGTCAAATGATTATTTGCGTGCGTGGACACATGTAGACAGCATACGACGGGCGTCACGCTGGTGCTGCCTATTCGTATACCGCTTGGCCAGTTGGCCTCCTGCTGGCGTTGCTCCTGCTCGTTCCGCTCGTGCTGGTGCCGCTCCTTCTGGTGCCGCTCCTGCTGGTGCTGCTTTTGCTTTCGCTGCTTCTGTTGGTACCAGGTGCTCCTCCCGCTAGTGCTGCTCCTGCCTGGTAGATGGCATCGCCTGCTCCTGGTGGTGCTTCTTCTACAGAGTGGACTGCACTTTTTCCTGCTGCCGATATTAAAGGTTCTGCCTTCAATACACCTCTGCCTCGGCCTCTTCTGGCGGATCTTGGAAGCCCATTTCGATTAGAACCCCCCTGTCCAAGTCAGTGCTCGACCCCACTGTAAAGTGCAACCGCTGCATCTCCCAGCTATCTGATGGAGACAGAACTTTGGAGGCAAGGTCGATTTTGCGACCGGCGACCACGACACCTGCCCCGGCAGCGGGATAATCTTGAAGTGGCCCAAAGACTGTGAATTATGCGCCAGGCCTTTCGACGTCCACACCGTGTCCTTCACGCTCGAGACAGGAGGTGGCGATGAGTTGTGTTCTGTGCTTCTCTGCTGCTGCTGTTGTTGTTGTTGTTGTTGTTGTTGTTGTTGTTGTTGTTGTTGTTGTTGTTGTTGTTGTTGTTGTTGTTGTTGTTGTTGTTGTTGTTGTTGTTGTTGTTGTTGTTGTTGTTGTTGTTGTTGTTGTTGTTGTTGTTGTTGTTGTTGTTGTTGTTGTTGTTGGTGGTGTTGTTGTGAGCTACCTATTTATACCGCCGCGGCTGCTGCTGTTGTTGTTTGTCACCTACGTCTACCGCCGCGGCTGCTGTTGTTGAGTTTTTTCCACACTACTTGCATTTTTTGGTTGTATCAATATACGAGAACACGACTTGGTGGCGCAGCCCATTGCTGCTGCTACTGCTGCTGCTGCTGCACCTTTTCCTGAAGTTGTTACCCTGCGCGCCTACCGCCCCTGATGCTGCTTTTCTCGTTTCAGGTTGGTTTATGTAGTCGTCGTTCGCGTTGTTGCTGTTGTAGGGATCTTTGAGTCAGTATCTACTGCCGCTGCTGCTGCTGCTGTTAGTGTTGTTGTTGACGTTGCTGTTCCCGCATGTTGTCGACCTCCAGGACTGAATCTGCAACCAAGATGTTTTTGCCTCCGTGTTTTTATAGTACGCGTATGCGCTGCTGTTGCCGCTGCTGCTGCCGTTGTTCTGTACAGCCTGCGTTCCTTTCCACACCGAGGAAGGTGTCTACCTTCGCTGTTGCTGCTGTTGTTTACCTGGTATGCTGTTGGTGGTGGTGCTGTTGCTGTTCCCGCACGCAGTCGACCTTTAACACTAAATCCAAGACAAAAACGTACTAATAATGCCATTTGTTTATGCGCTATTAATACTGCGACTACTGCCATTTGCTTTTGTGCTGCTGCTGCCGCTGCTACTGCCGTTGTTGTTTACAGCCTGCGTTCGTTTCCCCAACAACAGTGTCTACCGCCGCTGCTGCTGTTGTTGTTCATGCTGTTGGTATTGTTGTTGTTGTTGTTGTTGTTGTTGTTGTTGTTGTTGTTGTTGTTGTTGTTGTTGTTGTTGTTGTTGTTGTTGTTGTTGTTGTTGTTGTTGTTGCTGTTGTTGTTGTTGTTGTTGTTGTTGTTGTTGCTGTTGTTGTTGTTGTTGTTGTTGTTGTCGTCGTCCTTGCTGTGTTCCCGCACGCGACAACACGACTTGGTGGCGCAGCCCATTGCTGCTGCTGCTGCTACTGCTGCTGCTGCGTTTCCAGCTGCTATGACCCCGCGCGCCTATCGTCCCTGATGCTGATTTTGTTGTGTACGCAGACGTTGTTCGCGTAGTTGCTGTTGTACGCGGCTTTGAGTCAGTGTCTGCCGCCGCTGCTGCTCCAGCTGTTGTCTATGTTGTTGTTGTTGGCGTGGTTGTTGCTGTTCTCGCATGTTGTCGACCTTCAGCACTAAATACAACACACAAATACATACCAGGTACTACAGCAGTACGTAACCAAAAACAAATGCCCCTCTTTTTTTTCTTGATACGAGCTCACACCGAGACAGGGGTATAGTACGCGTACTGCCCTTTGTATATGCGCTGCTGATGCCGTTGTTTTTGTGTTGCACACTATAACCAACTTTTTTTTCCGAGCAGGTGCCGTTGTTGTTTACAGCCTGCGTTTATTTCCACACCGAGACAGTTGCCTACCGCCGCTGCTGCTGTTGTTGTTCCGACACGATAACTGACAGGCGTTGAGTACACTAACACGTTTCCATGTTTTATGCTGCTGCCGACTCTGCCGTCGCCGTCTCTGCCGCGAAAAAAGATGTGAGGGTTTGCCAACATCATTCATCGCATCCCATTCCTATTTACTATTTTCGTGCTTTCTGCCTCTACAGCGCACGCCAACGCGTATTTTCTGAACTGTTTTTAAAGGTGTTTTCGCCAAAATCAGGTATATATACCTGGCCACTTTCGGCCAAAATCAGTTACATTCTAAAAACAAGTACAAAACACACCCCAGGAGCCCTGCTATTGTCCAGGCTGACATCGTAACTGATTTTGGCTCGGAAAGGCCAACTTATACCTGTTTTTTTCTACTCTCTCTAGCTTTCAACTGATTTTGGCCAACTTTGAACCAATCAGAGGGGCCACATACGTACACTGCTGTTTCTCTCCGTATGCGCCTGCCCTCCCTCGGTTGAAATTATTCTGCATTACGCAACGTATAAACTCTGTACTCGCACGTACACGTTGTACGTCAAAGCACGTATCTACATCAATTTGCATACATGAGTATGCTGGTTTCACTTTTTTTCTTCTTTGGGGTGTGCGACGTGCTTCAGTTATTGAATAGTTGTTGTGTCCTACTGCCGCTGCTTTGTTGCTTTCTATGGTCACAGCGGTCCACGTCGATAGGCCTGGCGCATAATTCACAGTCTTTGGGCCACTCAAGATTATCCCGCTGCCGGGGCAGGTGTCGGGGTCGCCGGTCGCAAAATCGACCTTGCCTCCAAAGTTCTGTCTCCATCAGATAGCTGGGAGATGCAGCGGTTGCAAATCGAGCACTGACTTGGACAGGGTTCTGTTCGAAAGGGACTTCCAAGATCCGCCAGAAGAGGCCGAGGCAGAGGTGTATTGAACCTTTAATATCGGCAGCAGGAAAAAGTGCAGTCCACTCTGTAGAAGCAGCACCACCAGGAGCAGGCGATGCCATCTACCAGGCAGGAGCAGCACTAGCGGGAGGAGCGCCCGGTACCAACCGAAGCAGCGAAAGCAAAAGCAGCACCAGCAGGAGCGGCACCAGAAGAAGGAGCGGCTCATGGTCTTTATCTGCACCACTCCGCGTCGAGTTTGTCTCAGGTTTGGTACGGCAAGATAATTTCGTGCCGAGCTGGCAGTTCCGCGTGGACGGT
Organism: Nereocystis luetkeana; assembly: GCA_031213475.1. Taxonomy (NCBI): domain Eukaryota; class Phaeophyceae; order Laminariales; family Laminariaceae; genus Nereocystis; species Nereocystis luetkeana. Next base: position 4,891,209 of record JARUPZ010000020.1, read on the forward strand.
CAAGATTATTTAAGCTGTCAACGGTGGGGGGGCGCCAGAGTAAATACTCTTCTTGGCGCCCCCGCCGTCGCAGAACAAACGAAGCCTATTAACAGTGACTCTCTGCAGGTCCAAGTGAAGCCCGTGGTATCTACACCCTAGAGAAAACTAAACGACTTAGATTTTGGAGGCCCTATATAGCACGCTTCTTTTTTACCCGACTTTCATGGACAGAACACCGCTCGCGGCGCGCGTTTTTTACTTGGTTTTAGTATACACCTGATTTTGGCTCAAACGGATCAAAGTATAATTGATTTTGGCATTTGCCCTTTTCAAAATCTTCGTCAACTGAACTCATACCAAGTAAAATATTTGTATTCAACACGTCTTACATGTCTCCTTTGTGCTGTCGGTTTATTGTCTATAACCTATGTTCGTAGGTCCGTAAGGATTGTGTCTTCTGCAAAGGAACTACCAAGGACAACGGCATCTTGATCGGCCTGTGCAAGCCCCCCCTGCACTTCTCGGGCTCCAAGCACTCCAGGAAGCTCTTCATCGCCCACGACGAGCAAGTTCAGGGCGAACGCCACGCGAAGTTCGGCGAATAGGCTCGGGTGGAACTAAGGAAAAGCGCAAGCGGGAAGGCTGTGTCGGTCGATCTCCTCGGTTCGGGCTCGGAATAGATCTTCACACTTTGAGAGTCTGTTCTCGTGTCTATCATGATCTGCCGGTAGAGCATCATACACAGTTGATCTGCCTTTGGTCTGCGCCTGGGGTCTGAATATAGAGGTGTTTGCGGGCGTTTGGTTGCAGCGTGTGCCTGCGTCTATAATATTTCAATACTATCAGCAAACATCCGTTGTGCGTGTACTTGCAAGTCTGCCAGCGGGTACTTTGAGTTCAAGCGTGGGGAGCGGACTGGTTCATTTTTTTTCGGCGGGGGTTTCTTCACCCAAGAAGAGTGTCAGGTTTTGCATCGCCTTCATCACGCTAGTGCCTTGGCGAGTGCCAAGGTCTAACTGACTTTTGTGCATCCTCTTCGGGTGCTGCGGACAACGAAAGGTCCTGCTTTTTTTTATCTACCTCTGGTGTTTGCCAGGGTGCTGATTCCGTTGATATTTGCGACATTCGCGTTTGCGAGGGAATTTTTGCTACTTGTTGTTGTTTGTTGTTGTTGTTCTCACATTAACTCACAATAAAATGCAGTCCGTGGTCGCAGGACAGGCCCCATTAACTCTGGAGTGGAAGAAATACCTCAAGTAAAACAGAGGCAAAAACAAAAAACAAGCATACGCACTCCACCACTGCGGACACCAGGGAAGCAAAAAGGAGACTATTAATAGCAGACAAAAAAAAAGATGAAGCGAAGCAAAAAAAAACAAAACAAAACAAAAACAAGCAGATAGCAAAACGCAAAAAGGCAAAACGGACCATACTAACAAAGACACAAAGAGGTACAAACGGGAATGAAAGAAACATGAAAAAAAGAAGGGACAAAAAAGCGATACTCGTAATCACGGGCGGGGGGAAAAGAAAATACGAATGGCAGGCACTCGAGCATACAGACACGCAAAGTTGCCCAGATGGCACCATGCTAGATACTTGGGTCCCAGAGACGGGAGTGCATCATGACGATGATGGCCACAACCAGGCTTCAGTCTGTTGGGCAGACCGCCTCCCCCCCCTCCCCCCCCCCATTCCCCCTCGTCCCCCTTTCGCCCCCCCCCTCTTCCCTGATATTCTGCGCACTCGCGTTGGCGTCAACGGCTGTGGTCGTTGTTGCAGCTATTCTATGCCGATCTGCCGATGCCTCCTTCTCATCTGTATGCCATTTCCGCATGAAGGCCTCCGCCCCTTCCTCGACCCGTCGGAACCATCTGCCGGCTTTCTGTGCTTCCTCGCGCCACCCTTCGAGCTTGATGCCGAACTCCTTGAGGTCCTCCTCAAGGTACCTCATCCAGTCCCCAAACAGCACCCTCTTCGGCAAACGCTCCTCTCCCATGCGTGTCATAAAGCCCGCAAACAAGAGCCTACGTCTGCGTACCGTCGTCTCAACGCTTTCAGAGTTTGTCCTGAGAAGCGCGCTAGCATAGGATAGAATGTGGTTTCCGCGCTTTCGTTTTCGCCACCCGATGCATCGGAGGAGCATCTTGTGGTGGACCTCCCGTAGCCTACCGCTTGCTCGGGCTCCAAGTAACGCAACCGTAGAGCAACGTTTCGATCACCTCGGCTCTCAGCATTCGCACCTTCAGGCGTAGGCGCACACCCGGGCGGTCATAATTTCCCATCTTATACCGTCCGAAGCATGCCCATGCCCTCTGGAGTCGACGCGTTACCTCGACACTTCTGCCCGTCCAATCTGCGCTGATAGCCGCGCCCAGATACACAAACTCGGTCGTTTGTTTGTACACTTGGCCGGCGGCGGTGACGGTGAACGGCACGTTCCCCCCATCTTTCGTTTGCAGACACATTATCTCCGTGTTGGCCTCCGAGACCGTCAGGCCGAAAGCGGCACATGCAGACACGATCACCGTCATCATCCTCTCCAGGCCGTTGGGTGATCTCGATACTATGCCTGCATCGTCAGCATAGAGCATAGCCCACAGTGTCTGGGCCTCTTTATCATTCCCTTGTCCGTCGGCGTGCCCGACCCGTGCCTTCCCCCTCTTCTTTTTCTTCTTCTCCTGCTTTTGTTGGAGTTGCACCAAGCTGTCCGTGATGGCTTTATCAGCAGTGAAACGTTTCTCCGCCACACGCAGCACCGCTGTAAAAAACATGTTGAACAACAATGGCGCGAGCACACACCCTTGCCGTAGGCCCTGTTTCACGTCGAACATATCTGAGCACTCGCCGTCATCCAGCCGCACGCATGCTCGCATGCCGTCGTGGAATTGGCGGATAACGGTGAGCATTCTAGGTGGCACGCCAAAGCGAGCCAAGACAGCCCACAGGAGGGTTCGGTCGACGGAGTCATAGGCTTTGGTGAGGTCGACAAAGCACATGAACAGCGGAATGTCCTTCTTCCTTGCCAATTCCTGCAAGCGTCGCACCACGAACATCATGTCGACCGTCGATCGTTCGGGTCTAAAGCCACACTGCTCCTCTGGCAGGATGCCTTCCCGTTCGCAGTAGTCGCTGAGTCGGCGCGCGATGACTTTGAGGAGTACTTTGCCGGCATGCGCGACAAGGGAAATGCCACGATAGTTACCACACTCCGTCCTGTCTTTCTTCTTGTGCTGCATCTTAATCGTTGCATCCTTTCATTGCTGCGGCACGACCCCTCCCCTCCACACAGCGACGATAATCTCGTAGAAGCTTCCCAAGGTGTCCGAGTCTCCCTCGTCGGCCAGGACCTTCAGAAGTTCAGCTGGAAGACCATCAGGCCCAACCGCCTTGCGGTTCGCCATCGCCCCGATCGCGTCTTCCACCTCGTATCTAGACGGGACGTCGTCCAGCGGGCTGCACGAGGGCCAGACCTTGAGCTCATCGACGATAGTTGGGTCGAGGATCGATGACTTGATGTTTAGCAGCTTATGGAACCACCTTACCCATCGTTCCCGGATGAGGCCTATGTCTCGTAGTAATCTACCTTCCTCGTCCCTGATGTACTGCGAATGGAAAGTCCTCTTTCCTTCCACGTTCATCCCCTTAAGGTGCTTGTAGAACCCAAACTGATCGCCTTCTTGGATACGCCTTTCGAGTTGACGGACGTATTCCTCGAAGAACTTCTGCACTCCGTCCGTCCTCGCACGTTTGAGCTGTTTAGTGGCAATCTTCACAGCTTTTCGCAGATTTTTGTCTTCCGGGTTAGCACGTAGTTGCGTCCTTGCATTTTCGTTCTCCTGCCATCATGGGTGCACTTCTGCTTTTACCTCTTCGGGCGTACACCAGCCCAGCGGCCCTTGTTTTCGACTGGTATGAGGTGCTAGTTTAGCAGCAGTCGACAGCACGGTCTCCACTAGAGCAGTTGCCTTATCATCGACACTCCCAAATGTACCAGGCGGTGGGGGGGTAAGTTTGGTTATCTCCCTACTGAGGTCCGCTCGGAGACCGGGGTCTGCCATCAACCGTTGTAGATCAATAGCTCGTTTTCCGCTGCCTGCTTTTACCCTCCGATTCGGCGCGAACCGACCCAAGAGGCGAATATTGCAGACCACGAGGTTGTGGTCAGATTCATGCCGATCCTCTGGTGGTTTCCGTACTGTCATGTTGCGGACCAGGCGTCGATCAACTTGCCGAGTAAGGATGTAGCCTAGCCTACACTGACCCTTCCCGGAGTTTGGAAATTGGAAAGTGTACGACACTCCGCGAGAAGGTGTGGCAAAAAACGTGTTGAGGAGCGCAAGCCTTCTGTCAGCTGCGTGGAGGAGTAGTCGCTTTCCGTTGTTGTTCAATTCATCGCGCCCGTATTTACCCGTCACCTTACTGCCGGCACATCCGCTCTCTCGCTTGCCGGTGCGAGCATTTGCATCCAAGAGCACAAGTAGGTGATCCCCACTTGGGACCCCCGAGACGACTTTGTTCAGTTCGTTCCAGAAGTGATCTTTCTCGCGAACGGGTGCATCCAGTATCGGCGCATAGCCGACAACAAAAGAAACAGCATTTGTTTTGCCCTCAAGTTGAATGCGAACTTTCATCAGTCTGGCACTAACGCACTCCACCTCGAGACCATCCTTGCCCACACCTGCCACAATAGACTCCCCGACAGCTAGTCCTACACCATGGGTGCCCTTCCCCTCGTATTTGCTGCCGTCTGCTCCAGAGCAAAAAGTCGTGTATCCAGCTGCTGTGAACGTGCTATGCCTGTCTCGCCTAGTCTCTTGGAGACCTACGACATCGCATCCTAGTTCCTGGCATACCTTCATGATGACCTCGCTGTGGCCGATGCCATTTTTGCCGTTGAAGGCGAGTGTGCGAACATTGAACGTACCCACGACGAGTTCCCCAGCTCTGTACCTAGCCCTAGCATCTGAGCGTAACCCTCGAGCTTCTCTGCGACCTTTCCGACCTTGCCTCCTCTTCTTCCGTGCTGCGTGTTTTTTCTCCTCTACCCTCCGCTTTTCGCAGGCGGTGGGTTTCTTCCGCTCCGTGTTTTTTCGCCCGGCCCGGTTCGTGCCGAGGTCCCGACGTGCTGGGGGCAGCAATCCCAACGCGCCTCGACGCCCATCATCTCCTAGATGACTTCGAATGGGGTGCTTACTCACGTGGATCCTAGCCTCTCTTCTCCGTTCGCTACGAGTTCCACGCTTTCCGCGACGGTGATACGACACGGCTACCGCAGGCAATACTGCCGCGTGGAAAAAATCCGCGAGGAAAAATTCCGCCATATCGCTGGCCATCACCGCCGGCTCGACCATGCTCGAACGCTAGATAGACGCGCAAGCAAGGTCAAGGCCGCGCTCCACTGGGAGCTCTAGCACGTGTTGGGGAAGCCGCAGGCCGGAGCTCCACCCCGGCCGGGGAGCAGCCGAGGGATACGACTTACTCCCGTCGCTTCGACTTCTTTGCTTTTCACGCCGGCCCCGGGCCCGCTGCTACGCTGAAGACGTTTTTCCTTGAGGAATTCCTGTCGTATTAGTTTGTTTGGGCGTCCGCCAAAGGTTTCGTTCGTTGTCGAACTGTTAGGTGTCGCAGGACATGTGTCTACTGGCGCTGCGATTCGTCGAGCAAGTGCTTACTGTCGAAGTCGCATAGCACGCTCATGTCGCCTTCATATCTCAGAACAGCTGTAATACATAATTACTATTAATACCTGTTTTTCCGGTCATTAGAACTGCTCTCTTGCGTCACCCTCATCTGCATGTTCCACTACTATTTTCCTTATACTAATTCATCTTTGGTTGTTAACAGGTGTACATTTGAGCTATTGCCCCAACTGCAGCACATGCAACTGGAATTGGTGGAATAGTCCAAACCAACCCACCAAATAAATACGTATTTCGGCAAGAAGAGTCTTCTTGCACGCTACGCTCATGCCACTCCGAAGGGAAAACTTGTATATTTATATACCAGGTATATATATTTGTAACATCACTTTTGCCTTCCAGCCTAGCTCGTAGGAGGTTTCACACTCGGCGATCTTCTGGACAAGCCGTGATCACAGGTAGGTGTCGTCCCTTCTCCCCCCCGGTACGTGCCTTTATTTTTGTGTCTCGCACAGGGTTCAGCATTCAATTCCCACTACTCGTCGATTTTCATCGATTATTGAATATATATATATATATATATATATGTATATATGAAGACGCGTTTCTTAAATTTACCAGGTGTGTCCAGAGTGTAGGAGCAAGAGTTGGTTGATTTTTTTTTGGTGAGTGTGAAGGTGTTAGTTACCTCCTGAGCCTCAGGGATATAAGATCGATGAGTTACCCAGCCAAGGGTAATCCTCGAAACCACTCTCCCTCCCTCGGAACGGCGGGATCTTTGGGGGAGTCGGTACCGTGTACGGTCGTACGCTGACTTGCCCACTTCTTTTCATTACCTGGGGAACCATGGAGATATGTTTTTAGCGGCGCACGCGCACGTGTTTCTATAAAAAACGTCCGAAGTGATATTTGAACCCGTGTCTTCGACGACGTCAAATGTGAAGGTATTACCTACTGAGTTATATAGGGGTAAACTATCGATCGATTACCCAGCCCAGGGTAATCCTAATCGCACCCCGTCCCCCCTCTCTGAACGGCGGGATGTTCATCTCTGGTACCTTGCTGGTGCCTTGTACCTCGTACTTACCTTGCTTTCCAGTGAGCACACAGCAAATAAAGATGCCCATCACCCCTAACACAACCAGAAGGAGCAACCACAACCACCGCCCCCACCACCAGCAGCAGCAGCCCCAAGCTTTTTGCTGCTGCTGCTGGTGCTTAGCTGGCGGTGGTGGTGGTGGTGGTGGTGGTGGTGGTGGTGGTGGTGGTGGTGGTGGATGACTCGAGGATGGTTGCTGATTGATGCTCTTCGGTACCTGGAATGCGGTGGAATACACATACATGTTTTTCCCAGGACGACACCCGGTACTTGACAAGCACCTTGTAGGTCATTCAACATGACCAAGATTCGCGAACTCGAGACAGCTTTGAACACGAGAGAGAGGAGGAGGATGCGTATACTTTCTAGGGGCCTTCAGAGATGCCGTCCGTTTCTAAGTCAACGATGCTCTCGTCGCGCACGGTGACAGATACGTATTACCATGGTATACGATACGGGTATCACAGCGAGGATGAGCGATATATTCTCAGCAAAGGTAAGAGTAGCAATTGCACTGCTGCCACAGAGCGGCCGCGAATCGCTGTGGCCACGACGAAAAAGCACGGCGCAAGTACAAGTTGTACGTATTCGAGCATGTTACCCCACGAGGTAAGGAGAGAAGGTGCCGGGCATGCGGGCGTAGGGAGAAGAAGCTTATGCGCTTGGAATGTGTGTGGGCGAAAAAAACTGGATATTTGCTTTTTGCAGCTGCTCCACTCCAAGTTGCTATACCAAATAAGCCATCAAAGATCATTTGATTGACGTATTCTTGTTTTGAGCATCATACCTACTGCTGTACACATGGCAGATGGATATACTGTAGTTTTTCAGTCGAAGAACCCCATCACGGTAGTCGGAAACATTACGTGCTCCAGTGGGCGCGCGGTGTTAAGAAACGTCAATGTGGCGTCCAGGCTCAATGGCTCATTTGTTTCCGATCTTGATCCAACACTATTGTGTAGGATTTAGAGTTGATCCCACTGTTGACCTGTGTTTACTAACCCAATTTTCTCCTTGTTCGAGCCGATCTGAGCCTATTTTTCATTTGACAGAACGTTTTTTAACTGCGGGCGCCCACTGTGTATGATACCCCTATGATATCGCTGGGCGCGTAAAAAAAACGAGTTTTTCCGCCACAGCCCGTTCCAGGGGGGGGTGCACTTATTGCCGTGCATGGCCGCATACTCGTAAGGCCTGAGGCCCTTGCATCCATCCCTAAAATTCCAGCACGGAGGGCAGGTTTTCCCCGACCAGACAGACATTGATTTGCACCAAGCCCGAAGCGCCGTGCGGCGTTCGGCGAGTCGCATGAAGGGCCAGCTCTGTATCCTACTTGGAACGACAGCTTGTGACGCGGACCTTGGGACCTTGTGAGCATACTTTCTCGCATATATATGGGCGATCAGCGTTGAGTGGCTTGACGTGTTTCCGGTGTAGGGGGTCGGAAGGGCAGTCGAGTTATCTATGCCGATCCACCTGCAGTGCATCAGTACCCGACCTGACTATTTCTGCCTTAGGGGTGAGGGAAGGGGGGGGGGGGGGGGTACAGAGGAGCTAATAGAGGCGTTCTAAGACGATAGGGGTTCACCGTAATTTTTCTGGCGTTCCTACATTCCCCCCCCAAAAGGTATAAAGCGGAATTCGACGGGGAATGCATGCAGGGTCGCAGGCCGCAGGTCGCAGGTCGCACGCTCCTACTGGCTCACAAAGTAAAACAATATAGAAGTAGAATGAGCAGCAATGATCGGAAGAAGGCGCCGCGAGAGGTGAAAGAGGGCGCCGCCATGAAAGGAGCAGCGAAGCCGAATAGAAAGTATGCCTGTGTGCCCCACGCGGGAGGGGACGAGCTATGCGAGTACATACTCGCACTCCGAAGTACTGTAGATAAGAGCTGGAATCGATTTCGCAGTGCGAATGATTTACTTCCGCAGTACCAATCTGTCCCTATAATAGTAATACCAGGACATTTTTTAATAAAATATTAGTCTACTAACGGCCTTCATATTTCAGGACAAATTGGTAATGTACGAAGTTTAACCCGTTTAGGCCTACTGCTAGCGCAGCTGTATGAACTACTAAAATTGTCATATATTTCACGATTGTAGACAGACAAATGTGGAGTCATCAGGGGACATCCTGGGCACATCCCCGGGTTTCCTCTGTGAACATGGATCTTACTACTACTGGGAAAACAAATACCACCTCTCTTTGGACCAAGGATGTCCACCGACGTCTCCAAACCTCTATACCTGGTTTTAAATAGCGGTGCGGCCACGGCTCCGCCCGTGGCGCTAGCCCTACGTTTCCCATAGTAGTATGTCGCACCTGGTATGGTATTACTCGTATGTTGTGATGTACCACTCTGAACGGAAATGTAAGGACCATCATGCGGGTCGGCACCGGCCCGGAGCGTGTCCGTTCCTGTCCCCGCGTTGTTGAAGTTGTGGATATATGAAAGGGTTTTTGATCCGGGGATGGGTCCTTAACATCACCGGGTGCGGCGGGGCCTCGACCATGAGCCCAAATCAAATATGAAAACAGCCAGTAGTGGGGTTGGGGCTTCAACACCTTGCGGGGCGTTATCAATTCGGGGGATGCCTGTTTTCGTACCCGGGTTGAAGTTGTAGATGAATGGAAGGGTTTCTGGTCCTGGGATGCGACCTTATCGTCCCCGGGTGCGGCGAAACCTCGATGCTGTCCCGAGCGGCAAGTCTCGCCGCGTACTGGTTCCGTGAAGCCTACTAATCGGACACTAGCCCGTAGAGATGGTGTCTCCACAGCGAGGCGGTGTCGACTCGGGGGATGTCCGTTTTTATTGCCGGGTGTGTAGATATATAGGGAATGATTTCGGGTCCGGGGATAGAACGTTGTCATTCGCGAATGCGGCGGGACCTCGACGTTGTCCCGAGGGGCAAACCTCGCCGCGCGCTGGACTCATGAGCCATATAAATCAGAAATCAGCCCGTGGGATCGGGGTTTCGACACCTTGTGGGGCGGCATCAACCTGGGGGATGTCCGTGTTTGCCCCCGGGTACCTCAAGTTGTTCACGTATGGAAACAATTTCTCATCGGGGAACGTAGGACACTATCATCCTCGGGTGCGGCGGACCTCGGCGCTGTCTCGAGGGGCAACTCTCGCCGGCACTGGCTCCATAAGACCCAGCCAATCACAAAACATCCAGGGACCGGGGGGGTCTCCTTCTTTGTCCCCGGCTTGTTGAGTTTGTCGATGTATGGAAGGATTCCTGATCCGGGAATTGGACATTTCCATCCCTGGGTGCGGCTGGACGTCGACATTGTCTCGAGGGACTACACTCTCGCAGCGCACTATTAATAAATCAAAAAGCCCCAACCAATCAGAAATCAGCCGATGGGGTTGGGGCTTCCACACCTTGAGGGACGATATCGACCCGAGGGATCTCGGTGTTAGTCCATAGGTTGTTGGAGTTGTAAAAGCGTGGAAGGTTTCCTTATCAGGAGAGGGTACCCTATCGTCCCCGGGTGCCGCTGACTCCATGGGTCTCAGCCGATGGTGGTCCAAAAGCCTCAACCCTCAGCCATTGGAGGCGGGGTTTTCACACCGTGCGGAACAAGTGGTGTCGATCCGGATGATCCCCGTTTGTGTCCTCGGTTGGCCGGAATTGTAGAAATACATATGGAGGGGTTTCTGAGCCGGTGATGGGGACTTATCCTCCCTGGGTGTAGTGGAAGCTCGATGACTCTACGTATTCAGCACCAATTATTGCCTAGAATGAGCCTGCGGCCTCTGGCATGGATTGTGCAATCGACTGCCATAATTGTAATTCAAAATTGTAAGGCAGCAGCAAGGCTGGCTTGATGTGGCTGTTAGCACTGCTGCCTCGGGAATGAGCCGCGGCCACGGCTTGGTGAGGCGTGAGATGCGGTGTTCTGTTCGTGTGTTGATGTTTTCTACTGCCGCTGCTGCTTCTGCGCCGCTGCGGATTTGCTGTGCGGTATGACGCGTTCTACGATAGAGGTAGCACTTTTCCGCTATTTTGTTTCTGAATGGCAAGGTAACGCCAAATTGTCGGAAGGCCACTCTGTTATGTTTTTCGAAAAATAAAGTAGTCGTATACTTGGGCCACTGGATTATTCATCGGGATGCAATTAGGTTTTGCTGAAGTCAGTTGTCGGGTGAGGTGTGGAGGTCCTCAAGTGAGGAGCCTCAGAAAATCTGGGGTGAACCTCTATCGTAGAACGCCTCGTATATGATGCTGAACCCAAGGTCGAGGTGTAATCCCGCCGCTGCAATCGACCAACAGGAGGCCTGCTTCTTAATCTGAACAGCCAGAAGCAACCCTGGCTTCATGCCGCAATTGACCGTTAATAATACTGGTATCCCTGTTTCTTATTCTGAACTGGACCAAAATCAGGAGCAATGCCTCATCCCTCGGGGGCCGGCTCGGACCGGCTGGGGCCGGCTCAGGATTGTCGGCAGCTCAGGAGCGATGGCCACGGCTCAGCGCGACGTGACACGAGACCTATAGTGCTCCGCTGGTTGTGGCACACAGCGTCCCTACTCACGGGGCAAGACGGGGCTGAAACGCTCTGGATCGCGCTACGAGTACCCAATTACATACAGACAGGAAGGCAGAATAGCAGTATTTTAGTATGGCAGATGAAGCGAAACGAACTCCCACGCTTCCGCTGCGATAAACGTCTTCGTCTTCTTTCGGAGAAAATGTTCACGAGCAAACGACGCTGAAGCCTCTCAGCATCTGCTTCGACTACATCATGAGAGGAACCCGGGCCACTCGCCGGGGCGCGATTGACCAAACCCTATTAGTGCAAAACCGTTCGCTCAATAAATAAAATCAATCCATCAGAATCTCGGAAAACATTCGAACCACTCAAGATACACACTACACACATCAATCAGAATCTTAAAAAAATAACATGAGACACCCGAAATACACGCTACAGATGCTACTAGTCGGAATATCAAGTGAGACGGTCGTGTTTTCCTTTACGGCATTCTTGGTGCTCGCGGATAGCACGCCGTGTGTACTTGAATCCACTTCGGCCACCACGCGACACTTAATGCTCTCACAGCCACCGCAATTCATCTAACGCCCTCCCGACTAGCCCGAGTGTTTGAGGCCATGGAGCCCTAGCGGCTGGCGTGCTTTATTTCACGCCCGCCGCGGCTACCACGCTGTACTTAATGCCCGCGCAGCTGACCCTAGGCAATTCAGCGCCCTCGCGGCTACCATGTTTCATTCAACGCCTTCGCGGATACCACGCTGCATCTAACGCCCTCACGGTTGGCCCGTGGTACCAGATACTTAAAACTCTCGCGGCTACCAGACTTCATTGGACGCCCTCTGCGACTAGCCCCCAGCGTTCAACGCCCCCGCGACTAGCCCGGTGCTTTGAGCGCCCTCGCGGCCACCCCGCTTCTTTCAACGCCCTCGGGGGCTGGCCGGTGGCAATTTAAACGCCCTCGCGGGGGCTGACCCGCAGTAAGCAATAAACGCCGTCGCGGCTGTCATACTCATACTGCATTTGACGCGTGCTACGATATAGGGATATAACACTCTTTGGCCGAGGTATTTCTGACTTGACGGAGCTCCCAGACCGAGGAACTAATATTACTCCCCAATTCCCCAATGGCACTGGGAATACCATCTGCGCTGCGCGGTTTTATTCCTTGTACACGTAGGCAATAGCGTTATTATATCAAAGCCCATTTTTGGGTGAGGGGTATGAGATTTTCCTCAAGTGAGGGGTCTCATAAGTTTTATTCCGGTGCCGCCCCTAATGTACTACTGTAGCACGCACATGCAACGCGGCTACCATTAATGCCACACTACACTCGAACACCCCCGCGGCTACAGGTAGCACCGTTTTTCATTTACGCTCTCGAGGCTACCGCCGTTACGTTTGACGCCCTAGCACTCGTGTCCCCACCGAGCCGGAATGAACGCTCCGCCCCGAAACGAGAAATATCTACCTGTGCAACAAATCTCGTATAGTCATACCATCAGGTATATATACCTGGTAACACACAAGACGTAGCACGCCCTCCGGGATGAACCTCAGAGCCGGATTTCTCCGAGAATCATGCGACCGCACGCACGCGCACAACAGAAACGGCGGCTTTGGGAATACGGCATCAACATACTTGCATAGACGCGTCGTTCGGCGTTTTCAGTGCGCCCTCCCCGCTGCCGGAGAAAAACAAACAGTTTTAAACTTCGTCCGAGGGGGTGTGCTATCTTATCACCCAGTGTGATGCGGCAGTATGCGCCGAAACAGCACGATACACTGAACACCAAGTAGATACTATCCCCCGTTCTGCCTCGCACGGCAGTGACGCGAGGACTACTGCTGTACCTCGTGGGTGGGTGGGTGGGTGGGTGCCAGCAAGGCGCTGCGAAATGCAAAAATACATGAGGAGAAAAATTGGACGGAAGCCTCGACCTCTCAACGGGGGAGATGGCCTCTTAATGTTTACATCAAACATAAACCAGTTGATTGTACCAGGTTATCGTACCATCCTGGGGGGATTGAATGCGTATAGATGCATTTCAGCCCCCCCCTCCCGATGCCGCGCAGCGATAGGGGAGCACCAAATATTTCCCGAGTCTCCTCGCTTGAGGAGCTATACATTAACAAAACAGCAAGTCAAAACCCGACCTTAAGAAAAACGTACGCGTAACTCGACGATGAGCTATCTCATGACATACGATGTACGAAGTTCTTGATCGTGTTTTTTTCAATCGTAAAAATAAACGATTTTCCCGGTGACGTTGGAGGCATTCATACTACGATGATAGAGCTCCACCCGATATTTTTCTGAGGCTCCTCTCTTCTTAACGAACTCCATGCCTAACCCGAAAACTGATTTCAGCAAAAATTAAATTGCATCCCGACGAGCAATCCCATGTGGTCAAAGTATACAAAAAACGACATTTTTCCAAACAAGATTGGCATTCCGACGATTTCAGGTTGAGGAGCCCCTTCATTCAGAGCATATTTCAGCGGAAATATGCACTCTCCATCGCCCACCTTGGGCGTCTCACTTTCGGCCATTCCTCGTTCATCATCAGGCCTAATTTCTTCTCGGGCCAGTCGCCGTTTTGCCGCTTCCGCCAGACCCCCCTCGCTCCTGCGGACTACGGGTTTAGCTGTCGAACGTCAGCTACGGCAGCCTCAAGAACGTCACCAACCCGTCGTCTTCCGCCTGCCGTCGCGCCCAGGCCATTGCTTCGGCGACCGGATGCTGCAGCCGCTCAAGGCTCTCCCTCGCCAGCGACCCCTGCCGGTGCTATACCCCACCAGTGTTCCTGCCACCACCACAGTCCGCCTCCTCCCCCCCCCCTCCCCTACTCAACCACCCCGACTACCTGAACCCTTTTCCTGGTCGGCTGACGAGCCACACCTTAGATCCTGCGTTGAGCGTTACACCTACACCTACTGGGCGCACGAACAACGCACCGAACCTCACTTCGAACGTTTCTTTTATAGAAACGCTTGCGCGTGCGTCCTTCAAAACACATCTCCCTGGTTCCCCAGGTAATGAAACGAAGTGGGTAGATCAGCGTACAGACGTATACGGTTCCGGCGCCCAAAAAAGATCCCGCCGTTCAGAGGGGGGGAGAGTGTTGTAAGGACTACCCTTGGCTGGGTAGTCGATCGATATTTTACCCCTATAGCTCAGTAGGTAACACCTTCACATACCTGTATCACAGAACACGTCATTCAATACTTCCTCGGGTGCGAAGCTCCGTCAGTCAGAAACAAACTTGGGCAAAAGTTTCCACGTCTATCGTACCACGCGCCCCCCCCAGTAATATGCTATGCACGGGCACCTATAGATAGACTCGATTTACAGGTGGAATACTCCGTAAAAAAAACTACCAGGTACCAGGCTATACAGCAGAACAAAACACCTGTTATTGCGGTGCGAAATAGGGAACCTGGATCAGAGAGGCTGTTGATTTTTTCTTCATCGAAGAAATCGAGTGCGTTCTGAATACATAGAACGGCTTCCGAATTTCTCTTTTTCCCTGTACTGGTATCTTTTAGCAGAAGTAAGTGCCCTGCCAGTATGAAGTATCGTACCTTAAGTTGCTGAGAATAATCATTCTCCGCACTCTGGGAAATATATGCCCTCCACGAACCACAAATGATACCGCTTGAATCGGTCCTTCTTCTTCTCGTGGCCCTTGATGAAATTGTTGTGCGCGATCTTTGCCTTCGGGTGGACTACCTCCGGGTAGCCCTCGACATACTTGTCGCTGAAAAAGGCCCTTCCGTGAGGCATGACCTCGTCCGAGATGTACTCCACCTTGAGGCCGGCTTCCTTCATCAGAGCCAACGGGTCCTGAAAAGGGTACTGCGCACACACCGAACGAAAGGCAGAAAAACCGCCAGCAACGTGTAGTAAACTGAGAATCATATATATATATATTTTAAATCCTCCGGCGGATTGGTAATAATAAAGCTTAAGCTCACCACACTCCCACTCCACGTTCAAAATTCGTGTCGTGTGTCGATTTCACCCATAGCTCCCATTGCAACATCAGAACAAGCTGCCGCTACCCCTGGAGATGGGGCGCGTTGACCCGACCTGACCCCCGAGGGGGGCAGGCGCGGTGGAGATAGCCACCCGGGGGAGTCAAGCGGGCCGTTTTATTCGACAGTTTTCAACAGGGCGGGTTGGCTCCGACAGGGGTCCGTTCGTAGCACGTCCTAAGCACTCAGGTTGCAAGTTGGGACTGCAGTCCCGTTTTTGGGGATAGACTTCCAAATAGTTCGAGTGCTTGTCCTCCAAACGGGACTGCCGTTATAGAAGGGCTATAACGGAGCAGCTGCACAATAAGGCATGCCTTATCGTTTGAATCCCATGTGTGTGTGTGTGTTCTTCACATTAAACCGTTCTTTCTACCCGTCGACATCCAGCACAACCAGTGCCCGTGCCGATTCTTCAATCCTAGAAGAGATACAAGTTCTGTGGTCACTTTCGATATTTTTGTTTGTTGTTATCACGTGTTTCGCCACCCCGACACTGCCGCATGAACTTCAACGCTGATCCCTCTCAACCCTTTTAAAACCGCAGTTCTGTTTTCGGGATCAACCACTCAAATTCCAAGTAGTTTGTCCCCAAAACGGGACTGCGGTTCTGAAGGGGTTAAAGCACTCTTCGTTATTTCCCTGCCTCAAATGGCGTTGAAATCGTACGGGAGGAGTACGGCCGTTTTTCAGCGCTCGATACGGCACAATCGTATGGGTGCGCTCTCTTCGTTATTTCCCTGCCACAAATGGCGTTGAAATCGTACGGGAGGAGTACGGCCGTTTTTCAGCGCTCGATACGGCACAATCGTATGGGTGCGCTTTGCCAAGAACACCAAACCTGATCAAGGCTTGAATTGAAGTGAAGCCTTTTGGCACACTTTGGGACGGATAGATCACACAGATAGATCATGACAGTTTATAGAGATATATCACGATATATCATACAGATAGATCTTGATAGATCATGCAGATATATCATGATCTCTTGATAGGTGATCTTGATCCTAACATGTCATTGTGATGTGCTGTGCAGGATCTGTTTAATGCGTGCCCAACCCAGTAAGCACGTGCGAATACGGTAGATTATGCACTTTACGGCTCCCACCCGGCAACATGCATGAACCACACCTGGTATAGATCATGCAGAGGCAGAGGGATCTATCTGCTCTGAAGGATCTAGATCAAGCAGTCGAGATCGGTGACGATCTGTCCGAGGCGTGAAATATTAACGTGAGAACAGCCTTGAGCGATCGCTATTACGGGGGTCCATATTAAATAGGATCTACGGTACAGACAAAAACCTATATATTTCGATATTTTTACTAGCACGATTTGGTCCTATTCACTATGGTCCCCCGAAATAGCATACCACTCTGGCCATAAACATAAAGAACTGCTTACATGTTCATGTGAGTACCAATTGGTCCTTATATTTTAGCCCAGAGTGGTTTGCTGTTGTGTACCAGGTAGGAGTACACCTGGTAGTGGACTGGCTCGCCTCTGAGCACGAGTTTCTAATCCAAACTTCGTACCGGGTACGTCTTCATAGCTTCCCCCCTAAAAGTAAGCCTGGCGTTTACTTTACACGTTTTCTTATTCGAGGACCTATAACACTGCATGCCGAGGAAACACAATCAACCATGCATGGCGGTATACGTCCCGCGCGAATCCACCTCATCAACACCACCTATCTGTGTGGATTGATGGAAGTCAATCCTTTTGGGCCTTGGTGTGAAGCACTGGTGTGAAGGCACTAGTGGTAAAAGGTCAATCAATTGGACTACTACTGTACCAATGCGACCTAAGCTTTGTAAACTCCTCCCCTTGGAACGGCGGGATGCTTTGATTCGGTAGTCGGCTAACGATTACAAAAGCCTAGGTCCTCCCGACGACGCCATTTACTAAGGTATTGATCCACTGGCCTACTGCTCGCAAAACGGCTGACCAATTTTCGACCCACCCCGACTAAGCCGTACAGCGTTGAGCGCGGGGGGGGGGGGGGGGGGGGGGGTTGGGCGCACCAGATCGTGCAGATACTCACTTGATTCTTGGTAGAACGCTTGTCGACAATGCTTTGCGTCCACAGCAGAAGCAGCTTGTGTGCCATGTTCGTAGGCTTGAGGAACATGAAGCACGTGCAAGTCATGCTTTCGCTCCCGTCGTGCTGTAGCACCACTTCTGCCTGCGAACCGACAAGAGAAGAAGCGGAGAGTTTGTCACCATCGGTGGGAGCAGGGTCCACCCTTCTAGGACTGCGGTCCCGTTTTGGGGACAAACGACTTGTAATTTGAGTGGTCTGTCCCCAAAACGGGACTGCAGTCCTGAAAGGGCTAAAAGGCCGTTTTTTGACGACACGAAAAATAGCTCAAATCTTGCCTAGTGGCCAAAACATGAACACTCCCACTTGCCAAAATAGACTTACGTGACCGTTTTGGTTTCTTGACTCGAAGCAATACTCTCTTATGGTCCTCTGTTGGTAAAGTCATGGAAACATTTGATTCAGCTGCCAGGGTGTTTACTGTCTGGTTTTTGATATTTCCAGGCCTAAAAATAAACTTTGCCATAATTGTCATTTTGTAGAGTCCATTAGCACCGGGTTCACTGAGAACGGCCTTCACAGGGGGAAATCGGAGCTAAAAAGTGGCGACCCCCGCAACGGCCACCGGGTGGTTGGGAGATGACAACGCAATGGTTGGTGCCCGAGTTATACCACGCAAGAGGTCGTGCGTGGCACGGAGCGCAACAGTGATCGCGCCCGTATATAGTACTTTTGGGGCGTCACGCTCTGCAGCGTGTAGACGGTTGACAGCCACCACAGCAGTCTTCATCTCGGAGTCCCAGTGATGCCGCGCTCACTTCGAACTTCACACTTCGATTTCGATCTCCTTGTCGAATGCCTGCGACGGGTGCTACGCGCGATAAGGTTTGCCATCGTATTAAGCCTGGGGGTCCTCACTTGAGGAACTTCTCCCCTCCCCTCCCCCCCCCCCCCCCCCCCCCCCCCCCCCTCCCCCCCGGAATGAAAAAAACAAGAACTGGCTTTTGGGAAGACGTGTACTTCGCATGGGCTTTTAACCGCGCGATTGGCCAACACACAGGTTCACGCTGACGAAAAAATTCTGCAACACGAACGAGACATCCGCGTGCCGGGTGGGTACGCGATTGATTGAGGAGCACCGTCGTTCAGGAAAAAAAAAGGGCGAAAACAGCCGAACATTGTCGTAGCACGCGTCTTGCATTTACTCTTCCCAACTCCGAGAGGAAATACTTGAAACTAACATGTTTTCGTGGGGACGCACCCTGATATATTAGGGGGGGCGGGGGGGGGTACAGGGTACACGCGGGGGTTACGATTCAAGAAAAATACCGGTGTAGGAGGAACCGCCGATTAGTGAAGACCCGGTCAAATGGATTGGCACGGGCATAGTAAAAAACCATAGAATATCCATCCCGATTCAAGATGATGGCAAAACACAGGCCCCCAATATAGGACGGAAACACCCCTCTCTTAAATCGTAGCCCCCGCTGTAGCCAGCTTTGGCCGCAACGTTCTTTGACTGACAGGGCACCTCAACGAGCCGAGAAACCACGGAATATCGTCGGAATCTAAGTCGTGCTGCTCGTGATATGGTTCGTTTTATACCTACTACTCTAGAGCATGTACCTGGTATGGGATATGGGCTCCTAAAACCAAACAGTTGTCTAAACTCCACGCTGCAGGAAGTGACTCAAGCCAGTAGTTAACTAATTCCACCTACTTACACCAACGCCCGCTTAATACTTAAGTTTTGTGCTACATCGTTTAGTCATTGGGCTCAGCGTGCCTTCTGTTCCCCCTCAAATATCTGTTTTCGGGTAAGGTACACAGTACACAAGACATGAGCTGTTACGGGGGGCCACATTAAAAAAGAAATAAGTATTAAATAGGACCTACGATAAACACAAAATCCTTTCTACTTCGCTATTTTTACCATCAACATTTGGTTCTATTTACTATGGTCCCCCGCAATAGGGTAGAAGTGCACCGTTGTTTCTGTCTGAGGTTCCTCACTTGAGGGTCTCCATCCTGCTGGCAGGCTCAACAAGCAGGTAGTTAACTGCCAGTGGATTGCAACTGCCAGTACAATCTGCGCCACTCCGCCACCGTGCTTCACACCTACCTGGTACTCGACATTCGCTCGCGCTCGTAGAAACAGATACAGCAGTAGCTCCTCCCGAGCGTGCCGGTAGCTCAAATAATACTACGGACGCAGACCGTTTCATCTCCTTTCAATCACTCTATATACCAGGCACACTCGCGACCGGGGACAGACGCGCAAGCTCTTGTCGGTGCGCACCGTGTTACCTACCAGGTATATTTCTTCAACGAACGCCTCGGTTTTTTCCAACGGCAGTTACAGCAGTTCCTACGTTCTCACGGAGTGCGGGTCTGCAGTGCCCGGGAGCAGCGGCAAAGGGTTTCCCAGCCACACGATATCGGAGTCCGACCAGAGCACGGCGAACCCTTGGTTCATGATGTGAGTGAGGATGCTCGGACGGACGAGGACCTCCGCAGCGAAGGCTGGGTCTCCGAACTGCCCCGCTACAGTGGCGTGCTTCCTCTCCTGCCACGCGATTGGGAGCCCCGGGGGGGGCATCAACGCGCAACGAGCGGAGCGAGAGTAGTAGCATAAAACAAACGTCGAGGATGTACGCGATTTTTTCCCCCCCGAATCCGGGAGTGCTTTCGTGGCTGACACGTCGTCAATAATTGAGAGGGCTCAGGCCCGGGTGGGGCTGGAGTCCGGGTGAGCACTTTTAGTTTTTGTTCTCCCGAGGTCCACGTAGAATTGGGAGCGATTTGGGAGCGGGGGCGGGGTCATATTAAAAGGAAATTAATTGAAGATATTATGATAAAACGATTTTATACTGGTACATTTCCTTTGACTCATTTCATGCAGAAAGCCCAACCCACTGAGACATGCGTAGCGGTTTGTTTGTCATACTGATTTTCTCACGAGTGGGTGGTGCCGCTCACTCTTCTTCTTGCCCCGCACCCTCGCAGTTAATTGGGCAATGATCATTTATTGTGAGCTCTACTCCTTCCTCGGGCAATCTTCTGACGCGACCGGTGAACAATAATAATAACGTTTCTCGTTCAAAAATTTTGAACCGAAGGAACTTCGTCTATGCCTGCATCGTACATCGAAGTATGCCATTTAGCTCTTCTTGTCGGGCAGTGATCCGCCCTGCGCGAGGGTATACGAGTGTAGCCGTACGGCCAGGAAAGTGGTGGCATACATCCAAAAAAACCCTTCCAATCCGACTGGAAACCTATATTGACACTGCCATACTGTTGCACCAAGGCAGCCAGGGTGATATTGACACTCACTACATGCGGATGCCGTAACGAAAAATCATGCACCGCTGGGAGCGTACTAGGTGCGCGGCATATTTGTTCAACACAAAATACACAAAAAAACGATAAGACACGAGGTGAGCCTAGAGCTTCGAGTGTTCTACGTTGCTCGGTTTTCCCATTTTGATATTCCATGAGATTTCCATGGGGCAAGCGTGACCCCAAGAGCCATCCCATGAAGTCTCGTAAGACCCAAGGGGGCGTCCAATGGGAAGATCAAAATATGTTACTGATCCAAACCTTCGATACGTAGAGCGAACACACGATTATACAGCACCCAATTACCAGAAGCTACACATCTCAAAAAATATTGTTGTGCCCGGTCAATCGCATTGATGACGTCTTCAGGTTTTTCTCGGTCTTCTGACAGGGGGATGTTTCTAAGCGATCAAGGTTGAAGCAAACTCACGATGCATTTTGTTGGATGGCAAGCGTATTAAAACAGAAACACATACCTACCTGGTACTATGATACGAGTTAGCATTGAAAGTTCTTGAGCAACCATTACTCGTCTCTTGATGTTTTCCTTAAGGGTTTCACGATATATGCAACACGCTAGCTAGCGTTCGGGCTCCGTCATAAGTCTTGCAGTGCGCGGCCCTACTGAATAAGAGGGAGGTCATTGTGTGCTTAGTTCGAGCAACAGCAGCTCACCTTGCCGGGCTCGGCGGGAAACATGACGGCAGACCCCGGCGCCAACTCGTCCATGAAATCAAAAGAAACTTCATCCATGGTCACGAACAACACCTGCCACAAGATGAAGATGACACGAACACATACATACATGCAAGATTCATGCTAAGAGGGGGGGCACAACCACTGCTAGATGCGTGTGTGTGTATTCTTCACATTAAACCGTTCTTTCTACCCGTCGACATCCAGCACAACCAGTGTCCGTGCCGATTCTTCAATCCTAGAAGAGATACAAGTTCTGTGGTCACAAAGCTACGCCACAGAGATACTACGTTGCCACGTGTGCAGTATGCACTGCAGTGGGCAATGCAAAGCCATGTCATCATACTAGATACGACAGGCACGACATACGCAATCTATGAAATAGTGAAACGAAAAGAAACAGTCAAAGAGAAAACAAAAACAATGTAGACAAATCGGGAGAGAAAAATAAAAAAATAAAAGCAAAATCTAGGAGAAACAATCTGTCGTGCCCCCCCCCCGCAGGCGAGGTGGCCAACACTTGAAAAAGAACGAGCTGGAAAAAAACAAAATAAAATAAAATAAGAAAAACACCACTGCTTGTAAACATAGTAAGACAAAGAACCAAGGGAAAAAGTAACGAGGAAAAATAACAAAGGGGAAATAACAGGTAGACCAAAGCCCAAAGCACCTTCCAGGTGGCGGCAGCAGTTTGTGGTACGAGTAGTATAGCCAGGTTCTCCCTGCTAATCCGCCTGGTACCTTGCTACCCAGACTGCCGTCTCCGCCCTGCGTTCGTCAACTATGCCCAACCCCTTGGCGTCAGACAGTACGAAACGAGCAGAGCAGGTTCGTAATCCAACCACGCCACACGGCTCCTTCAGTACGGCTTATCAATCAGAAAAGGAAGAGAAAAAAACAAAATGAAAATCATGGAGAGTCAGCGCAAGAATAAAAAAAAAACACAACAAAAAGAGAAGACAAGGGAAGACCACGTTCGAACCAGCTGCACCAGTTGGTAGCACTAGTAGTATGGTCATGTTCTACTTCCTAGTTGACTTGATGCCTTGCTACCCTGTCTGCCATCTCCTTTCTACTTTCGTCTACCGCCGTTTGAATTCTACCCCTCCTGTTCCCCCCCCTCTCCGCATTCCCTTGGTCGGGCTTTATGCCACTTCTCCTGTTGTTGCCCCCTCCCCCCCCGTTCCCTTGGGCACCATCCACGGCGGATGCGTGGCGCGGCCTACTCATCTCAGCCTCAGCCTCGTGCCACCTCATCATGAACCGTTCGGCTGCTTCAAGGATCCCCCGGTTCCACTTCCCCGCCTTTTTGGCTGCAGTGGACCACAACGCGGTCTCAACTCCAAACACCAAGGGGGCAACTTCCGTTGACCCTTCGGTGGCTCGGAACTGAGGGTGGCATGGTCAGTACGAAGTCGGCGCTGGAAGCCAATGACTCGCAACAGGACTTGGTGGTGAGCCGTTCGAAGCTTGGCAAAGTGTTCCGCTCTGAGGGTCCACGTCACACACTCGTACAGCAGGGTCTCAATCACCTCGGCCTTCAGCATTCGGACTTTAAGGCTAAGGGGGGCGGTCGTCCTATGATACAACTCCGGGCCGAACCGTTTGAGGCATGATCGCATGAGGCGGATCCGTCGGTCGATTTCGAGCGAGAGCGCAGCGTTTTCGTGGATAACGCCGCCTAGGTATAAGAACTGGGTCGTCTGCTTATACCTCTGACCTGCCGCTTCGATGACGAGCGGTGGTGCGAGGGTTGTCCGGTCTGGTGTTTGTAGGACCATTGTCTCAGTCTTCTTTTCCGACACCGTGAGGCCTGCTGCTTCGAAAACAGTCACGATGACTGTCATCATTTTGGCAAGCCCTTCAGCCGACTTCGAGACAATTCCTGCATCATCGGCGTACAACATGCCCCATACAAACCTTCGCACGCATGCCAATGGCTCCTCCTTCCCTGTTCGAACTACTCCAGCTTCACTGAGTTGGACCAAATCCCTTACAATGGCTTCGTCTT
This sequence comes from Nereocystis luetkeana, assembly GCA_031213475.1. NCBI lineage: Eukaryota > Phaeophyceae > Laminariales > Laminariaceae > Nereocystis > Nereocystis luetkeana. The sequence continues at coordinate 4,914,557 of JARUPZ010000020.1, forward strand.
GGCTGAAGCGTACTAGTACGACGTTTAACGCAGCAGCGAAGAACACGTTGAACAGTAACGGTGATAGTACACAGCCTTGCCGCAGCCCCTGCGTGACATCAAACCATTCCGAGAGCTCGCCGTCATCAGTACGCCCGCGAGCCCGCATGCCATCGTGGAAATGACGGATAATTCTCAGCATCTTGGTTGGTACGCCAAAGCGTGTGAGTACCTTCCATAACAGCTCTCGGTCGACAGAGTCGTACGCTTTCTGCAGATCGATGAAGCACATGTATAAGGGGATTTTCCTCTGTCGTCCGAGCTCTTGCAGCCGGCGCACGACGAACAACATATCAATCGTTGATCGTGCGGGGCGGAAGCCGCACTGTTCCTCGGGGAGTAGTTCCTCGGTCTCGCAGTAGTTGCTGAGGCGGGACGCGACGATTTTCAACAACACTTTGCCTGCGTGGGCAACAAGCGAAATCCCTCTATAATAGTTATTGCAGTCAGTTCGATCCTTCTTTTGGTGAAGGACCTTGATGATCGCATATTTCCATTGCTGAGGGATTCTCCTGTTAACCAAACATTGACAAGGATGTTGTGAAAGCGCTTGGCGAATGCCGGGTGGTCGAGTTTTAGGAGTTCGACCGGGAGACCATCTGGCCCGACAGCTTTCCCATTCGACACCCCCTTAAGTGCTTCTGTCATCTCGTCTATGGATGGTTCATCTTTAAGCGATAGTTTAGGCGGTCGCGGTGGCAATAGGTCGAGTATCGTGGGATCGAGTTTCAGCGACTTTGTGCTCAAGAGTTTGTGGTAAAACCCCGCCCATCATTCACGATTTCGCACCTTATCCCGTAAGATCGTGCCATCCTCGTCCCTAATGAACTGTTCGCTCCTCGCTTTAGTCCCTTCCAATCCTACCGTACTCTTAAAGTGCTTGTAAAAGCCTCTCTGGTCGTTGTTCGCTGGGAGTCGTTCGGTTTCGGCAAGGTACGCTTCGAAGTACGCATGCAGTACTGCGGCAATCACCTTCTGCAAGTTCGCAAACGCAGATCTCAGGGTCTTCCACGCGGTTCTGTCCAGGGGGTGGGCACGCAAGAATTATCGTGCATCCTCCCTCGCTGTCCATGCTGGTAAGAATGCGGCCAAGGTTTCGGCAGACTCACACCATCCATGTCTGCGGTGGCGACGCGACGCGCAGGGGGCGGTACCTCTTTTTCGACCGCATCAATAACAGCCGTAGTGAAAACCTCAACCATACCAGACGTATTACGGGGCTGGATAGGCTGGTTGAGAGTGGAGATGACCCTGGAGACTACTCGTTCACGACACTTTCCATCGGACATGAAAAGCTGCCTGTCGAACTCTCGGCGTGTTGTCGGTCTAGGTATTTGTCTGTTGGGCGCAAAATGACCACCGAGTCGGACTTTGATATACAAGATGTTGTGGTCTGAGTCAGCCGTAGCTGGGGCAGGAGGCTGTGGGACGACTTTCGCATCTTGTACTCTAGGTCGATGGACTTGGCGGGTTAGGATGTAGTCGATCCGCTTACGGTCATTCGGGCCGGCGCCGTTGTGAGTATGCGATATCCCACCCTTGCGCGTGCTGAAAAACGTGTTGGTGAGAGCTAACTTGCATTTTTTTTTTTTTTTTTTTTTTCCATCCCGTTCATTATCTTCGCACATCTTCTTCTCTCTCTCCTTCCAACTCGTAACTCAGATCCGGGGTCACATAGCAGGCTCTTCTCCCCCCTTCCCGCTACAATTGGTGGCGAACGACAGGAGCCGTCTGCCATTATCGTTACGAACATCACGTCCATACGCTCCCAGCGATTACCCAATCGGGTAATGCTCGGGACGATAGCTGGTGGGGAGAACCCGAGACCAGGCGGACAGTGTAAGACTTGGCATAGATGCATAGTCGAAGACCTTAGGGAGTTCCGAGCCACCGAAGGGTCAACGGAAGTTGCCCCCTTGGTGTTTGGAGTTGAGACCGCGTTGTGGTCCACTGCAGCCAAAAAGGTGGGGAAGTGGTACCGGGGGATCCTTGAAGCAGCCGAACGGTTCATGGTGAGGTGGCACGAGGCTGAGGCTGAGATGAGTAGACAGCGCCGCGCATCCGCCGTGGATGGTGCCCAAAGGAACGGGGGGGGAGGGGGCAACAGGAGAAGTGGCAGAAAGCCCGACCGAGGGAATGCGGAGAGGGGGGGGAACAGGAGGGGTAGAATTCAAACGGCGGTAGACGAAAGTAGGAAGGAGATGGCAGACAGGGTAGCAAGGCACCAAGTCGACTAGGAAGTAGAATATGACCATACTAGTAGTGCTACCAACTGGTGCAGCTGGCTCGAACGTGGTCTTCCCTTGTCTTCTCTTTTAGTTTTTTTTTTTTTTCTTTCTCGCGCTGACTCTCCGTGATTTTCATTTTGTTTTTTTCTCTTCCTCTTCCTTTTCTGATTGATAAGCCGTACTGAAGGAGCCGTGTGGCGTGGTTGGAAGACGAACCTGCTCTGCTCGGCTCGTATTGTCTGACGCCAAGGGGCTGGGCATAGTTGACGAACGCAGGGCGGAGACGGCAGTCTGGGTAGCAAGGTACCAGGCGGATTAGCAGGGAGAACCTGGCTATACTACTCGTACCACAAGCTGCTGCCGCCACCTGGAAGGTGCTTTGGGCTTTGGTCTGCCTGTTATTTCCCCTTTGTTATTTTTCCTTGTTACTTTCTCCTTGGTTCTTTGTCTTACTCTGTTCACAAGCAGTGGTGTTTTTTGTTATTTCTTCTTTTTTCCAGCTCGTTTTTTTTCAAGTGTTGGCCACCTCGCCTGCGGGGGGGGGGGCACGACAGATTGTTTCTCTTAGATTTTGCTTTCATTTTTCTTCTTTTTGTTTTTCGATTTGTCTACCTTGTTTTTGTTTTCTCTTTGACTGTTTCTTTTCGTTTCACTATTTCATAGATTGTGTATGTCGTGCCTGTCGTATCTATTAATAGTATGATGACATGGCTTTGCATTGCCCACTGCAGTTCACACTGCACACGTGGCAACGTAGTATCTCTGTGGCGTAGCTTTGTGACCACAGAACTTGTATCTCTTCTAGGATTGAAGAATCGGCACGGACACTGGTTGTGCTGGATGTCGACGGGTAGAAAGAACGGTTTAATGTGAAGAATACACACACACACTCTGTGTGCGTGCTACTCATACCAATATATATATATATATATATATATATATTGTTATATATCTATATTGCCTGGTATATTATTTAATATATAAGATCATATATATTACCTGGTATATTATTTTTGTATATAATATCATATATATATTACCTGGTATATTATCATATATATAATATATATAATTATTATTCGCCAACTCGTCGGTCGCCCCGGTGGTTCAAGTGGTTAACCTCGAATTCTACTTGTTTGAGTCCTGGGTTCGAGCCCTAGGAGGGTCGGACTTTGACTTTATTTGCAAAAATAAAAAAAAAGGGATTCAATTGTTGAGAGCGCCTTGCAGCGTGGGTAGGCACAATTCGATGCGAGTCGACGAGGGAAGAAAAGGCTGAAATCTTCTCGCGAGAAAAATGAAGGCACGTACCGTAGCGGGAAGGGGGGAGAAGAGCCTGCTATGTGACCCCGGATCTGAGTTACGAGTTGGAAGGAGAGAGAGAAGAAGATGTGCGAAGATAATGAATGGGATGGAAAAAAAAAAAAAAAAAAAAAAAAAAAAAAATGACATCAAAAGAAACTTCATCCATGGTCACTAACAACACCTGCCACAAGATGAAGATGACACGAACACATACATACATGCAAGATTCATGCTAAGAGGGGGGCACAACCACTGCTAGATGCGTGCGTGCTACTCATACCAATATATATATATAATAAATTTTTATATATAGTATCATTATCATTATCATTATCATTATTATTATTATTATTTTTATTATTATTATTATTATTATTATTATTGTTATTATATTGTATATAGAATACCAGGTATATATAATTATTATTATATATATATAATATATATAATTATTATATACCAGGTATATACCTGGTAGGATTTTTTGGCCGAATGATTTCTGATCATGTGGAGCTGTGGAGCTCGTCAACTGAAGAACTGATCGGTATACTCGTGCATGCCATTCTTTCGTGAAAATAGCAAAAAAAGAGTAGACAAGCTGAAAGTTGGCACGGAAGGGAGGTAGACTTGGTGCATGGGTTTCCTTTTGTTTCCGAGGTTTTTCTTCTTTCTTCGGGAAAGTTATGAGTGATCAATGTTGAAGATCACGCTGCACATTGTCGGATGGCAAGAGAAATAATAATAGTTTTTTTGTTTCCTGTTGTTTTTTTGGTGGTCCATGCACAAGGCCATGGGAGTGATCATCGCGTTGTTAGTAAACCCCTGTTGTTGGGGCCCTTTGATACCGACCGAAACAATGATACACCTTTGGGAATATCGACGCCTACGGACAGCGTGAGAGCGCCCGGAAGGAAGGCCGAGCAGGGTCATGCTGCTTGCGCCCGTCCAGTGCGACTCGTTGCAGCGTAAACTCGGGCGCCAATTCCGTACCAGGTACCATTCCCCAAGCGTGCAGTCACCGTCGCTGAAATAGTCCATTTTCACGGTCAAATTTCCCCCGTTGGTAGTTGTAGTCTCAAGGGGACTAAGGGTCATTCTTATCGGAGAGTTTTTTTCCGAATTTTTCGACATTTTTATCGCGCAATTTTTCAATCTTCCATATTTTCCTGTTTTTTTTCCAAATATTGGAATGTTAACGGACTTGATATTTTTGCTTCTTCTGGAGAATTTCACGAATAGTGACAGAACGCCTCCGTATATCGATACGTATCTACAATTATTTCCAAACTTTGGAAATTTTGGAGAAAACGCTCTCCGATAAGAATGAGCCTAAGAAGGGTGTGCGTTTTCTCTCAAGAGTCCGTTTTGGGGGATCTCAAGAGAGGACTTTCGTTTCGTGAAAAAAAAAACAGGGTGCTATACAACGTATCGCAGCAGCGCGAGCCGGTGTGCTGATACCACTACACAAAGGATGAAAAAGTCGCGTGTACACGGCGATCGAAAGACTTAGTCTAGGCGAGAGTCTCCTCGGCGTTGCGCACACCAACCAGCAAGAAAGCGCGTTGGGCATGGACCATTTTTTTACCTTCATCATACCGTAAGTGAGAGTCTTGAGCGTTGAGGGGCGTCAGATTGAAAGATGAGGTCGGCCAGGACTGCGACATTTTTATTCGGAGGACAACGCAGTCATGCAGATAGATAGATGGTGCCTTTTGATGGTGACGTAGCGGGTATGACGCACATACATCTCTTCTCGGTCTTCCTATGAAACGCCCCATGGAATGCCCCATGGGGCCATGGGGTTTCGTTAGGCCCGGGGCGTTCCACATGAAGTGCAGGAGTGTACATAGCCCCCTATCGTAGCCGGGGATGGGGTACAGCTTGTCACTACCCTCGGCGTGTTATTTTATTATTGCTTGACAGCTAAAAACGTTAAGTGATGAGTCCTCACACACCCCCACAGGACGAAATGCATTGACGTATACTACTGCTGGTGCTGCTGCTGCAGCTGCAAGCACGCGACATGGTTGCGCCAGCACCAAGCACCGAGCGAGTATCTCCTGTTGGCGATGTTTGTGGCCGACCGATACTATTCATGGCGGTGATAGTCAGAAGAGCCAGCGCTGACTGCTATATTGCGGACACAGGTGGCCGGCACCCGACCCCCCCCCCCCCCGCATAGTGTGGGCGTCAAAACAAAAGCTCATTGCGGATGATGCACTAAACACTGCAGCAAACCTCAAAACATACCTACGACCTCTCAAATCGGTACGCCTAATGAATGTTGTGCCACGCTGTCCAATGTATCCACAACTTTTTATTTGTGTACGCCCACAATGTGCGGGGGTCCCGGCCACTTGTGAGATATCATAGGCCAGCCAGTGGCTTCTCAACCATCGCAACTGACGAGCTATCCAATATATTTTGATTCATTATGTACTTTACGATCGATATGTTTCGTTCAACAACCAAGCCCACGAGATTGTGCATCAGGTTTGCAGTAGCTCGCAATGTTTATCGCAGTCCTTTTTTTATATATATTATGTCCTCCGGCGGATCCGTAAAAGTATAGCTTGAGCTCACCATACTCCCACTTTTAGTTGTTGGGAGACAACCCCTCCAGTAAGCAGGCTCTTCTTAGCTTTTTCGTGGTGCTCCTACCGCAGTACAAGCAGGGACCCAAAATATTTGGAGCTGCGTGCCCCATATCATTTGATACATTGCGTGGTTTACGACGTGCTTCCGTAGATGCCCATTAATATCTAGCCCAGGATAATATTGTGTATCAGGCTTTACCTTAGAGGTGGAATACGATAGAGGTTCACCCTAAATTTTCTGAGGCTCCTCACTTATGGAGCTCCATACCTCACCCGAAAACCGGCTTCAGCAAAAATCAAGTTGCATCTCGATGAATGAACAATCCCATTGCTTATGTATACAAAAAAAAACATTTTTTTTCGAAACGATATTGGCATTCCGACGATTTTGGGTTATGGAACCCCGTCATTCAGAAAACGCCTGAGCCGAAATAAATGTGGTACCTCAATCGTAGAAGGTGTCCTTACAAGATGCTTCCCTTATAGTGTCAGGTGTTTGGTGAGGTATTACGGTGAGGTATTAGGTGTAACTCCTCAAGTAAGCAGTCTCACAATACTTTTGTGCTACCCTGTACTCCCACTTCCGCGGCACTTACTTGTCTGTGTCGGCTACGATGGCGCATGCCTATTATGCCTGTCTCTATATTTTGACGACAGCGGATTCCAGCATTAAATTTGTAACGGCGCCCACCAAACCTGGGAGGGGGGTGGGCATATATCGTACCAGGTACTAGGATATTATTGCTAGGATGTCGACCGATTCTTTAAAGGTTGTGACCTACAATAGGATTCTGTGTGGGGTATCACACCTCGTGCAAGAGCGATGTAGAGCGCAGCAAGCCACAGAATCTACGTTGTGGGCTTTGACATATATATATATATATATATATCTGTTACTGCCAATATTTTGGCCCTCCACCATTGGGTCAGACGGAGGCGGTCCTGACCCCTAGTATACATACCACAGAAAGAAGGTATATCACAGGGTGCTTTAACACGGGTACTGCAAAGTGATTTTCAGAGTATCGTCTAAGTTTAGGAGACAATCTCTTGCCATCAGTCGCTTGAAAGGAAGGAAGACATGAGGAACAAAAAAAACAAGCGAAGTGTGGGCAGTGGTTTGGCATGACTCCCGTAGAATGGCGCCCTCGTTTTTGGCCACACTACCCATTCAAAACTATACTGCTTCGCTTTCTGGCCACAATCTACTCGTAATTTTACAGTATAGAGGCACATCATACTTTCATAGCACGATCGCGGCATTCGCACCTTCGCTCCGCTGGCCTTGCCCACCGATACGAGAAAGTTCGCGGACATGTCCAGATAGCCACAGTTGACGTTGCTGACGATGATCACTCCGTCGCTCGTCGCGACAGTCTCCAGCACGTACCTGGCGGCAGACGAAACACCCGTGAAAGCCACCGTGGTCAGCAGAGGAGAAGTGTGCTACTTTCAATGTGCGTGGATCCAAGCTACGGGAGGGAGTGGTACAACACCTATATATACTATACCTGGTACCAGGTATCTGATATTATATACCTGGTATATATTACGGACGGGGTATCTGATATTATATACCTGGTATATATTACGGACGGGGGATCTTTAGCAAGAAAAGGGGTTTGCAAGGAGCACCTTTTCCAGGTCATATCGGTGACTACCCAGGTCGCGATCTCGCGCAGAGTGCAACGATACAAGCTCGCCCTGCGAGACCGCCAGGCCGCCAGGGGGAGAAGGGAGGAGGAGGGAGGGCTACTTCCCATGGCGTGGGGGTGGAATGTAGATGCGGAGTAGGAAGCATGGCGTATAGATACATAGTAGTTAAAATATCTCGGTAAATGGTGGGGGTGCATATTCAAGTGAGTACACGCAGGGAAGGAGAATTGGTTCGATGAAGTTATAGTGGTATTCGATGAATTATGTCAGCTTTTTCATTTTGAATGAATAACGCCCTGCACATTGTCAGAAGAAGGCAAATAAATATATATATATATATATATATATATATTTATTTTTTTTCTCATCCCATTTATTATCTTCGCCCGTCTTCTTCTCTCTCTCCTTCCAACTCGTAACTCAGATCCGGGGTCACATAGCAGGCTCTTCTCCCCCCCCCCCGCCACGGTACGTGCCTTCATTTTTATCGCGAGAAGATTTCAGCCTTTTCTTCCCTCGTCGACTCGCATCGAATTGTGCCTACCCACGCTGCAAGGCGCTCTCAACAATTGAATCATTTTTAATTTTAATTTTTGCAAATAAAGTCAAAGTCCGACCCCCCTGGGGCTCGAACCCAGGACTCAAACAAGTAGAATTCGAGGTTAACCACTTGAACCACCGGGGCGACCGGTTTCATGGCATATATATATACCAGGTATATTATATATATATATTATATATTATATATACGAGGTATATTATATATATATTATATATATGCCATACCTGGTACCTAATACCATAGCCCCTCGCATCCCTACAATGCCGGGACGGAGCATGTCGGGTTTCACCGACCAGGCAGACATTGTTTGCACCAAGCGCGAAGCGCTGTGAGGTGTCCGGCGAGTCGCATGAAGGGTGAGCTGCATCCTACTAAGAACCGCCTGTGAGGCGGACTTGCATACGGATGACAGCTTCAATGAGTTAATTTAATTTCCGGTGTAGGCAATTCCAGCGACAGCAATAATAGGGGGGGGGGGGGATCAAGATCTGCGGCGCCGTGGCGATCCTTTCGAAAAGGGCAAATGCCAAAATCAGGTATACCTGATCCGTTTGTGCCAAAGCCAGTTGCATACTAAAACCAAGTAAAAACGCCCGCCTCGAGCGGTGTTCTGTCCATGAAAAAATCCGGTAAAAAATACCTGGTAATGCGTAAAGCATAAAGCGTGCCACATGGCCTCCAAATCTGCATTGTTTTGCTTGGTTCAGGGTGTACACTACTAATAGGCTTCGTCCATTGCCACGGCGGGGGCGCCAAGAGTATCTGGCGCCCCCCCCCCGTTGACAGCTTCAAATATTCTAGACCGTCCTCGCGGAACCGCCTGCTCGGGACAAAATTAACTTATCCTACCAAACCTGAGACCACCTCGACGCGGGGTGGTGCAGACAAAGACCATGGTGCTGTATCGACTGCTGTGGCCATAGAAAACGACACAAAGAGAGTGTGTGTGTTCTTCACATTAAACCGTTCTTTCTACCTGTCGACATCCAGCACAACCAGTGTCCGTGCCGATTCCACATCACAACAACTCTTAAATAACTGAAACACACGGCTTCCGCCCCGCACGATCAACAATTTATATGTTGTTCGTCGTGCGCCGGCTGCAAGAGCTCGGACGACAGAGGAAAATCCCCTTATATGTGTGCTTCATCGATCTGCAGAAAGCGTACGACTCGGTCGACCGAGAGCTGTTATGGAAGGTACTCACACGCTTTGGCGTACCAACCAAGATGCTGAGAATTATCCGTCATTTCCACGATGGCATGCGGGCTCGCGGGCGTACTGATGACGGCGAGCTCTCGGAATGGTTTGATGTCACGCAGGGGCTGCGGCAAGGCTGTGTACTATCACCGTTACTGTTCAACGTGTTCTTCGCTGCTGCGTTACACGTCGTACTAGTACGCTTCAGCCAAGACGAAGCCATTGTAAGGGATTTGGTCCAACTCAGTGAAGCTGGAGTAGTTCGAACAGGGAAGGAGGAGTCATTGGCGTGCGTGCGAAGGTCTGTATGGGGCATGTTGTACGCCGATGATGCAGGAATTGTCTCGAAGTCGGCTGAAGGGCTCGCCAAAATGATGACAGTCATCGTGACTGTTTTCGAAGCAGCAGGCCTCACGGTGTCGGAAAAGAAGACTGAGACAATGGTCCTTCAAGCACCAGACCGGACAACCCTCGCACCACCGCTCGTCATCGAAGCGGCAGGTCAGAGGTATAAGCAGACGACCCAGTTCTTATACCGAGGCGGCGTTATCCACGAAAACGCTGCGCTCTCGCTCGAAATCGACCGACGGATCCGCCTCATGCGAGCATGCCTCAAACGGTTCGGCCCGGAGTTGTATCATAGGACGACCGCCCCCCTTAGCCTTAAAGTCCGAATGCTGAAGGCCGAGGTGATTGAGACCCTGCTGTACGGGTGTGTGACGTGGACCCTCAGAGCGGAACACTTTGCCAAGCTTCGAACGGCTCACCACCAAGTCCCTGTTGCGAGTCATTGGCTTCCAGCGCCGACTTCGTACTGACCATGCCCCCCTCTCGTACGCGAAGGCCCTCAAGATGACACGTTGCGAGAGCATCGAAACGACCATTCGTAAACGGCGGCTCTTCTTTGCGGGGGGCGTGGCACGGCAAAGCAAGGAGCGACTACCCAGTCGGGTAATGTTCGGGACGATAGCTGGTGGGGAGAACCCGAGACCAGGCGGACAGTGGAAGACTTGGCATAGATGCATAGTCGAAGACCATAGGGAGTTCCGAGCCACCGAAGGGTCAACGGAAGTTGCCCCCTTGGTGTTTGGAGTTGAGACCGCGTTGTGGTCCACTGCAGTCAAAAAGGCGGGGAAGTGGTACCGGGGGATCCTTGAAGCAGCCGAACGGTTCATAATGAGGTGGCACGAGGCTGAGGCTGAGATGAGTAGGCAGCGCCGCGCATCCGCCGTGGATGGTGCCCCAGGGAACGGGGGGGGAGGGGGCAACAACAGGAGAAGTGGCAGAAAGCCCGACCAAGGGAATGCGGAGAGGGGGGGGAACAGGAGGGGTAGTAGGGAAACGGCGGTAGACGAGAGTAGGAAGGAGATGGCAGACAGGATAGCAAGGCACCGAGTCGACTAGGAAGTAGAACTTGACCATACTACTAGTGCTACCAACTGGTGCAGCTGGTTCGAACGTGGTCTTCTTGTCCTCTCTTTTTGTTTTGTTTCTTTTCTTTCTTGCGCTGACTCTCCGTGATTTTCATTTTATTTTCTTCTCTTCCTTTTCTGATTGATAAGCCGTACTGAAGGAGCCGTGTGGCGTGGTTGGATGACGAACCTGCTCTGCTCGTTTCGTATTGTCTGACGCCAAGGGGTTGGGCATAGTTGACGAACGAAGGGCGGAGACGGCAGTCTGGGTAGCAAGGTACCAGGTGTATTAGCAGGGAGAACCTGGCTATACTCCTCGTACCACAAACTGCTGCCGCCACCTGGAAGGTGCTTTGGGCTTTGGTCTGCCTGTTATTTCCCCTGTGTTATTTTCCCTTGTTAAGTTTTTCCTTGGTTCTTTGTCTTACTCTGTTTACGAGCAGTGGTGTTTTTTCTTATTTTTTTTTATTTTTCTTTCTTTTTTTCCAGCTCGTTCTTTTTCAAGTGTTGGCCACCTCGCCTGCGGGGGGGGGGGGCGACAGATTGTTTCTCCTAGATTTTGCTTTCATTTAATTATTTTTCTCTTTCGGTTTGTCTACCTTGTTTTTGTTTTCTCTTTGATTGTTTCTTTTCGTTTCACTATTTCATAGATTGCGTATGTCGTGCCTGTCGTATCTAGTATGATGACATGGCTTTGCATTGCCCACTGCAGTGCATACTGCACACGTGGCAACGTAGTATCTCTGTAGCGTAGCTTTGTGACCACAGAACTTGTATCTCTTCTAGGATTGAAGAATCGGCACGGACACTGGTTGTGCTGGATGTCGACGGGTAGAACGAGCGGTTTAAGGTGAAGAACACACACACACCATACGGTTCGTGCCTTGCATTTGCTATCGCGAGAACACAACACACATCCCTTTTATTCCCTCGTTGACTCGCGTCTAACCGTACGATGCATAACAAGAGGGCAACGTACATAAAAATGCAGGCATCACTGGTGTAACAGCAACAACAACATAAGAGCGAGTAGTACAGACGTGGGGGCTGGGTTCGGGTGGGCTTATTATGTGGCGTTACCGTGGGCCCACACTGATGATGCTATTTCATAGTCGCACGACACCAGTGGCATATATATATGCTATTCGCATGACACCACCACCAACATCATCGCTGAAAATACGTGTGTGGAATCGTGTACCTGGTACCTATCAACAGTACCTACAGCAGTAAGTGATCATCTGTCTCTTGTTTTTTGTGTGTCGAGACAACAACAAAAAGCGGTAGGCGGGGAATTGATTGATATCATTCGAAGGCCCCTCCAGCTCTATAACATGTTTCGGTTCGATTTCCTGTCTGACTCCGCTGTAAGACCGCAGGCCTCTTGCCGTTCTTCGCTGAGGACAGCTAACTTATAAAACATGTAGATGTACAACAGCACCCAACCTGGTCTGTGAGTATATCAAAGAGTATGGGCTACTATTAATACTAATAATAATACTTCGAAGTATAATGTTATGATGGTAAATAAAGTGTGATCGCATTCCTCGGTTTTTTCCCCCGCGGGATATATCCCGCGGTTTCAGGCGGGACTCGGGCCTATCCTGTGGTGTCCCGTGATCATGTTAGCCCCCGCTCCCGCGCATACGAGAGTCCTGCACGAATCATTTTATCCCGTGCCCGCACAAACGAGCCCCGCGCAAGTATTCATATCGCGTTCCCGCACAAACACGCCTCACGAGAATGCAGGATATATCCCGAACCCCATGAATAGAGTAGCAGCGTAATATCGTATAATATCCCGTCGATACATGAATGCTAATCAGGACCCCGCAGACAGTGGAGTAGACGGTGTGAGTACGAAGGTCAGGTTCGGAGTTCAGTTCTTCTGTTGTGCCTATAACCCCTTTAGAACCGCAGTCGCGTTTTGGGGACAAACTCCTTGAAATTTGACTGGTTCGTCCCCAAGACGGGACTGCGGTTAAGGGGATTTTTGTTTCCTAGTGATGTTTGCGATAAAAAAAAGGAAAGTATGCTACGAACCTTGGTATGATATTTTATAGTGCTACAACAGCTAGCTGTAAACCTGTGGCATAAAATAATATTAGATTTCCCGTTGCTGTACGTAAGGAATCTTTTTTGGTCATTCCCCAAGACTTTTCCTTTGAATTTAGTCCCGTCGAGGCTGGATCCCGTTCCGCGGAATACCGCGGTGGCCTGCGAAAACTCGCGAACAACTTTAGATGAATACGTGTACGTAGGCGTGTTGGTTCTTCTACTGTTCGTGCCCCTCCTCTGCTGATATTTTTTGGAAACACGTCGTTCTATGAATAGGCGAAACCCTTTCTTTGTATAGTACGTACGAGTGTAGCAGCTCGAGTACAGGCCCTTTGACAATCACAACAATCATCATAAAAATCTGGATCGTTACTCTGTCTGAAGCTTCTCAGCCGGCTCCGTGCCCACAAAACTGGAAGAAAAAAGCAACAATCAGGCACGTTCGTTCGTAGTACCTGGTATACTGTATACATACGTATACCAGGTATACAACAAGTGCGTCGTACGTGATACTCTCTACTACCATACCGCTGTTGTTGTTGCCGCTGCTCGTGTGGTATATGAGCTGCGGTAGTTGTACCACGCAGTCTTCTACCTCCCAAGCCCTCTTGCCACGCCTGGGGTGTACTACTGTACTACTACTGCTATTATTTCTACTACTATACTATGCTCTACCATACAGTAGTAACTACTACTGCTGTGGTATGGGACGAGTATATCTTGCGTGTGATAGTACAAAATGCGCGGCAAGTGGACACGAGTACAATCATCAATACATAAGTTCATGGAAGCTCGGCACACCTGTTCCGCTGTTGTTTTGTTACCTTTTCGCAGGATCAGCGATACCACAGGGTGTAAGGGTCGATCTTAACGACACGTACGTACTCTATTTTGTTTTTTCCTGAAATTTCGGCATCTCACCAAATTCAGCGAGGGTTGAATCTTATCGAGTAAGTGCCTCAGTTGGCTCGGGAAAATAATCGTCCACCCGGCACAGAACCGCCCCTACAGTAGCTGCGCTCGCGGAACCCATGCGTGCGGTGGCCCCACAGTCATCGGCCTGACTCGTAGGCAGGTGTCGGTGCCTTGGGGAGTGAAATCCATCACCAACTCGTCACGCAACAACGCCCAACGCTTGCCCAAAGCGACAAAGTCTCAGCTATTGCCCTCACCGAGCTCAGTCGGTCGGCCACATCGGTACCTTTTGTGAACTCGGTCACGAGAGCCCAGAAAGCTATTGCGCCTTCTGCGTCCGGCCATGACTTGCGAATGACCTTAGTAACGACCCCTGTCAGCTCTGTGCGCTCGCGAGTGGTGGCACAATTCGAGCGGTGGGGTTGCCCGATCATCTACGGCCTTGTACCCAAATTTCTAGAACAACCCTAAAAACTTCGAGGCGACTTTTTGGGGGGGTGAAGTTTTTCGGCTTTGCCCGAAAATATTTGGGGAAAATACCGAAATTTGGGGAAAATACCGAAAGAAACTGAAAAACACTCGTCGTTAACCATTTTAGAACCGCAGTCCCGTTTTGGGGACAAACTACTTGAAGTTTGAATGCTATGTCCCCATAACGGGACTGCGGTTCTAAAAGGGTTAAGATCGACCCTTTTAGGTAAAAAATGAAAATATTAGTGTGTGTGTGTTCTTCACATTAAACCGTTCTTTCTACCCGTCGACATCCAGCACAACCAGTGTCCGTGCCGATTCTTCAATCCTAGAAGAGATACAAGTTCTGTGGTCACAAAGCTACGCCAGAGATACTACGTTGCCACGTGTGCAGTGTGAACTGCAGTGGGCAATGCAAAGCCATGTCATCATACTAGATACGACAGGCACGACATACGCAATCTATGAAATAGTGAAACGAAAAGAAACAATCAAAGAGAAAACAAAAACAAGGTAGACAAATCGAAAGGTACCTTTTTGTGACCTCGGGCTAACAATGAAGTTCCTGTACAGAGATAGCCGTATGGCGTTTCCGGTTCCCGGTGGCTTGGTAGGTGGTCCGCGTGCCTATCAAGATCAATTTCGTTGGTTCAAGTCTCACCGAGTGCATTCTCGTAGGGGGGGTTTTTCTTGCATAAGAAAAATGTATAGCGGAACGCGCGAGAGCGTGAGTTATGGATAGCTGCATTCCATGAAAATTGACGAGCAGTCAGTGGGAAATAAATGCTGAACCCTATGCGCGACAAAAAATAAAGGCACGTACCGGGGGGGGGAAAAGGGACGACACCTGTGACCACGGCTTGTCCAGAAGATCGCCGAGGGTAAAACCTCCTACGCGAGTTAGGCTGGAAAGTAAAAGTGATTTTAAAGAAAGAAGAAAGAAGAAGAATATCGTACCAGGGTAGTTGTTTTGGCTCCCGATACATTGTGTGTGTGTTCTCCACATTGTTGGACCGTTATTTCTACCCGTCGGCAGCCTGCACAAAACCAGTGTCCGTATTCTTGTATCCTACCAGGTATTAATAGAAGAAAAACAAGTTATTATGTTGTGTCACAAAGCTACGCCACAGCTGTAGAGATACTACGCGTATACATTTTTTTTCCCCATCATCGCTTTTACTTTCCAGCCTAACTCGTATGGTATTTAATACTGGTAGGAGGTTTTACCCTCAGCGATCTTCTGGACAAGCCGTGGTCACAGGTATAGGTGTCGTCCCTTCTCCCCCCCTGTACGTGCCTCTATTTTTGTCGCGAATAGGATTCAGCATTCCCGCTGCTCGTCGATTTTCATCGAATGTAGCTAACTCACGCTCTCGCGCTTTCCGCTTACCATTTTTTAATCCAAGAAAAAGTCCCTAGGATCATGCACTCGGTGAGACTTGTACCCACGAACTTGATCTTGATAGAGACACGCGGATCACCTACCAAAAGCCACGGGGGACGCCTACATTCATTTGCTACTTGTGGCTGCGGTGAGAAACATGGGGCATACAGTAGTAATAGTACACACAGGGACTGACAGTATACCAAACAGCACGAAACCACAACGTGACGGAGGAAAATCAATAACGTAAATATTGCATCGAGAGCACAGAGTACGACAACACACAGACAGTCAGCAGCATAGATAGTACCCTAAATTTGGGATAATGGCTGTAGTATACACAGATGATACTTATCTACTACACTGATGCAAATAAACGGGGCACTACAAAACACAGTCAGTACGTATTGGAGTACTGGAGTGCTATCATACGGTTGAGTACGATGTACGTGTGCAGTTTTCACGACCCACTTGCAAAACATACGCCAACGCACCTACCTGGGTGGCCAGGGAGCTCGCGCAATCACCACGTGCTTTCCGCCCTTTAGGTGAAGCGCCGCCAATCCAAGGGCCCCGATGTACAAACTGGCTGCGCGAGCGTCCCTTGCGACGGGGACAGAAGAAGCAGCTGCGCCTACTCCCGCCGCGAACACTGACCCTAGCACTTCTGTGCCGTCGATCAAAGCTATCCTATCATCTCCGGGCCGCCTGAGAACAATTTCTGGCAACAGAGCCAGTAGGGAAATCTCCTGCACGATTTTCTGATCTAGTCCAATACTCATGAGCCTCAACGGCCCCAAGGCTGCGCGGTTCACCCAAAGCTGAGACACAAAGGTATCGGGGAGCCACTCGCCTCCTCCTTCTGAGGAGCGCGAGCGGGGTATAACCGCTGCGGGCACCTGGATCTCGGATAGGGGAAGCCCCAAAGCTTTGATGGAGCGAGCGAGGTCAGGGTGGGGCAAGCTTCCCTCTCCAAACAGGCCCACTATGATGCCGTGCTCTGCCGAAAAGCTCTCGAGAATGCTGGCCCAGGACGGCTTTTCATACACGACCAAAGGTTTTAACGACGGCTCTTGGATAACAGAGGCTTCCATGGCTTGTGTGCGGCACAAGATCCATACAGGTGGGAGCTCGCTGCTGAACTCCGTCGCGTAGGTGGACCATGCACGCAAAGCCACCTCTCCCGGGGCTCCATCCTCGACCGCCAAGAGGATCGCCTTAGGCACGCCAGCCGAGGCATGGGTGATACTCGCGAAGGCGACCTGCTGGCCACCCGTGACTCCACCACAGCAGTGCACACAAAACAACGCGAAAATGGAGACAAAGCGAACAAGCAGGCGTGGGATCATCGTCGAGTCGCGAGCCAGTCGGTGTGCCCGTCCAGCCTGCGAACTACTTCCGAGGAAGGCGGACGCTGGGCGTTGTAAGCCCTTTCTATTAGTGGGCATTGCGTGGTAGTTTTCGTTCGGGCAGGTACATACCAGGTGTGGCGCTCAATAGCACAGGCTGTACGTATGTGGTCGGGAAATAATGCTGGCAAATTGTTTGTCTGATACCTGGTATAATACCTGGTAAAATATTAATAGTATTTGTTGTTGTTGTTGTTGTTGTTGTTGTTGTTGTTGTTGTTGTTGTTCTCATAAGGACTCTCTGACGAAGGAGTCCGTGGTCACACAAAGGTGCTGGAGCCCTAGGAACATCCGAAAAACCATGAAAAATCGAAATCCGGCTGCCTTAAAAATACACGAGACGAAGAAAGCGCACACAAGATAAATCCAATGTGGAAACTGAACTAACATGGCCGCGGGTATATCCTTTACCACTAAAACATAGAGTATCCCCGTTCCCACCACTAACCAAGTTGTGGCTGCTGACTACAGCGGCCGCTGTCTGAAGTGCTGCCTGAACGGTATTAAACGCACGGTAGTCGTGAACACGAAAGATTAATACACCTGCCTGCTTATCTGGAGTGCTGTCAAAATGAAGACTCGCGGATATGCAGTGAAAAAGGAGCAATCGAACCTTACTTGTATTGGGCTATAGAGGTGGTTATGATATACCAGCATCGATACCCTGAATACCCTGAGAATATTTTCCGGGGCTCTGAAGTTTCGTTTGCGGTACAATGGTTAGTATAACGAAAAGGAGAAGAGTGTGAGTATTCTGCACTCTTCGTATCTGTGTGTATGTATGTTGTGTGTTCTTCACATTTTAGCTCTTTAGGACTCCAGTCTCGTTTTGGGGACAATTGAGGACAAACTACTTGGAAATTGAGTGGTTTGTACCCGAAACGAGACTGGAGTTCTAAAAGCGATAAACCGTTCTTTCTCCCCGTCGACATCCAATAGAACCAGTGTCCGTGCCGATTCTTCTTTCTTCTTATTAATCCTAGAAGAGCTACAAGTTCTGTAGTCACAAAGCTACGCCACAGATATACTATGCTAAGTTGCTGACGTATGCAGTGGGCATGCCATGTCATCATACTTTTTTCTTTTCTTTTTCCTCATCCCATTTATTATCTTCGCACATCTTCTTCACTCTCTCCTTCCAACTCGTAACTCAGATCCGGGGTCACATAGCAGGCTCTTCTACCCCCTTCCCGCTACGGTACGTGCCTTCATTTTTATCGCGAGAAGGTTTCAGCCTTTTCTTCCCTCGTCGACTCGCATCGAATTGTGCCGACCCACGCTGCAAGGCGCTCTCAACAATTAAATCCTTTTTTATTTTGATTTTTGCAAATAAAGTCAAAGTCCGACCCACCTGGGGCTCGAACCCAGGACTCAAACAAGTAGAATTCGAGGTTAACCACTTGAACCACCGGGGCAAATACTTTTCTTTTTTTTTCTCATCCCTTTCATTATCTTCGCACATCTTCTTCTCTCTCTCCTTCCAACTCGTAACTCAGATCTGGGGTCACATAGCAGGCTCTTCTCCCCCCTTCCCGCTACGGTACCTGCCTTCATTTTTATCGCGAGAAGATTTCAGCCTTTTCTTCCCTCGTCGACTCGCATCGAATTGTGCCTACCCACGCTGCAAGGCGCTCTTAACAATGGAATCCTTTTTTATTTTTGCAAATAAAGTCAAAGTCCGACCCACCTGGGGCTCGAACCCAGGACTCAAACAAGTAGAATTCGAGGTTAACCACTTGAACCACCGGGGCGTACCGGGGCGAATACTGGATAAGAAATGCCCGACATTACACATTCCATGAAATAGAGAAACGACAGGAAACAAACAAAGAGAAAACAAAAACAAGGAAGACAAATCGAAAGAGAAAAACAAAAATGAAATGAAAAAAAAACACACACACACAAACTGTCGTGCCCCCCTTCCGCGGGAGATGTGGCAAACACTTGAAAACAACAAGCTGGAAAACAAGAAAAAATAACAAAAACTCCACTACTTGTAAACAGAGTAAGACAAAGAACCAAGGGATTAACAACAACAGGAAAATGACAGGCAAATCTGTGAGTGTTTCCTTTATATTAAACCGTTCCTTCTACCCGTCGACATCCAGCACAAACCACGCCCCGGTGGTTCAAGCGGTTAACCTCGAATTCTACTTGTGTTTGAGTCCTGGGTTCGAGCCCCAGGTGGGTCGGACATTTGACTTTATTTGCAAAAATCAAAATCAAAAAGGATTCAATTGTTGAGAGCGCCTTGCAGCGTGGGTAGGCACAATTCGATGCGAGTCGACGAGGGAAGAAAAGGCTGAAATCTTCTCGCGATAAAAAATGAAGGCACGTACCGTAGCGGGAAGGGGGTAGAAGAGCCTGCTATGTGACCCCGGATGGATCTGAGTTACGAGTTGGAAGGAGAGAGAGAAGAAGATGTGCGAAGATAATAAATGGGGTGAGCAAAAAAAAAAAAAAGTGTCCGTGTCGATTCTTCAATCCTAGAAGAGATACAAGTTATGTGGTCCGCCACAGCAGAGATACTACGTTGCCACGTATGCTGTAAGCACAGCAGTGGGCAATGCAATGCTTGAGGCGTATAGCTTTGTGACCACAGAACTTGTGCCTCTTCTATCTATAGGATTGGAGGATCAGCACGGACACTGGTTGTGCTGGATGTCGACGGGTAGAAAGAACGTTTTCATGTGTTCGGATGTCGACGGGTAGAAAGAACGTTTTCATGTGTCCGTGCCGAGTCTTCAATGCGAGAGATACAAGTTATGTGCTATCAAAACTACGCCACAGATGCTACTCTGTACCAGGTACGTAATACCTGGTACGTATTTTTCATGGGACAAGAAAGAACAGAACTCCTATAAATACAGCAGAGAAATTCATGTATGGAAGGACAAAAAACGAAAACAAGAACGACCCATACCGTATGACATGTATGAAATAAAATGATACCTGGTACCTGGTTTACCTATTTTGCGGGGGCGTATCATGCACAAGAATCATTTTATCATGTTCATCCCTCCTACTGACGTGACCGTGGGCGGGGGAAATACCAAATTAACTCATTCTCTTCACGATGGCATGGCATCGCATTGTCTATAATGATACTACTGCATTCGGTAACAATGTCCTATCTACCAGGGTATGAATTATATATAGACAGCGTGATGCCCAATTTATAACTTCATATTATTGCCTCTAATACCAACTTGTTTAAAAAGTATATATATCACGTACTTCACAATCAACTTGTGTCTTCGTGCAACACGTTAAAAAAAAATGTACCCCCCACATACGCCGAAATCACCTTTTTTTGCAAGCTGCCTTCGTGCAACGTTCCAAGATCTTGTAATTTGCGACGTCACCTTCGAAACACGCATGACACTGTGTTCCTGCCCTCCTGCGCTTTGAACATCCGGTCCTCGTCATCTACCGCCGCTTCACCCGAAGTCCATCGAAATAAGAGCCTTTCGGGCTATCGAGGGGTTCACGTAATCCTCTCTGTCGTCTTTTGTACACTACATACGCCTCGCTGAGGACTATTACGTTCAATGTTCGCACACTCGCCTTCAACCGCAAAAATGGCATCGGCCACAGCGAGGTCATCATGAAGGTATGCCAGGAACTAGGATGCGATGTCGTAGGTCTCCAAGAGACTAGGCGAGACGGGCATAGCACGTTCACAGCAGCTGGATACACGGTTTTTTGCTCTGGAGCAGACGGCAGCAAATACGAGAGGAAGGGCACCCATGGTGTAGGACTAGCTGTCAGGGAGTCTATTGTGGCAGGTGTGGGCAAGGATGGTCTCGAGGTGGAGTGCGTTAGTGCCAGACTGATGAAAGTTCGCATTCAACTTGAGGGCAAATCAAATGCTGTTTCTTTTGTTGTCGGCTATGCGCCGATACTGGATGCACCCGTTCGCGAGAAAGATCACTTCTGGAACGAACTGAACAAAGTCGTCTCGGGGGTCCCAAGTGGGGATCACCTACTTATATAATACGCTCTTGGATGCAAATGCTCGCACCGGCAAGCGAGAGAGCGGATGTGCCGGCAGTAAGGTGATGGGTAAATACGGGCGCGATAAATTGAACAACAACGGAGAGCGACTACTCCTCCACGCAGCTGACAGAAGGCTTGCGCTCCTCAACACGTTTTTTGCCACACCTTCTCGCGGAGTGTCGTACACTTTCCAATTTCCAAACTCCGGGAAGGGTCAGTGTAGGCTAGGCTACATCCTCACTCGGCAAGTTGATCGACGCCTGGTCCGCAACATGACAGTACGGAAACCCCCAGAGGATCGGCATGAATCTGACCACAACCTCGTGGTCTGCAATATTCGCCTCTTGGGTCGGTTCGCGCCGAATCGGAGGGTAAAAGCAGGCAGCGGAAAACGAGCTATTGATCTACAACGGTTGATGGCAGACCCCGGTCTCCGAGCGGACCTCAATAGGGAGATAACCAAACTTACCCCCCCACCGCCTGGTACAATTGGGAGTGTCGATGATAAGGCAACTGCTCTAGTGGAGACCGTGCTGTCGACTGCTAAGCTAGCACCTCATACCAGTCGAAAACAAGGGCCGCTGGGCTGGTGTACGCCCGAAGAGGTAAAAGCAGAGGTGCACTCACGGTGGCAGGAGAAAGAAAATGCGAGGACGCAACTACGTGCTACCCCGGAAGACAAAAATCTGCGAAAAGCTGTGAAGATTGCCACTAAACAGCTCAAACGTGCGAGGACGGACGGAGTGCAGAAGTTCTTCGAGGAATACGTCCGTCAGCTCGAAAGGCGTATCCAGGAAGGCGATCAGTTTGGGTTCTACAAGCACCTTAAGGGGATGAATGTGGAAGGAAAGAGGACTTTCCATTCGCAGTACATCAGGGACGTGGAAGATAGATTACTACGAGACATAGGCCTCATCCGGGAACGATGGGTAAGGTGGTTCCATAAGCTGCTAAACACCAAGTCATCGACCCTCGACCCGACTATCGTCGATGAGCTCAAGGTCTGGCCCTCGTGCAGTCCGCTGGACGACGTCCCGTCTAGATACGAGGTGGAAGACGCGATCAGGGCGATGGCGAACCGCAAGGCGGTTGGGCCTGATGGTCTCCCAGCTGAACTTCTGAAGGTCCTGGCCGACGAGGGAGACTCGGACACCTTGGGAAGCTTCTACGAGATTATCGTCGCTGTGTGGAGGGGAGGGGTCGTGCCGCAGCAATGAAAGGATGCAACGATTAAGGTGCTGCACAAGAAGAAAGACAGGACGGAGTGTGGTAACTATCGTGGCATTTCCCTTGTCGCGCATGCCGGCAAAGTACTCCTCAAAGTCATCGCGCGCCGACTCAGCGACTATTGCGAACGGGAAGGCATCCTGCCAGAGGAGCAGTGTGGCTTTAGGCCCGAACGATCGACGGTCGACATGATGTTCGTGGTGCGACGCTTGCAGGAATTGGCAAGGAAGAAGGACACTCCGCTGTTCATGTGCTTTGTCGACCTCACCAAAGCCTATGACTCCGTCGACCGAACCCTCCTGTGGGCTGTCTTGGCTCGCTTTGGGGTGCCGCCTAGAATGCTCACCGTTATCCGCCAATTCCACGACGGCATGCGAGCATGCGTGCGGCTGGATGACGGCGAGTGCTCAGATATGTTCGATGTGAAACAGGGCCTACGGCAAGGGTGTGTGCTCGCGCCATTGTTGTTCTACATGTTTTTTACAGCGGTGCTGCGTGTGGCGGAGAAACGTTTCACTGCTGATAAAGCCATCACGGACAGCTTGGTGCAACTCCAACGAAAGCAGGAGAAGAAGAAAAAGAAGAGGGGGAAGGCACGGGTCGGGCACGCCGACGGACAGGGGAATGATAAAGAGGCCCAGACACTGTGGGCTATGCTCTATGCTGACGATGCAGGCATAGTATCGAGATCACCCAACGGCCTGGAGAGGATGATGACGGTGATCGTGTCTGCATGTGCCGCTTTCGGCCTGACGGTCTCGGAGGCCAACACGGAGATAATGTGTCTGCAAACGAAAGATGGGGGGAACGTGCCGTTCACCGTCACCGCCGCCGGCCAAGTGTACAAACAAACGACCGAGTTTGTGTATCTGGGCGGGGCTATCAGCGCAGATTGGACGGGCAGAAGTGTCGAGGTAACGCGTCGACTCCAGAGGGCATGGGCATGCTGCGGACGGTATAAGATGGAAATTTATTACCGCCCGGGTGTGCGCCTACGCCTGAAGGTGCGAATGCTGAGAGCCGAGGTGATCGAAACGTTGCTCTACGGTTGCGTTACTTGGAGCCCGAGCAAGACTGATTACGGTAGGCTACGGGAGGTCCACCACAAGATGCTCTTCCGATGCATCGGGTGGCGAAAACGAAAGCACGAAGACCACATTCTATCCTATGCTAGCGCGCTTCTCAGGACAAAATCTGAAAGCGTCGAGATGACGGTACGCAGACGTAGGCTCTTGTTTGTGGGCTTTGTGACACGAATGGGAGAGGAGCGTCTGCCGAAGAGGGTGATGTTTGGGGAGATGGTTGGGGGTAAGGGTTACTCCGGAGGACAGGAGTGGGACTGGATGAAGTACCTTGAGGAGAACCTCAAGGAGTTCGGCATCAAGCTCGAAGGGTGGCGCGAGGCAGCACAGAAAGCCGGCAGATGGTTCCGACGGGTCGAGGAAGGGGCGGAGGCCTTCATGCGGAAATGACATACAGATGAGAAGGAGGCATCGGCAGAACGGCATAGAGTAGCTGCAACAACGACCACAGCCGTTGACGCCAACGCGAGTGTGCAGAATGGCAGGGAAGAGGGGGGGGGCGAAAGGGGGACGAGGGGGAATGGCGGGGGGGGGGGGGGGAGGCGGTCTGCCCAACAGACTGAAGCCTGGTTATGGCCATCATCGTCATGATGCACTCCTTTCTTTGGGACCCAAGTAACTAGCATGGTGCCATCTCGGCAACTTTGCGTGTCTGTATGCTTCAGTGCCTGCCTTTCGTATTTTCTTTACCCCCCGCCCGTGATTATCGCTTTTTTGTCCCTTCTTTTTTTTCATTTTTCTTTCATTCCCGTTTGTACCTCTTTGTGTCTTTGTTAGTATGGTCCGTTTTGCCTTTTTTTGCGTTTTGCTATCTGCGTCTGTTTTTGTTTTGTTTTGTTTTTTTTGCTTAGCTTCATCTTCTTTTTTAGGTTTTCGTCTGCTATTAATAGTCTCCTTTTTGCTTCCCTGGTGTCCGCAGTGGTGGAGTGCGTTTGCTTGTTTTTTGTTTTTGCCTCTGTTTTTACTTGAGGTATTTCTTCCACTCCAGAGTTATTGGAGCCTGTCCTGCGACCACGGACTGCATTTTATTGTGAGTTAATGTGAGAACAACAACAACAGACAACAAAGCAGTACCTTCCTCTATAGCTCTGCAACAAGACCCAATTTCTTAACCATCCTCGCCATCTCCTTCTACCGCAGCACACGTCTGTACACACACAATCATGCATGCTTGACACGAGAAGGTGCCCTGACAAAGCTTGTGTTTGTCCCGCCGCGTTGTTGGTCGAGATCGTACTTTGCCGTTACATATAAAAAACCCACCGCAATTTTTATTAACCAACCGACTTCACCTGCCGTATAGAGAGGGTGAGGAGCGACGCTCGCTACACCGCGTTGTTGGTGGCCCGTGGCGATGATGATGAGTTTCGGCGCGAAGACCTTGCCCCGAGCAAGGACAGCTCAACTGCATACAGCAGCGGAAGGAAAAAACCTGCCTGCAGCACCTGTGGTGAGACGACACAAACCGCCTATCGCCGCAACGCGGAGACTCACGAACGAACTGGCCGGATGCGTTATAGGTAAAACAAGTTGACCGAAGGCATACGACACCTGACTATACCTCCAAGAGGGCGCGAAGTCGGCCAATGGGTTGGCCGCGTCTTTCTGTCTGCCTCGCAACTATCAACCCGGCCGCGAGAGACGAGTTAACCCGTGTTCTTCAAGCAGTTAGTTATGTACCCAGTTATCTCTGTTTCACAGCCACTCCGAGTAATTTTCATACTCCGAGTACCCCGAGTATTAGAGTACCGGTGGCCTAAATACTCGGAGTACTTGGAGTATATGCAGTACGGAAAGCCCGAATACTCCGAGTACTGGGAGTATGAGCAGTACTTAAAGTCGGGTACAAGCAGTAGTACCCGGAGTACAAACATCTAAATTACTCGGAGTACTCCGAGTATCGCGAGTATTGAACCCAGGAATACTTCATCATCCAAGTAAAATACTCCGAGTAATACTCTAACCCGGAGTACCTTGGGAGTACAAAACCCTGAGATACTCCGAGTATTACTCGTACCTCGGAATATGAAACCCTGAAACACTCCGAGTATTGAAGTTTTCGCAGTACGAAATGCCCAAGTACTCCGAGTACTTAAAGTAGGAGCAGTACAAGATTCCCAAATACTTCAAGTACAACGAGTATTCCAGAGTAATACACCCCAAAATACTCGGAGTGCAGCAGTGTTTCAGAGTATCGAACCCCAAAATACTCCGAGTACAAGCAGTATTGAGAGTGATCATACCCGAAATACTCCGAGTACGAGCAGTGTCCCGGAGTATCGAGCCCTGAAATACTCCGAGTACACGGAGTACCAGAAGTAATTTATCTCCGATACTCGTTACTTTACTCCAAGGTACTCGGAGCATCTATTTGCACCTTCCCATAATATTGATCTTTTACGAGCATCGTCTGGCCTTTGCTCAGGACGACCCAATCCGGCACACTCTTCTGTCGATGACCACCATAATTCCAGCCGTTCTTCGCGCAGATACGTCTCGTGCGGCATTTACATTTCCCGTTACCACTGCTGCTGTGCCGTCTCCATTATCCTCTTGTTTGTGATGAAGTAAGTTTGACATCATTTTCATTCCATTATCCTACCAGCACGATCGCCTGACCTCTGCTCTGACACCTCGATTTAACACACCTCACCCTCTCGATTGAAGTGATAATATTGACGACCGTTCATTCGGATATTCCGGCGCCCGATCCTGCGGGCACTCCTTGCACTCGTGGCATTAAGATTTTTTAATAGTACTACTCACACTCGCACTAACTCACAACAACCAGGCAGTATTTTGAGGTTTGACGTTCGTTGAGTACTGCTCACACTCCCAGTCACTCGGAATGTTGAGGCCGCAAGCACCCTATTAATATTAGTCTCAGCATTCCGAGCACGAAATTGCTCGATACGGAAACAGTCGATACTCCGAGTGTGGTCCCTCTGCTGTCTGTGTGCGTTTATCGTATTACTCGCAAATTGTACTGCATCGTGCTGCTGCAACCAACGACTAAATAAAGTTGCAGTGTATTTCAGAGAGGGGGCAAGCTCATCAAGTACATATTGCACAATTAATTCATGAATTGAGGTCCTACAAAAAGTGACTTACAAAGTGGTTTTCATTGATTTGAAGCACGGGGCCACAACTAATGTCCATTTTATGTACCTGGTATGCAGTAATGGCTCACCTATTCAAGCTCCTACATACATGATATTTTTCTTTTTCTTTTTTATCATCACTTCCACTTTCCAGCCTAAACCTAACTCGTAGGAAGTTTTACCCTCGACGACCTTCTGGACAAACCGTGGTCACAGGTGTCTACCCTTCTCCCCGCCGGTACGTGCCTTTATTTTTTGTCGCGCATATAATAGGGTTTAGCATTCCCACTGCTCGTCGATTTTCATCGAATGTAGCTAACTCACGCTCTCGCGCTTTCCGCTAATCAATTTATTTCGTGCAAGAAAAAGCCGCTACGAGCATGCACTCGGTGGGACTTGAACCCACGAAATTGATCTTGATAGGCACGCGGACCACCTACCAAGCCACCGGGAACGCCGGCTCTGATCTACTGGAATCTGGCCCGACCGCCGTGGGGGCGAGAGGGTCTTTTATTCTCTAGTAATAGTATACCGGTGGCGTAGTTTTGTGACCACACAACTTGTATATTATATCTCTATTACGGGGGATTATATTAACAGTAAATAGGACATATGGTACATACAAAAACCTATACCTGATATTTCCCTATTTCACTAACAATATTTGTTCCTATTTATTTACAGTGGCCCCCCGTAAATACTATTGAAGAATCGGCACGGACACTGGCTTTTGTGAAGATATGGCCGAGGTAAGGGTAAAGGACGCAGGTGTTTTCTGGCAGCTGGGAAGCAGTGCTTCGCTTCTTCTTATATAGATCTTTTTTATTGATGACTAGAGCTGAGGAGGTGCTCTGGTAGAGAAGTGAGAGGTAGGGGGGTGGGACTCGACGCTCAGATATACTCGTCCCACCCCACGCTAAGAGCTCTCCTAAACTCCTCTTATCTAACGTACTCCTAAATAACTTTCCTAGGGCTACCGATTGTTCTTCTGCTAATATAAGAACTTCTCACTTTATGGTCCTATCTGCGTTAAGGAACATTACTCTTGTCTAACGGGCTATCCGCCCGAGAGAACATTCCTGAAAGACGGTTACTCTCAACTACCGGAATATCCGCCGGGTTAATCCATTCTTTGGATTATTCTCGTATTCCTCGGGCTACGAAACTGCCGACTATATTATCTATATCTATAGCCCATGAGCACTCGATTCATATCACATTAGCCCACCCTGAATAGTCGTATATGCAGACCACAAGATGGTCGAAGGATGATGACAAAGTTCATCCCAAAAGACCAGGAAAAGGTGGTCGAAGATGCGGCTATTCGAAACAAAAGAAATGAGGCTATAGATCCCCCCACACCTCGTCATAAGACCCAAACACTGCGAAGGGGTGTTTACTTAGAACAACCACTTAAAGGTAGAGACCGAAGGAGAGGAAGAAATAACTCAAAGCGGAAGCGAAAGCAGAGAAAGGCAAAGCGAAAACCGAAGAAAGAAGAAAGAAAACAGGAGACAGAACAAAAGCCGAAGCGAAGGCTGAAGAAGAAAACTAGTACCGAAGTGAAGGCGAAAGAAGGGCGCACAAAAAGGTGCGAACGGAGGTTGGTCGCCGAACCGGGTTGGCAAACTAGGAAACTCACGAAAGGAGGCAGTGACCGCAATACAAAAAAAAACACATATATATTTGGCAGGAGTAATGCCTTGTCTTGTGGCGGAGGTCCTAACGTGGTAGGCATCACTCAAGAGAAACGGGGCACTGCTAAAGTGCAAAGAGGGCTGCGTACACTAGGGGCTATTAAAACCGGGAGACGGAGCGAACAACGCGGCGTCTGGGAGGCCTCTTCGTGGTATGAACTATACCAGCAAACGTAGCAAGGTATTTTACTCAACAAGAAAAACTCAAGAAGATCCGCAAGAAGATTGGCCTACTGCGTGCAGTTCAAGATGGTATATAGCGCAGGGCTAAAACACTAGCGTGTGCAACTCGGCCAACAGGGGCGACATCAAAGATGGTGTCGTTTGCCACAGAGCAGAGGGGCGCGCGGAATACCGAACAAAATATGAAGAAACCTAAGAAAAAGAAAACAAACCACGATCGGGACCAGGAAACTAACTGAAAGCAGAACACGAGTCAGGGAAAATCGATCTTGGTAGAACCGCCATGGTTGATAACTCTGCGGCCTTCCGGGGCGGCAATGCTATCCGGACCCTACTTGGCAAACATAGAAGAAACACGGGCGAGCTGGAAGCTCGATAAAGTCTTAGCTCGATGACCGTCTGAAACAGGGGTCGGTGGAAACCGACGGAGGCCAGGGTACAGCCCAGGCTACGACACGATTTTACCTCGGCGTAGTATTGCCAATAATTTGCGGTAGGCTAGTGAAGTACAAACACATATGAAGATTATGGTATCGCTACGACTCGGTGGCCTGAACGTAAGAAGGCAACACGGAGGTGTAGGCGGTATGAAGAAAACAAAAGGTAGACGGAAATATATGCACCCAAGAAGCTGGCTGTTGGTGGCTATTGAAGACTAACCCTGAAGAACTACTTTAATATATTGTTGACTAACCAGAAACAAGTACCCAGAACTAAAAAAAAAATGCTAAACCAAGGCTATCCAGGGGGGGGAGTGGAAACCGTGGGGGCTCCGCGGGACACATCAGAGTTCCGCAGCAGCCCACGTGCTAGGCTCCCATTCCCATGGCGTTGAAGACACCACGATCCGTACACGGCGTTCCGTGCTGTAGTGTAGCGGGAGGGTTGAAGGTCGATCTTGATCGGTCCGGGGTCATCCAGGAACCGGATGATGTAGGAGCCGCCCGGTGAAGGTTCCGGTGGAGCTCCCGAAGAGACGTCCGGGGGTGAGCGGTGAGCGATTTTGCCCAGCCACCAGAGGCCGTCGCGCGCTTTGTACCATATGTGCGCTCCGGGGGGGAGGATGGTGGTGCTGAAGTTGTGAAGCCAGAGGCTGCGGGAGACCAGGGCGTAGCCGGGGGCGAGAAAGATTTGTCCTTGGGATCGTGCCAGTTCGCGGTGGGCAGCGCCGATGCGCATCTGGCGGTAGAGGCGGTTCGTCTGGCGGTGTTGTGTCGGCGCTCCTGACCAATAGAGTAGGATGTTGCGCCGGAAGTGTTGAAGGTCCAGCTCGCGTTCCCAAGAGGGACTGAGAAGTCCAGCCCAGTGGGTCTCGTACAGAACGGCGATGACCCCGCCGCGGCCGCGTACGAGTTGATGGCCGGTGATCTGCTCGACCTCGAGGCGTTCCGGTGGGGGAGTGACGTCGTCGACGGTGACGTGGTAAGGTGGGGACTTGGCGGCAGAAGCTGTGAGTACGTATGTAGTGAGGTCCGCGGGCAGATGCTTGGGGATATCGCTGGTGTCGTAGGGGTTCCGACAAGGTTTGCATCGTTGAACGGAGACGCGTGGCTTGGAGTCCCGTCCCGGAAGGTCGGATGGAAGGTCGAGGAAAAGTAGCTTGTCGTGAAGAGGGCGGTTGTCGGGGGTGTTCGAGGCGGGCGTCGGTCCAACGGCGAGGACCTTGAAGGGCCCATTCCAGTTCAGGGAAAGCTTTGTCTTGAGTACAGTTGCGTCGGTGCCCTTTTTGACGCCTTTGGCGAATGGTTGAGGCGGAGTTGTAGACCCAAACCCAGCCGCCGACGGTGAAGGGGGGGGATGCTCGGAGGGCGGCCATGATGGGCGCGTTGCGGCGCTGGAGACGCGAGACGGTGAGTCGGTGTAGTTCGCGGATGAGGGAGTACGCGCGTCGTTGTCGGTCGGTGGCGAGGTTGATGTAGACCAGATGATCGCGGTCCAAGCTTTGGTGGCCGCCGATGTTGTCGGGTTCGAAGACCGAGAGCGGGAGGCGAGGAAGGCGGCCCATGTGGATTTCGTTAGGCGCAAGCCCTGTAGCGGCGTTCAAGGAGTTGTTGTAGGCCGACGACACGTGTGGCAGCAGCACGTCCCAGTCAGTCTGCTGTTCGTTGCCGACCATAGAGAGCATTTGGGCCAACACATGGTTGACGCGCTCGACGCCGCCGTTGGTGCAGGGGTGGTAGGAGCTGGTGTTGACCTTGCGGATACCAAGGCGCTCGTAGACGATGTTTGCAAGCTTGGAGGTAAAGTGTAGTCCGTTGTCGGAGAGAAGCGTAACCGGGCATCCCCAGAGAGGGATGTATTCGTTCAGGAAGATGTCGGCGGTGCCGGCGGCCGTGAACTGCGCCGCTGAAACGGCAAACATATCGGCGCGCCGGCTGAAGCGGTCTGTGAAGAGAAGGATGTGGACGTCGCCGCGCGGCGTGAGCGGCAGGGGTCCGAAGTAGTCGACGCTGACGGTGATGCCAGGCCCGTTGGGCAAAGGAAGAGAAAGGATGGGCCAGCGAATGGTGTGCCGGGAGGTTTTCCGCGCCTGGCATTGAAGGCAGCGGCGGATCCACCAGCGGGCGGAAGCGTCCATGCCAATCCACCAAAAGAAACGTGCCAGCATGCGGACCGTTCGGGTGACTCCTAGGTGTAGAGAGGTGGTGGCGTGGCAGGTGTTCAGCACCCAGGGGCGCATTAACATTGGCACGTAGATGCGTGGGGTAAGGGGGGCGGGTGGTGGTAGGCTGTTCCCGGGTGGGGGTGGGGGTGGTCGTTGGACCAGGAGGGTGGTTTCGTCGTCCGTACGGTGCAGCTTGCATTTGGAGGCAAGGGTGAGGACGTCCGGAAGTTGTGGGCGCCGGGCCGAGGGGATGAAATCCAGGAGGTCGTTCGGCGGGGGGGCAGGGGAGTCCAACGACAGGAAGCGGATGGTGGCGCAGCACAGGGGCTCTGCTCGTTGTTCTCGCGCCCAGTCTTTGAAGGTGTAGTGCTCGACGCGGGCGAGGAGGTAGGGGTCGTCATCGGGTTCGACGATGGGCTCCGGGAGGGGCAGCGACGGTGGTGCGGGTGCCGGCGGAGAAGGCGTTGTTGGGGGGGTTGGGGTTGGGTTTGCGGGCGCAAACGGGTCGGGCGGCGCGGGAGCTGTGGCTGAAGGCGCCGTAGGAGGAGGGGGTCTTGGCTGGACCCCGGCCGGGGGCGTGGGCGCACTGGTGGGTGTAGATCGTCTGCGTACGACGGGTTGTGGTCGACGGCCGAAGCGATAGTCGGCTGTGGGTCGAGGGGTTCCCGCGGCAGCGGCGATGCGATGGCGGGTCCGAGAAGATATCAGGCCTGAGACGGCTGGTTCCGTGCCGCCAGTGGTGGACGGCGGAGAGATGACGGACGGCCTGGAAGCCGAGCCTGGAGGAGCTCCGCTGTTCACGGCGGCGTTCTCGGGGCCAACAAGCAGTCCGGCGGTGGAGTCAGGGGTCGCAATAGGCCCGACGAAGGTGTCGGGTGCGGGGGAAAGGGTGGGGTGCTCCATACGTGGTCCCAGTAGGCGGAAGTCGCGGAAATCGTCGGTGGTGAAGGGAAGCGGCTGGATGGTTGGGATGGGCCTTGAAGGGGGGGATACGAGCCCACCCAAGCCGATACCCGGGGCGGGAGGGTCGTTCGGCGCGAAGCCGCAGGGGCGGATGAGGTAGATGCCGACGGTGTCCGGGCCGGTAAGGCGGTTGCGTCCGGTGCGGTCGGCGTCGGTGGCGGGTTGGGGGAGCCGGGAGAGGAAGTCGGCGTTGCCGTTGGCCGTGCCCTTCCGGTATTCCAGCGTGTAGGTGTACGCCGAGAGGAACTCGAGCCAGCGCCGGACGCGGGCGTTGTGTTCTCCGACCTTGGCGATGTTCTCGAGCGCCTTGTGGTCCGAGTAGATCTGGAAGCGGGTGGACCATAAATGTCCACGGAGGCGTTTGATCGCCCACACGATGCTCCCGGCCTCGAGGTCGAGGGGTGTCCACGAACGTTCGGAGTCCAGGGTGGCACGGCTGATGAAAAGGATGGGTCGGACTGAGCCGTCGGGTTGTTCTTGCTCAAGGGTCGCGCCGAAGCCGTCGATGCTAGCGTCGCAGTAGAGGCGGAAGGGGCGGGAGTTGTCGGCGACGGCGTCCCAGTCGGGGTAGACGAGGATAGGCGGTTCAGCAAGTTCTTGGAGGATGGCGCGGATGGTGGTTTCCATGGCGGGGGTGAAGTCGAACGTGGCGCCTTGCTTGAGTAAAGCGTTGATGGGGCGCAGACGTCGGGAGAGATTCGGCAGGAACTTGCCGTAGTAGTTGATGCCCCCAAGGAGCGAGCGCACTTGCTTCTTGTCGGCCGGCATGGGCATTCTGGTGAGGGCGGCGACCTTGTCGGAGTTGGGGCTGTAACCGCCGGCGGAGATGGTGTGTCCCAGGAAATCGGCGGTGGTGGCACCAAGTTTGGCCTTGGCCGGGGAAAGTTTGAGGTGGTGCTTCCGGAGGCGTCCGAAGAGAGCTCTGATGTTGGCAACGTGGTCGTTGGGGTTGGGGTCGAAGACGATGATGTCGTCGAGATACGCGGCGACGCGTTCCAGGCCTTTGATGACCTCGTTGATGACCTTAACGAACCAGCCGGGGGAGGCGCTGCTGCCTTGTGGCATAACAAGCCACTCAAATAACCGGTTCGGTGTGCAGAACGCTGTCAAGGAGATGGTGTCCTCGTCGATGGTGATTTGGTGGAACGAGGAGACCAGGTCGAAGAGGGAAAAGATGCGACCTTTACCCAAGGAGTCGAGGACTTCGTCGACGCGGGTGATGGGGAGTTGTCCGAGGGAGCTGATGGCGTTGAGCTTCTTGTAGTTGATTGTGATGCGAACACCTCCGTCTTTTTTTGGGGATGGCGACCATAGGGCTGGAGTATGGCGACGTGGAATGCTGGATCAGGCCGGCAGCCAGGTACTGGTCCAATACGGCGTCGGCCTTTTCGGCGAGGATGGGGTTGATCCTGTAGGGGCGGGAAGTGACTGGTGCGCTGTCCGGAGGTACCGTGATCTTGAACGGCATTAGCGAGCACGAACCGAAGTCGGTCTTCGACGTGGAGAACACGTCCTGGAATTCGCAGAGTACGTCGCCCAAGTTGTTGATCACCGATGGGGTCCATCCAGAACCGTGAAGGTCGAAGTTGACGTCGCGTAGGTGCAACGGCAGGCGTTCCCAGAGGTCGAGGAAGCTTTTGCGCTGGTCGGCGTCGAGGCGTGCAAGGAGCTGTGGGCACGGGGCTTTTAGTGCGGTAGAGGGGTCGGCTGTTGGTGGACTCTGGTCGGCCACCGGGATGTTGTTGTGGAGGGCATGTACGTCCGGAAATAGAGGGGGGAGCGGCGGGTTTAAGGAGGGATGCCCAAGGGTGGCGAGCGGTACCTGACCAGTGGGGAGCAGGAGGTTCCGAGGAGGTCACCCGGCTCGAGTTCGGTAGATCCAGATAGGGGGACCGTTTGGTACCCGTCGGAGACGAAAATCGCCGTATCGGAAAGGGGGTTCTCGCGGGGGAGCATGTTCACCATGTAATTCCCGGCCAATGCTGGAGCGCCTGACTGGCGCACCAGGTTGACCTTGGCGAGCTGTCCTGCCGACGACGCCAGATGTGAAGATATGGCCGAGGTAAGGGTAAAGGACGCAGGTGTTTTCTGGCAGCTGGGAAGCAGTGCTTCGCTTCTTCTTATATAGATCTTTTTTATTGATGACTAGAGCTGAGGAGGTGCTCTGGTAGAGAAGTGAGAGGTAGGGGGGTGGGACTCGACGCTCAGATATACTCGTCCCACCCCACGCTAAGAGCTCTCCTAAACTCCTCTTATCTAACGTACTCCTAAATAACTTTCCTAGGGCTACCGATTGTTCTTCTGCTAATATAAGAACTTCTCACTTTATGGTCCTATCTGCGTTAAGGAACATTACTCTTGTCTAACGGGCTATCCGCCCGAGAGAACATTCCTGAAAGACGGTTACTCTCAACTACCGGAATATCCGCCGGGTTAATCCATTCTTTGGATTATTCTCGTATTCCTCGGGCTACGAAACTGCCGACTATATTATCTATATCTATAGCCCATGAGCACTCGATTCATATCACACTGTGCTGGGTATCGGCGGGTAGAAAAAACGGTTGAATGTGAAGAACGCGCACACACATATTATATTCCCACGGGTTAACCCCTTCATTACTACTACTAATGCAGTCCCGATTTGGGGACAAACCTCTCTAATTCCAAGGGTTTTGCCCCCAAAACGAGACTGCAGTACTGACTGAAGGGGTTAATGAAGCAGAGTCTGTTATTGCGTGTCTACAAGCCTGGTGCTACACATATTACCACTGCTGGGCGTGTGGGCGCGTGTACTGTCGCGAGTAAAAAAGGCATTAGATAGAGTGAGGGGTATGCATGCGTATTTTACACGTCGGTTTTCTGCTTTTTGTATCAAACGTGGTGGACGATATACATGCGTACGTACGTGTGGATGTCCACGCACCACGCACGCCTATTATCCACGAGTGAGTACAAATAAATGTGATAAAAGTAATGCTACCTGCTGTTGCGTGTCTGTACGAGCGCCGGGAGCACACCTTACTATCCCCGACCCTGTCATCTATTATTACTACCGTCTGGGGGCGTTCTTCTACGATAGAGGTTCGCCCTTGATTTTCTGAGGCTCCTCATTTGACCTTAATTTAAGGAGTTCCACACCTCACCCGGGAACTGACTTCAGCCCTAATCAATTGTATCCCCATGA
This sequence comes from Nereocystis luetkeana, assembly GCA_031213475.1. Taxonomy (NCBI): domain Eukaryota; class Phaeophyceae; order Laminariales; family Laminariaceae; genus Nereocystis; species Nereocystis luetkeana. The sequence continues at coordinate 4,949,837 of JARUPZ010000020.1, forward strand.
ATAACCCCATGGCCCGACAGGAGAAGTCCCTCAGAAATGGAAAGATGCGATCATCAAGGTCCTTCACAAAACGAAGGATCGAATTGACTGCAACAACTATAGAGGGATTTCGCTTGTTGCCCACGCAGGCAAAGTGTTGTTGAAAATCGTCGCGTCCCGCCTCAGCAACTACTGCGAAACCGAGGAACTACTCCCCGAGGAACAGTGCGGCTTCCACCCCGCACGATCAACGATTGATATGTTGTTCGTCGTGCGCCGGCTGCAAGAGCTCGGACGACAGAGGAAAATCCCCTTGTACGTGTGCTTCATCGATTTGCAGAAAGCGTACGACTCTGTCGACCGAGAGCTGTTATGGAAGGTACTCACACGCTTTGGCGTACCAACCAAGATAGATGCTGAGAATTATCCGTCATTTCCACGATGGCATGCGGGCTCGCGTGCGTACTGATGACGGCGAGCTCTCGGAATGGTTTGATGTCACGCAGGGGCTGCGGCAAGGCTGTGTACTATCACCGTTACTGTTCAACGTGTTCTTCGCTGCTGCGTTACACGTCGTACTAGTACGCTTCAGCCAAGACGAAGCCATTGTAAGGGATTTGGTCCAACTCAGTGAAGCTGGAATAGTTCGAACAGGGAAGGAGGAGCCATTGGCATGCGTGCGAAGGTCTGTATGGGGCATGTTGTACGCCGATGATGCAGGAATTGTCTCGAAGTCGGCTGAAGGGCTCGCCAAAATGATGACAGTCATCGTGACTGTCTTCGAAGCAGCGGGCCTCACGGTGTCGGAAAAGAAGACTGAGACAATGGTCCTCCAAACACCAGACCGGACAACCCTCGCACCACCGCTCGTCATCGAAGCGGCAGGTCAGAGGTATAAGCAGACGACCCAGTTCTTATACCGAGGCGGCGTTATCCACGAAAACGCTGCGCTCTCGCTCGAAATCGACCGACGGATCCGCCTCATGCGAGCATGCCTCAAACGGTTCGGCCCGGAGTTGTATCATAGGACGACCGCCCCCCTTAGCCTTAAAGCCCGAATGCTGAAGGCCGAGGTGATTGAGACCCTGCTGTACGGGTGTGTGACGTGGACCCTCAGAGCGGAGCACTTTGCCAAGCTTCGAACGGCTCACCACCAAGTCCTGTTGCGAGTCATTGGCTTCCAGCGCCGACTTCGTACTGACCATGCCACCCTCTCGTACGCGAAGGCCCTCAAGATGACACGTTGCGAGAGCATCGAAACGACCATTCGTAAACGGCGGCTCTTCTTTGCGGGGGGCGTGGCACGGCAAAGCAAGGAGCGATTACCCAGTCGGGTAATGTTCGGGACGATAGCTGGTGGGGAGAACCCGAGACCAGGCGGACAGTGGAAGACTTGGCATAGATGCATAGTCGAAGACCTTAGGGAGTTCCGAGCCACCGAAGGGTCAACGGAAGTTGCCCCCTTGGTGTTTGGAGTTGAGACCGCGTTGTGGTCCACTGCAGCCAAAAAGGCGGGGAAGTGGTACCGGGGGATCCTTGAAGCAGCCGAACGGTTCATGATGAGGTGGCACGAGGCTGAAGCTGAGATGAGTAGGCAGCGCCGCGCATCCGCCGTGGATGGTGCCCAAGGGGATGAGGGGGGAGGGGGCAACAGGAGAAGTGGCAGAAAGCCCGACCAAGGGAATGCGGGGAGGGGGGGGAACAGGAGGGGTAGAAGGGAAACGGCGGTAGACGAAAGTAGGAAGGAGATGGCAGACAGGGTAGCAAGGCACCAAGTCGACTAGGAAGTAAAACATGACCATACTACTAGTAGTGCTACCAACTGGTGCAGCTGGTTCGAACGTGGTCTTCCTTTGTCTTCTCTTTTTGTTGTGTTTTTTTTATTTTGTTTTTCTTCTTTCTTGCGCTGACTCTCCGTGATTTTCATTTTATTTTTTTCGCTTCCTTTTCTGATTGATAAGCCGTACTGAAGGAGCCGTGTGGCATGGTTGGATGACGAACCTGCTCTGCTCGTTTCGTATTGTCTGACGCCAAGGGGTTGGGCATAGTTGACGAACGCAGGGCGGAGACGGCAGTCTGGGTAGCAAGGTACCAGGCGGATTAGCAGGGAGAACCTGGCTATACTACTCGTACCACAAGCTGCTGCCGCCACATGGAAGGTGCTTTGGGCTTTGGTCTGCCTGTTATTTCCCCTTTGTTATTTTTCCTTGTTACTTTTTCCCTTGGTTCTTCGTCTTACTCTGTTTACAAGCAGTGGTGTTTTTTCTTATTTTTTTTTATTTTTTCTTATTTTTTTTTATTTTTTCTTCTTTTTTTCCCGCTCGTTCTTTTTCAAGTATTGGCCACCTCGCCTGCGGGGGGGGGGCACGACAGATTGTTTCTCCTTGATTTTGCTTTCATTTCTCTTCTTTTTCTCTTTCGATTTGTCTACCTTGTTTTTGTTTTCTCTTTGATTGTTTCTTTTCGTTTCACTATTTCATAGATTGCGTATGTCGTGCCTGTCGTATCTAGTATGATGACATGGCTTTGCATTGCCCACTGCAATGCATACTGCACACGTGGCAACGTAGTATCTCTGTGGCGTAGCTTTGTGACCACAGAACTTGTATCTCTTCTAGGATTGAAGAATCGGCACGGACACTGGTTGTGCTGGATGTCGACGGGTAGAAAGAACGGTTTGATGTGAAGAACACACACACACTATAAAAAATGAAGAAAATGCCAAAATCAGGTATGTATACCTGATCCGTTTGAACCTAAATCAGGAACCAGGTACATTCTAAAACCGGGTAAAAAACGCGCGCCACGAGCGGTGTACGTCCATGAAAATCCGATTCAAAGATAAAGCGCATTATTAAGCGTGCCACATGGCCTCCACAATCTGACTTATTTTGTCTTATATAGGGTGTAGGTACCACGGGCTCCATTCGGACCTGCAGAGTCACTATCAAAGAATATTTGCTCTGGCACCCCCCCCCCCCGTTGACAGCTTCATCGTTTCTTGACTGTCCTCGCGAAACCACCTGCTCCGAAATTATATTTTGCCGGACCGAACTTGAGACCACCTCAGCGCACGGTGGTGCAGACAAAATGTCGTGTGACCATGGTACAACTGTAGTATGGACTGCTGCGACCATTTTATTTATTTCTCATCCCATTTATTATCTTCGCACATCTTCTTCTCCCTCTCCTTCCAACTCGTAACTCAGATCCGGGGTCACATAGCAGGCTCTTCTACCCCCTTCCCGCTACGGTACGTGCCTTCATTTAGATCGCGAGAAGATTTCAGCCTTTTCTTCCCTCGTCGACTCGCATCGAATTGTGCCTACCCACGCTGCAAGGCGCTCTCAACAATTGAATCCTTTTTTATTTTTATTTTTGCAAATAAAGTCAAAGTCCGACCCACCTGGGGCTCGAACCCAGGACTCAAACAAGTAGAATTCGAGGTTAACCACTTGAACCACCGGGGCGACCATAGAAAACAACAGAGAACACATAACAACTACCAGGTATTAAGATTAATATAAATAATTAATAACTGAAACTGGAGCAAATCGCATACTCGCACACCCTACGTAAAGAAGAAAAAGTGAAACCGGCGTACGCATGCGTGTGTGTGCGTTCTTGCTACCCGCCGACATCCAGCACAACCAGTGTCCGTGCCGATTCTTCAATCCTAAAAGAGATACGTATAATACAAGTTATGTGGTCACAAGGCTAGGCCACAGGGATACTACGTTTCCACGTATGATACCAGGTATACACTAAGCCCAGCAGTTGGCAATGCAATGCCATCATACTGGGTACGGCAGGCCCCACATACATACACATTATATGGAACAGAGAAACGAAAGAAAACAAAGAAAAAACAAAAACAAAAACAAGGAAGACAAATCGAAAGGGAAAAGGAAAAAAAGAAAAAGTAAAAGAAACAAACTGTCGTGCCGTCCCGCAGGGGACGTGGCAAAGACACTTATAACGAGCTGAAAAAAATATAAGACGAAAAAAAAAAAGTTCCTGCATTGCGACCGGTTTGGGCTATTCGCCATCGGGGCGCGGCCATATTCGGAAGCATTTTCGGAATTAATCCGAATAAGTTCCGAATTGTCTATAAAGTCAGGTTGGCAAAGCATTGCCACCCACTCAGCACGTACACGTGCTAGCGCGCCCTAGAGAGCACGCGACGGCACCCCATGCATCCCAAAGTAATGTGTAGTGAGGACACCCCCCGAGGTACGCGCGCAAAAATGAACTCAAATCGGCCACGAGCAGCGCTCGCACGAAGCATCTAAAAAAAGGGGGGGGGGGTTTGGGCTCCGAAAAGAGTTCAAAGGGTACGAGTAACAATTCTGCAAGACGAATCTCGTTTCGACGGGTTTTAGCTCAACTCCAACTCCTCGGACACGGGACGAAGAAGGCCTGCTGCACGACGTAGGGAGAGCGCGCGACAGCGCCGCACGCGCACCAAAGTGTAGCCTGTGTGCACACCGTGCTGCTGGCGCAAAGACGGGCTTAATCGGCGGCGAGCAGCGCACACACGGCGCTTGTAAAACAGTGTATATTTTTTCTAGGCACGCAAAAGTGTCGAGATTCTGCAAGATGAACGTCGTCGTTTGGACGGGTCTTTGAGCTAAAGTCCAACTCCTCGTACACGCGACGGAGAAGAACTGCGGCACGAAGTAGGGAGAAGGCGCGACAGGGGGGAACGCATACCAACGTGTAGGGTGTGTACAGTCCGTGCCGTTCGCGCAAAGACGGGCTTGATCGGCCGCGAGCAGCGCTCACACGAAGCTTGTAAAAAAGGGTATGTTTTTTTTTTGTCGACACCGAAAATTGTAGCAAACGGTGGATTCATCCTGCAAGATGAAGGTCGTTTCGACGTGTTTGAGCTCAACTCCAACTCCTCGGACATGGGACGGGGAAGACCTGCTGCACGACGTAGGGAGAGAGCGCGACAGCGCCGCACGCACACCAAAGCACAAATAACCAAGGGAAAATAACAGGCAAACCAAAACACAAAGAACCCTCCAGGTGGCAGCAGCAGTTTGGGGTTCGAGTAGCATAGCCAGGTTCTCCCTGCTAGTCCTCCTGGTTGGTATCTTGCTACCCTGACTCTCGGTTCCGCGTCCTGCGTTCGTCAACTATGCCCAGCCCCTTGGCGTCAGACAATACGAAACAAGCAAGCAGGCTCGTCATCCATCCACGCCACACGACTCCTTCAATAAATAAGGCTTATCAATCGAAAAGGAGAAATAAATACTAATAAAGTGAAAATCACAGAGGATCACAGCGCAAGAAAGAAAAAAACAAAACAAAAAGAAGAGAAGACAAAGGAACACCACGTTCGAACCAGCTACACCAGTTGGCGGCACGAGTAGCATAGCCATGCACTACTTCCTAGTCGGTCTGGTGCCTTGCTACCCTGTCTGCCATCTCCTTCCTACTTTCTTTCGTCCACCGCAGTTTCCCCCTTCTACTCCTCCTGTCCCCCCCCCTCCCCGCATTCCCTTGGTCGGGCTTTCTGCCACTCCTCCTGTTCCCCCCCCCCCTCATCCCCTTGGACAACACCCACGGCGGATGCGCGGCGCTGCCTACTCAGCTCAGCCTCAGCCTCGTGCCACCTCACTATGAACCGTTCGGCTGCTTCAAGGATCCCCCGGTACCACTTCCCCGCCTTTTTTGCTGCTGCTGTGTCTTTTGTTATTTCTTCTTTTTTCCAGCTCGTTCTTTTTCAAGTGTAGGCCACCTCGCCTGCGGGGGGGGGGGCACGACAGATTGTTTCTCTTAGATTTTGCTTTCATTTTTCTTCTTTTTCTTTTTCGACTTGTCTACCTTGTTTTGTTTTCTCTTTGATTGTTTCTTTTCGTTTCACTATTTCATAGATTACGTATGTCGTGCCTGTCGTATCTAGTATGATGACATGGCTTTGCATTGCCCACTGCAGTTCACACTGCACACGTGGCAACGTAGTATCTCTGTGGCGTAGCTTTGTGACCACAGAACTTGTATCTCTTCTAGGATGGAAGAATCGGCACGGACACTGGTTGTGCTGGATGTCGACGGGTAGAAAGAACGGTTTAATGTGAAGAACACACACACACACAGCGCGATCTCAACTCCAAACACCAAGGGGGCAAGTTCCGTTGACTCTTCGATGGCTCGGAACTCCCGATTAGGTCTTCGACTATGCATCTATGCCAAGTCTCAAACTGTCCGCCTGGTCCCGGGTCCTCCCCACCAGCCATCGTCCAGAACATTACCCGACTGGGTAATCGCTCCTTTTGCTGTGCCGTGCCACGCCCCCCGTAAAGAAGAGCCGCCGTTTACGGGTGGTCGTTTCGATGCTCTCACAACGTATCATCTTGAGGGCCTTCGCGTACAAGAGGGTGGCATGGTCAGTACGAAGTCGGCGCTGGAAGCCAATGACTCGAAACAGGACTTACTTGGTGGTGAGTCGTTCGAAGCTCAGTGACACACCCGTACAGCAGGGTCTCAGTCACTTCGGCCTTCAGCAATCGGACTTTTATGCATGTCTAAATACCAGGTGCGTGCTTTTACGTATGACAGTACAGAGTTGATACGGCAATACAGAAGAAATTCAACTGAGGGAGGACAGACGCATACGGAGAGAAAAAACAGACAGTGTACGTATGACCTCTCTGATTGCTTATAATAATTTGGCGAAAATCACTTCCGATGCCAGCCTGGCCAATAGCAGGGTTCCTGGGGTGTGTTTTGTACTTGTTTTCAGCATGTGAACGACTTTGGCCGAAAAGTGGCCAGGTGTTATACCTAATTTTGGCTAAAACCCATATTATTAAGAAAACGTCATTTTTTCGAAGCAAGATTCGCATTCCAGCGAGCTTGTGCCCCGCCATTTAGAAACCAGAAAACGTTTTTTTGGCGAAAAAGTCTCTAGCGTAGAACGCGCCGTCTACTGCGTGTGCGTATCATACGAGCGCCGGACGTTCACATCACCTCCTTTCGTGTGCTGGTAGCCAGATTGTGCGCACATATATATGCTCGGGCGGTTGACCATGACATGATGCAACCCCCCCTCAACCATATCACTAGTGCACCCGAGAGACAGCCAGATAATTCAGACTGGGTATGGTATGCTGCCAGTACATACACTGGTTATCGGGCACGTTTGCCACGCCCGACAGGCGGGCTTACATAGCGCACGACAAACAGACTCGCGTAGAGAATAGGACCGCCAATAAGAAGTAAGTGTCCAATAAGCCAATACAAACATAATGCTCACTTTTTGGAGAACGCTTAAGAAAATTGGGTCACCTATGCTCACGGTTGTTCGAAGATGGCGCCCCAACAAGAATCTCAGGCTTGCCCAGATTAGGTGTTTTTGTTGGCGGGCCCATGCTGTATGCGGGCGAGAGCATCGAGCAGGCGTGCGATTATGAGCGGCAACATGCTCGCGGATGAGGGCAAAATCAAGGATTTTTGGTGGGATAGGCTGCGCCACCAGCTCTAGAATGTTATCCTCCGTCTCATTTACCTCCCGGGGGATGTGTGTGTGTTCTTCGCATCAAACCGTTATGTCTACCCGTCGACACCCAGCACAACCAGTGTCCGTGCCGATTCTTCAATCCTAGAAGAGATACAAGTTGTGTGGTCACCAAGCTACGCCACAGAGATACTACGTTGCCACGTATGCAGTAAGCACAGCAGTGGGCAACGCAATGCCATGTCGTCATTCCGTTCCCCTCGCTGCCTCGGCAAGGAATGCTGCGAGGCATGCCCTATCAGCCTAATTGCGAGTGGGGTAGGTCTTTCTGGCGGGTGTAAGGCCGGACTCACCCTCAAGGAGTGATACCTTCTTGCTGCTGCCTGTGGCCGCGAGGCTCAGGCGGCAGTAGAGTTGGGTCGTACGTGGTGCGTCAGGCACGGAGACCTACGATTCGCGCGTCTATTGTTAGGCAGCTGCGGCAGAGCAGCAATGCTCAATCGGGGTGTCCGTGCGCGGAGGCAGGCGCCACCACAGGCCACACTACGGCACAGTCTATTGCGCCGGTAGGAGGCTGGATTCGACGACGAGGGAGGAGGGAGACTGAGCGTCGACGTGCGGGGAAGAGACGGATTGGCCTCCCCCTGCGCGATAATTTTTATTTTTCAGATCAGAACCGCAAGTGCGAGGAGCATTTTGTTTTTCAGGATGACGGAGAAAGGGAATCGACTGGAAGGGAATGGCAACGAGTGCACGCGCAAAGGAGCGGGTGGATTGGGCCAAGGCGATGAGGCGGCCATGAAGAGCGGCAGGAAGGCGGTGCACGGAGACCCATGATCTGCGCGCACACTATCATCACGAGAGAAGCAGTCATAGTTTGTTTTTTCCTGGTATTGTTTTTCACGAGGCAGAATAGTATCTACCGGTACTTGTTATAAACGTCGTCACTGGTTTTTGTAGTTTAACGAGTTGTATACCCTTCATGGGGAATAACCTACGCAATTATCGGGGACGTGGTATCATAACTGTGCTGCACCTTTTTGTGTCAGACAGTCCAGGAAGAGATGGCGATCGTTGATATTCGTGTGGTAGTAAGGTTCGATTGCTCCCTTTTTCACTGCATATCCGCGAGTCCTCACTCTGACAGCACTCCAGATAGCTGGCAGGTGTGTTCCTCTTTCGTATTCACGACTACCGTGCGTTTCGTACGGTGCAGGCAGCACTTCAGACAGCATCCGCTGTAGTCAGCAGCCGCGAGTTGGTTAGTGGTGGGAACGGTACTCTATGTTATAGTTGAGAGGATATACCCGCGGCCGTGTTAGTTCAGTTTGCACATTGGTTTTAGCTCGTGTGCGCTTTCTTCGTCTCGTGTATTTTGAGGCAGCCGAATTTTCGTTTTTTTTTGTTTTTCGGATCTTCCTAGGGCTCCAGCACCTTTGTGTGACCACGGACTCCTTCATCAGAGAGTTAATGTGAGAACAACAACAACAACAACAACTAGATACGACAGGCACGACATACACATTCTATGAAATAGAGAAACGCCCCAACAGTATAATTGGAGTCCGTTCTTCTCCTCAGTAGTTTGGGATGAACCAGGCGGTCTCACCTCCCGCGAGGCGCCACCCGTCGCGAAAAGGGAGCTAATGATCATGCATTTATTCAGCCTTGATGAATAGGATCATACCTCTCTTCCGAGACGTGGGTACGTGAGAAGAACTTACTTGTCGTCTTGCTGGCAGCAGCCAGATCTGTTGTAGGGGTGGGTGGGTGGGTGGTCTTTCACAGCTTCTCGCCCCTTATCTCTGTTTTTCTCGGCGAAGCTGCAAATATTTTTTCAAGACAGAGCTCGGGTCGGCTCCCTGGTAATACCGCTTCTCCGGTAGAACAGGGGCTAGGGGATTTCGAGACCATTCCTTGCACCAGTTCTGACAATAAAACAGTATAGTTGGAGTCCGTTCTTCTCTTCGGTAGTTTGGGATGAACCAGGTGGTCTCACCTCCCACGGCTGGTGATTCCACCCTCCCTTACTCTAGGCCAGGGTCTGGACTCTCCTTACCTTAGGTATATATATGAAGGCCTTATCCCACACTACTCGCAGACGGGTTTCCACACTTCGTCTTCGTTATAGTAACGGTTGGTTTCCGAAGGCGGCCCATGACTTGCTGTGGTCGCTGAGCGGAAACTCGTTGAATTCTCGGTATTGGGCTTCCGAAACTCTCCCTTGATCATACCTTCGCCTCCTGAGCCGGGCGCTACTACCTCGAGCAGCCTCATGTACCGTCATGCCGTCTTGGGATTTTTCCAGTACGCCTTCTGCACGATGGTCGCCAAAGACTCTCGTGCTAGGGGGCGCGACACTGTTCCGCCTGACTTAAACGAGTGCATCGAGAATGCCTGTACCTCGCCTATCTCCTTAGAAATACTTCTTCAGAATAGCTGTCATCTGCTTTGCTGAAATAGGTTCCGAGCCTCTTACCAACGTTTCTCCTCGTCGTGTGATTGTTTGAAATAGACAACCCTTCGACATGTCCCTTCCCGCGTAGCGTCCGACTTCGACTAACTGCTCTACCGTTCGAACCGGGCAAGTCGCCACACACTCCTCTCCGTATGGACCTGTGATGAGGTGATCTGAACCGTCTCGCAGAGTTTTGCCCCACTGAAAAGTAAACATAAGACCGCTGCGGTTGGGCAGTCGTAGTATGCGCTGCATGAGCGTCCATGTGAGCTCGTCACCCCTTGTTGTCGTGCTAAAGGCGACGGTAAATAGGGCGATGTTGCGTGCTAGCAACAGCGTGTTAAGCGTAGACGTTGCTCGTTGTAAGCGCGCCTGGAGTGGGCATACGATTTCGCGCAGATGGCCCCGGAGCAGGGTCGGCGCTTGCTTAACTAGGACACCGGCCTGCTTTTGTTCTCTCCTTGTGAAATGCATTTACTGGTCTACAAGCTGACACTGCGAACGGGGTTTCCGGTGAGGCGGGCGTCGCTTCATTCCCCTGTTACGCCCAGTTCCTTTTCGAACACCCCTGGCCGCTTGGATAGGTGATTCGTCCTAAGCGACTCGTGTGCGTTTCTGATTGCACTCTCTCCTGTGGACGAGGCTGAGCATGATGACAAGTTTGACGTGCCGACTGCCTCACAGTCTCGCGCATGTACCACCGCCCTCCGACGCAAGCCGCTTGTATCCCGCCAGCAGAAACATTGTACTGCGGCTTGTGGTTGTGTCTGTTCGATATGTGCGGCACCTCCTGCTCTGCGGCAAGCCAAGAAATTGCTAAATTGTACTGCTGTGGCACTTCTACTCTTGGTCGAAGCTTGGGCTGCTGCGGCTGTCTCAAATTGTGCCAAATGTTTTGCTAGTGCTACTTCGTTGATGAGCAACGTGGCTAGTCCTGAGTGTGCCTGGTTTTGCAGGTCCGGCCTGTTCCTACTGCACCATTGGCAATGGCGAAATTGCTCCTCGTTTTCGCCGTGGCATCTCGGGCATAACACTCGGGCTCGTGCTGACGATACCTTCACCAGAGATCGCGATGCGCCTTGGATGTCTTCGACGTGCACGCGCGGCTTGAGCTTGCTCAGTATGCTCACGACGACGCCCAGGGCCGAAAGCATGACGTGCAGTGCCTCCAGATGAGGGGCTTGGCCCGTGTGGGCTGACGCCGGGGTAGCCATCAAATCCATGTCAAAGGGTCCTACCCATGACCACAGCTCCGCAAATTTGGAGGGGTCGAGCCGGACGTATTCGCTTACTTCTGGTTGTGACAGATCGTCCTCTTCGGCGTTGTCTGCGGACGCCACCCATCTGAGTTTCAACGTGAAATCCCCCTCCGCCTGCACCCGAAGCAGACTGGTGATGACCTCGTGCCTGGTCGTGTCCTTCGCCCGCCCCTTGTTAAATGCATAGAACAACGTTTCGTTGCCTACATCTAGGACGATCGAGGAAATCCTGCGATCTGGGAAGGGCGGTCATGGCAGAATAAACGCAAAACCTCTAGTAGTGCGTACGCTTCTTGGGCATTGATGTGCTTTCCCGCCCGTGTTCGTCTGGGAGATTACCTGCCGCTTGGAAAGGGTCGTGGTCAAGGCTCCGGATTAGACCTCCCCATCCACGGCATGAGGCATCAGTGACCCCTCTCAGTGTAATTCTCGGGTGGGCTGCTTGATACCACGATGCACCATTCGACCTGTGGCGCGCTTCTAACCACTTGTCTAGCTCAAATCTGAGGCCACTGTTCGGGGTTACACTGATATCAATATTGGATTTCTCCCCCCCCCCCTTCCTCTTGGAAATCCGCAATGCGTTTGTACATGTGGTGCCGTGTACAAACCTGCCACCGGAACCGCTACTGTCGTGCTCGTAGATTTCCCGGCTAGTTTCTCAAGCGTCGTGGACGTGATGTGTTTCTTGCAGATTAGATGGCTTCGTACAGGATGGCTTCCAGTTTCACCAGCTTTGCTTTCGGTACTTCCAAACGCCGTAGGATCGAGTCACACACAATTCCCAGGAACACTAAGGGGGTGGATGGCTCCAGTTCGCACTTATCTACGGACATGAAGTAACCTGCCCTGTCAAAAACACTCAAGGCCAGGTATGTCGCTGCTTCGCTGGCGGCCAGCTGCAGTGCCGACGTGAGTCGCCTAGTGGACCGGAAGTTGCACAGGTAAAAATCATCAATCCAGACGAAGACCGGCATTTTTTCGCGACATGCCGAGGCATGCCATGGCACCACCTGCGGCAAAACCTTCCACGGCATCTTCCACGGCATACCACGGAACCTTCCACGGACCTCCACGGCATACCATGGATTCCTAACCCTAGCCCAAACCCTACCCCTAACCCCAACCTAGGCGCCGTGGGCATTGGGGTGCCGTGGGGGTTGCCATGACATGACGTGGAGTTACCATGGAGTGTCGTGGCGGTTGTCGCGGGGGTTGCCAAGGTACCACCCATGGCATGCCACGGTACCCCCCACGGCACCCCTGCCATGAAACCCTATGCCACACCATGGGATGCCGCGGGGATGCCATGGTATGCCATGGGTGGTACCATGGCCATGCCACGAAAATTCATTATAGTGTGGAACCCTGTCCCGCTCTCTCACCTCCCCAGACCCCTCGCTGCAAGCGCTCCCTAGCGTTGTTGCCGCCATGCCTATATTTCCTCTCTAATTTAGTGGATATTTTTTTTTGTTGCTCGCGATGGTTTCGTTTAGCCCCAATTGGTCACATCGTCGAGCTGCGCACTGGCAGTCGGTGCTAAAACGTATGGTTTACCGTATGACAGTAGTCTCGTGGCGTGCATGTATCAGTTCTGGGAGAGCAGTCACAACTCCTGCATGCAAAGCACTCATAACAGGAGCCACCGCTCGGAGGTCCTTTCGGCACGATGTTTATGTGTTCTTCACATTAAACCATTATTTCTACCCGCCGACATCCAGCACAAGCGGTGGCCGTGCCGGTTCTTCAATCCTATTAATAGAACTTACAAGTTCCGTGGTCACAAAACTACGCCCCAGAGGTACTACGTTGCCACGTACCAGGTATGAAGTAAGCCCAGTAAACAACGCAACGCCATGTCATCATACGGATACGACAGACACGGCATGAATATTCGATGAGTAAGAGAAACGAAAGAAAACAAAGCAACACAAAAACAAAGAAGAGAACTCAAAAGAAGAAAAAAAAAAAATAGAAGAAACAAACTGTCGTGCCCTCCCGCAGGGGATGTGGCAGACATTTAAAAAGAACGAGCTGGAAAAAAAGGCAGAGGAAAAAAAATCACCACTACGAACTTAAGACTTGTAAACAGAGTAAGACTAAGAACCAAGGGAAAATAACAGGTAAACCAAAGCACAAAGCACCCTCCAGGTAGCGGCAGCAGTTTGTGGTAAGAGTAGCGTAGCCAGGTTATTCCCGCTATTAATAGTCCGCCTGGTACCTTGCTACCCTGTCTGCCGTCTCCGTCTTGCTTTCGTTAACTATTCCCGCCCCTCGGTGTCAGATAATACGAAACAAGCAATGCAGGCTCGTCATCCACCCTCGCCAGACGACGACTCCTTTCATACGGCGTATTAACAGAAGAAGGGAAGAGAAGGAAATAAAATGAAAACTCACAGAGGATAAGCGCGAGAAAAAAAAGACAAACATACAAAGAAAGACACCGTTCGAACCAGCTGCACCAGTTGGCGGCACGAATAGGCATGTCCTACTTCCTAGTCGGCCTGGTGCCTTGCTACCCTGTCTGCCATCTCCTGTCTACTTTCGTCCACCGCAGTTTCCGTTATACTCTTCCTGTTCCCCCCCCTCCCGGCATTCCCTTAGTCGGGCTTTCGGCCACTCCTCCTGTTGCCCCCCATTTTCCCTCCCATTCCCTTGGACACCACCCACGGCAGATGCGCGGCGCTACCAACTTAGCTCAGCCTCATCCTCGTGCCACCTCACCATGAACCGGTTGGCTGCTTCGAGGATCCCCCGGTAACACTTCCCGGCCTTTTTTGCTGCAGTGGATCAGAGCGCGGTCTCAACGCCAGACACCAAGGGGGCAAGTTCCGTTGACCCTTCTGTGGCTTGGAACTCCCCAAGGTCTATGCAATGTCGTGTAACCATACTGGATACGACAGGCACAATATACACATTCTATGAAAAGGAAGAAAACGAAAGCAAACAAAGAAACACACAAAGAAGACGAGTCGAAAGAGAAAATGAAAAACTTAGAAATAGAAGAAAAAAACTGTCGTGCCCCCCACAGGGGATGTGGCAGTCGCTTGGAAAAAACGAGCTGAAGAAGAAGAAAAAATCACTACTTGTAAACAGAGTAGGACTGAGAACCAAGGGAAACTAACAGGCACCCGAAGCACAAAGCACCTTCCAGGTAGCCGCAGCATTCTTTGGTACGTAGCATAGCCAGGTTGTCCCTGCTAGTCCGCCTGGTACCTTGCTACCCTGTCTGCTGTCTCGTCCAGCGTTCACCAACTATGCCCCGGCCCTCGGCGTCAGACAATACAAAACAAGTAAAGCAGGCTCGTCATCCTTTGATGTGGGAGATATGGTAAGGGTGCCAGAGATGACGACCCACAGAAGAAGTGTGACACAGGTGTCTGTGCTTGGCCAAACTCAGACGCAGTTCGTATAGACGTTCTCTTACAGTATTGACGCGCGGCTTGCTCTAAGGGGCAAGAGACGAGTGAGCAAGGAGGGAGGGGGGAAGCAGCTGGATTTTGAAGACCGAAGTATTATCTGTCTTCAACCGGCTATAATCTACTGGCAAGGGAACACATGTCACCCTCAACTTCAATAGTGCAACATCCCGTAAAACCTGACGTATGAACATACTACGTAGTGCAACACCCCGTGAAACCTGTATGAGCATACCATATAGTGCACCACCCCGTGAAACCTGCATGAACATAGCACGTGCGTATATCGCTGTCTCCTCGGCTACTTAGATACTAGACTGCGTATCCTTTCTGCAAAGACAACTATATTATCTACTGATGGTTGGTCTACATACTATAAGCCAATGTACTCTATCACATTAGCCCACCCTGAATTGCCGTAGATGCAGATCCCACGACGATACAGAGATGGCTACTTAGACATCAGAAAATCGAAAGAGCGGGTCGAAGATACTGCTATTCAAAACAACCAACAGCCCATTTGAGACCATAGACCACACACCTCGTAAATGAGGCTAAGACGCATCTGGTAGGGGCAGCATTCGTGCTAGAGAAATAAATGAAAGAGTGGCGACACAAAAGGATGTCCGCCATGGTAGAATACGAAACTAGAGATGCCAAGGGGCGGCCGGCAACCGTAGGCCCGATGTACCACGTCGTGGCTATCCGCGGTGTAGGCCTACGAGAAAGGCGTGAGAAACCGAGCAAAGTAAGGCACAAACTTGGAAGCTGACGAACAAGCCGGCAATCGCCTTGATCTAGGGCGAAGTCCACATGAAGCTAGAGCGCGAAGGACGCAACAGGGTCCCTACGAGTTTTTAACCAAAACGAAACGAAAAAAAGGAACAAAGGAGCAAGGAAAGAAAGAAAAGAAAGAAAGAAGGAAACAAGAAGAAGGGAGAAAAAATAAAGACCGAAGACCGAAGACAGCCCCGAATAAAAGGAAAAAAAGAAGGTTCAACAGAAAGGTAGACCCTGGAGGTACAATAGCGCTTTTTGTTGCGTATTGCGTCCTAGCGAAACAAAAGAAACGTGAGGTGCTAGATGGAATCAACACACAGAGCGAACGCGTGTCAAAGACAGCGGACGCACAGAATATACCGGTCCCGAAACTAGTATACGACAATCTAACGCATCCGCCGACCATCAGCTACTGTTAACTGGTGAGCGCTCGGAATATACCGGTCCCGAAACTAGTATACGACAATCTAACGCATCCGCCTACCATCAGCTACTGTTAACTGGTGAGCGGACGAGTGGTGGGGGGGGGGGGGTGCATTAGCATTTCGTAGTACACCGCGTGCTAGTCCTCCAGCCTGATGACGCTGAAGGTACCAAGATCCTCGGGTCGCGCTCCGTCAAGTGGTGTACAGGGACGGAAGTAGAGTAATCTTGATCAGGCCCGGGTCGTCGAGGGAGCGGACGATGTAGGAGTCAGCGGAGGAGGTGTTCGTCGAGCCGTGGGGGGCAACTTTGCCCAACCACCAGAGACCATCGCGGACCTTGTACCCGAGGTGCGCCCCGGCGGGTAGAGGTGAAGAGCTGAAGCGATGAAGCCAGAGGGTGCATGGTACGAGGTTGTACCCGGGAGCGAGGAAGATTTCACCTCGGGGCCGCGATAGTTCGCGGTGAGCGGCCCCGATGCGCATCTGGCGGTATAGACCGTTGGTATGGCGATGCTGTGAAGGGGGGCCCGAACAATAGCGGGGGGTGTGAGATCGGTGGAGCTGTAGGTCTTGTTCGTGTTCCCAAGAAGAGCTAAGGAGTCCGGCCCAGTGTGTTTCGTACATCACGGCAAGAACGCCTCCCCGGCCACGCATGAGTTGGTGTACAGAGATCTGGTCAACCTCGAGGCGTTCGAGCGGTGGAGAGATGTCGCCGAGGGTGACGTGGAATGGCGGGGACTTGGTGGAGAAGGAGCTGAGCACGTACTTAGTCAGGTCGGCCTGTACGTGTTTCGGGAGATCGTCGATGTCGTCGGGGGTTCCGGCGGGGCTTGCAGCGGAGAACGGAGACGCGGTGCTTGGAGTCCCGGCCCGGCATATCCGAGGGAATGTCCAAATACAGGAGCTTGTCGTGATGGGCCGTCCATCCGGAACGGCTGAGGGTGGTGCTGGGCCCATGGCAAGGATCCTGAACGTGTCAATCCAGTTGAAGGAGAGTTTGGTCTTGAGAACGGTGGCGTCGATGCCATTCTTGGCACCCTAGCGGATAGTGGCAGAGGTGTTGTAGATCCATGCCCAACCACCGACAGAAAACGGAGGGGACAGGCGGAGGGCGACCATGATGGGGGCGTTGCGGCGGCCAAGGCGCGAGATGTAGACAGCGTGGAGTTCCCGGGACAGTGCGGTAGGCGCGTTGCTGGCGAGCAGTGGCGAGGTCAATGTAAGCGAGCTGGTCCCGGTTGAGGCTTTGATGTCCGCCGATGCTGGGAGAGTCGAACACGGTGAGGGGGAGGCGAGGCAGCCGGCTAATGTGTACTTCGTTGGGGGCCATCCCAGTAGGCGAGGCAGCCGGCTAATGTGTACGTCGTTGGGGGCCATCCCGGTCGCCGCGCTGACGGAGTTGTTGTAGGCGTTTTCGGTGTGAGGAAGATGCAAGTCCCAATCGTTTTGCAATTCGTTTCCGACCATGGCGAGCATCAGGGCCATGGTGTGGTTGACGCGTTCGACGCGGCCGTTGGTGCAGGGATGGTACGAGCTCGTGGAGATTTTGTTGGTGCCGAGGCGCTCATAGAGGGCGCGAGAGAGTTTGGCGCAGCATTGAAGACCGTCGTCGGGAAGGAGAGTAACGGGGCATCCCCAGAGAGGGATGTAGCGATCGACCAGTATATCGGCCGTGCCGAATGCGGCGAACTCGGCCTCAGTAGTGGCGTATATGTCGGCGCGGGGGCTGAACTGGTCGGTGAAAAGGAGAATATAAGGCGTTGCCCCGAGGCGTGATGGGGCAAAGGCCCAAAATAGTCGACGCTGACGAGAATACCGGGGCCGTTTGGTAGTGGCAGGGAGAGAGTGGGCCAACGAATTGTTTGGCGCGAAAACTTTCGCGCCTGGCACTTGAGGCAGCGGCGGATCCATCAGCGGGTGGACATGTCCATGCCAATCCACCAGTAGAAGCGCATAACCATGCTGGGTGTCCGAGCAACATCCAGGTGGCAAGAGGTGGTGGAGTGGCATGTGTGTAGGACCCACGGTCGCATCAACATTGGGACGTAAATGCGAGGTGGCGATGTGAGGGGCTGCGGTGTAGTCGAACGAGGTTGGCCCAGAGGAGCCGTATGTGTTCGGTGAACGAGAAGGACTGTGTCGTCGTCGGTTGTATGTCGCTCATATTTCGCGGCGAGGGCGAGGACCTCCGAGAGAGGTGGGCGACAGGTCGAAGGAATGTAATCCAAGAGGTCGCCCGGTGGCGGTGAAGATGAGCCCAAGGGAAGGTATCGCATGGTAGCGGAGCAAAGAGATTCGGTGCGTTGTTCGCGCGCCCAGTCGGTGTAGGTGTAACGCCCAACGCAGGAACTAAGGTGGGGGTCGTCAGCAGACCGGACAACGGGTTCAAGGTAGCGGGGGTGGTTGAATAGCGGAGGGCGGGGGAGAAGGCCCTGTTGTGGAGGACCGTGGTGGTGGCAGGAACGCTGGTGAGGTAGCGCCGGCTGGAGTCGCTGGCGAGGGCGAGTCTTGGTCGGCGCTGCGGCGAGTTGCGCTCGGTCGTCGAGGTAGTGGTCTGCGCGCTACGGCAGGCGGACGGCGGTGGGTTGGTGGTGGTCTTGAGACTGCCGTGTAGCTGACGTTCGCCGGCCAAATCCGTAGCTTGTCGGAGTAAGGGGAGTCCCAGCGGCAGCGACAGAACGGCGACGGGCCCGAGAAGAAATTAAGCCCGACGAGGAACGAGGAGTGGCCGAAAGTGAGACGCCCAAGGTGGGCGATGGAGAGACTAAGGTTGGCCTGGAAGCCACACCAGCAGGAGCGACAGCGATCACGGCGACTTTCACGGAGCTGGAAGGCGTTTAGGCGATGGGGTCCAGGATCGAGAGGTGACCGACGAAGACGCTGCGAGGCGAGGCGACGGTGGGGTCTCGGGCAAAGCGGGGGGCGGCGGGAAGGCTGCGAGGCGGTCCAGCGGCGGGATCTTGAGCAAGGCGGGGGCCGGCGGGAGGGTTGCGAGGCGATCCAGCGGCAGTATCTTGGGCAAAGCGGGGGCCGGCGAGAAAGAAGTCTGTGAGGTGGTCCAGCGGCGGTATCTTGAGCAAGGCGGGGGCCGGCGGAAGGGCTGCGAGGCGGTCCAGCGGCGGTATCTTGAGCAAAGCGGGGGGCGGCGGGATGGCTGCGAGGCGGTCCAGCGACGGTATCTTGGGCAAAACGGGGGCCGGCGTGGAGGCTGCAAGGCGGTCCAGCAGCGGTATCTTGGGCGAAACGGGGGCCGCCGTGGAGGCTGCAAGGCGGTCCAGCAGCGGGTTCTTGGACGGCGGCAGAAGCCACAATAGGGTAACGGGTATAAACCAAGTCCGAGATGTCCATACGTGGTCCGAGGCGGCGGAAATCACCGAAGTCATCGTCGGTGCAAGGGAGTGGTGGGATGGTGTCGCACGGAACGGGTGAGGATGGGACGAGCCCACCCAAACCGATGCCCGGGGTGGAGGGGTCGATCGGAGTAAAACCACAGGCTTGGATAAGGTAGATGCCGACGGTGTCGGGAGTGGTTAGGCGGTTGGGTCCGGTGCGGTCGAGGTCGGCGGCTGGTTGTGGAAGTCGAGAAAGAAAATCGGCATTGCCATTGGCGGAGCCTCTCCGGTATTCCAGGGTGTAGGAGTAAGCGGAGAGAAACTCCAGCCAGCGTTGGACGCGAGCGTTGTGTTCGCCGACCTTAGTGATGCTCTCAAGCGCCTTGTGGTCAGAGTAGATGCGGAACTTGGTGGACCAGAGGTGACCGCGGAGACGTTTGATGGCCCAAACGATGCTGCCGGCTTCGAGGTCAAGAGGGGTCCAGGACCGTTCGTTGTCGTGGGTGGTGCGGCTGATAAAGACGATGGGACGGACAGAGCCGTCGGGTTGTTCTTGTTCGAGAGTCGCGCCAAAACCGTCGATGCTGGCGTCGCAGTGAAGGCGAAAAGGTCGGGAGTTGTCGGCAACGTCCCAGCCCGGGTAGACCAAGATCGGGGGAGTAGCGAGTTCGTGAAGGATCTGGCGGACAATGGTTTCCATTTCTGAGGTGAAAACGAACTTAACACCTTGTTTAAGCAGGGCGTTAATGGGTCGGAGCCGAGTGGAAAGGTTCTTCAGGAAATTCCGGTAGTATCCGATGCCTCCAACAAGTGAGCGCACCGGCTTGGTGTTCTTAGGCATGGGCATCTGAGTTAGTGCGGCGACCTTGTCGGCATTAGGGTTAACGCCAGAGGAGGAAATCATGAGTCCCAAGAAGTCAGCGCTGGTAGCACCAAGTTTGGCTTTCGAGGGAGAAAGCTTGAGGTTGTGTTTTCGAAGGCATTCACAAAGGGAGCGGATGTTGGCGACGTGAGCCGCGGGGTCAGGGTCAAAAACTATGACGTCGTCGAGGTAGGCCGCAACACGGTCAAGGTCTTTGATGACCTCGTTGATGACCTTGACGGAGCATCCAGGCGCGGCGCTGCTTCCCTGAGGCATGACGAGCCACTCAAAGAGTCGGGTGGGTGTGCAGAAGGCAGTCAGCGGTATAGTGTCCTTGTCGATGGTGATTTGGTGGAACGAAGACACGAGATCGAACAAGGAGAAGGTGTGGCCCTTTCCGAAAAAGACCGGTTTGGGAGGGCGGGAGTCATTTACTCGAGGGAGGAAGGGGGGGGGGGAAGCCGAAAAATAATCGAAAATAAGGCAAACATCCGGAGGAAGGTGGACACGGGAACATGGTGCCCGTCGAACGGGTGGAAGAGGGTACCCTACCAACCATGTACTCGACTCGCTTGGTGACTCAAAAATAAAGCTCTTGGTAAATTCATCTTCCAATTCTTCATTCTGTAACTGAAGACCGCTGTCGGTTGCTGTCAGATGAATACTGCTGGTGTTTGCGTCTTCTACGTCGCAAAATGTGTTTCTGTTCGTCGGAAGTTCGACAGATTGTTTATCCAGAAAAACGTTACCATCAGCACGGCCCAAAATCCCAGTGTGCCGTTTAAAATTCCGTCACATTTATTCAAGGTTACAATAGTGTGCAATTCTCGAAAATAAAAATGCGATTATGCCTGTCCAAAATTACTCGTGAATCGTCGACAATTTGGCCATAGCTATCCAAAGCCGCAAAAGTGTGCAGATCCGGGGGAAAAAATGCTATTAGCACGGCTGGAATTTACGTATGTTTCGTCGGAAAGTGCATCACCCGAGGGACTTGCATGTTTTGGCAAATCTGAAAAAAATAATCCGATTAGGACAAGTAGAATTCACGTATGTTTCGTCAAAAAAATCACCACTCACGAGACCTGCGCATTTTGGCAAATCCAAAAAGAAGTGCTATGAAGACGACTGGAATTTACGTATGTTTCGTCGAAAAATTCATCACTAAAGGGACCTGCGTATGTTGGCAAATCTGAAAAAAGTGCGATTACGATGAGTAGAATTTACGTATGTTTCGTCAAAAAATCATCACTCACGGGGCCTGCCAATTTGGCAAACCCCAAAAAAAATGCGATTACGACGAGTAGAATTTACGTATTACCTGGTATATGTTTCGTCGCAAACTTCATCACTCACGGAACCTGAGCCTTTTGGCCAATCCGAAAACAAAATGCGATTACGACGAGTAGAATTTACGTATGTTTTGTCGAAAAGTACATCACCCGGGGGACTTGCGTGTTTTGGCAAATTAAATCTGAAAAAAAAAATGCGATTACGACGAGTAGAATTTACGTATGTATGTGTCGTCCAAAACTTCATCACTAACGGGACCTGTGTCCAACAGTACACTCTCATTGAGAAGTGAAAAGCAGAGAGAGTGGTAGTAGTATTTTGCGAAAGCGTCTCAGACGGGTCATCGGTGCAAAATTTTCTCTCTAAAACGTCACGCTCGTGAGGCTCCACTAAATTGGTGAGGGAGGTTGGAGCGCTGCGTGTTAGGCTTCTTCTCTGAGACGCAGTACGTACGAGGTCCAGGTATTTTCAAGCTCATCAGGGCTTAATGGGGACCAATGAACTGCGTGCTCTGTCCGAGGGAAATCTGACAAAAATTCAGCATCGCCACACTGTACGTGATGCAACTCATCATCCGTGAACGGAGCGATTAGGTCCGTGGGCGGTAGCGGGTGGGGTAACTGCAACCTGTTCATTACACGCGCAAAAGGACTGTATGGTGAAGGACGAGAGGCTGGGCGCCCGCAAACGTTTTCATACAAGGCCTCATCGCGAGGATACGTTATATGAAAATCGTAAGGGCTACAAGCGACGGTCGACTCTGCGGGTGTGTACGGCTGAATATTTTTGGGTTTTCAACCGTGATAGTTGGAGCGAGTAAGCGTTCAACGCAGCGACAGTCTCTGTTGGTCTCGACATGAGCGTCTCCGCGTCAGCAACAGAGATGTGCCTTTCAGCGGCTTCTGGTTCGTCATTGGGGTCCACACTATAAATAGCTTCATGAAAAAGGATTATATGTATGTGGGGAAATCACTACGGAAGGCTCGTCGGACGGGTCGGTCATGGGGAAAACACGGTCGCGAAGACGAAAGTTGCTTAACAGACGCGCGCGCTACGGCGGTTGTCTCTACAGGCGGGCGCAATGCGCGCGCGTTGCGCTACGTTGCGGTGCTACCCAAGGAGAACGCGAACGCTGATAGACAGAAAGACGAAGACAAAAAAACAACAAAAAAACAAGGACAACAAAAAAGGGAGAAAGACGAAGTACTCTGAAATACAGTGACTCGAATCATGCCAAAATAAAAACAAAAAAGAGGAAGGCACACACCTAAAGGTAGGAGAAGGCTCGAAAAACAGGTCGAGGCGACGGCCACGAGCAGAGATGTAGTCCTTTAGACGCCGCCAATTGTGATGTGGGAGATATGGTAAGGGTGCCAGAGATGATGATCCTCAGAAGAAGTGTAACACAGGTGTCTGTGCTAGGCCAAACTCAGACGCAGTTCGTATAGACGTTCTCTTACAGTATTGACGCGCGGCTTGCTCGAAGGGGCAGGAGACGAGTGAGCAAGGAGGGGGGGGGGGAGCAGCTGGTTTTTGAAGACAGAAGTATCATCTGTCTTCAACCGGCTATAATCTACTGGCAAGGGAGCACATGTCACCCTCAACTTCAATAGTACAACATCCCGTAAAACCTGACGTATGAACATACTACGTAGTGCAACACCCCGTGAAACCTGTATTAACATACTATTCAGTGCAACACCCCGTGAAACCCGTATGAACATACCACGTGCGTATATCGCTGTCTCCTCGGCTACTTAGATACTAGACTGCGTATCCTTTCTGCAAATACAACTATTAATATCTTATTTACAGATGGTTGGTCTATATACTTACTGATGGTTGGTCTATACACTTATTGATGGTTGGTCTATATACTATAAGCCAAGGTACTCTATCACAATCCATCCACGCCACACGACTCCTTTTATAAGGCTCATGAAGGTACTATATCACTATCCATCCACGCCACACGACTCCTTTTATAAGGCTCATGAATAAGAAGAAAGGAAGATAAATTTATCAAATGAAAATCACAGAGGATCAAGCGCAAGGGAGAACACAAAAAAGCCAAAGGGAGACCACGTTCGAACCGGCTGCACCAGTTGGCGACACGAGTAGTATAGGTATGTTCTACGTTCTAGTCGGCCTGGTGCCTTGCTACCCTGTCTGTCATCTCCTTCCTAACATCGTCCACCGTAGTTTCCGTTCTACTCCTCCTGTTACCCCCCCTCCCCGCATTCCCTTGGTCGAGCTTTCTGCCACTCCTCCTGTTACCCCCCATCTCCCCAATTCCTTGGACACCACCCACGGCGGATGCGCGACGCTGTTTACTCAGCAGTGTCTCATCCTCGTGCCACCACACCATGAACCGTTCCGCTGCTGAGAGGACCCCCTGGTACCACCTTCGCGCCTGTTGGCTGCAGTGGACCACAGCGCGGTCTCAACTCCAAACACCAAGGGGGCAACTTCCGTTGACCCTTCGGTGGCTCGGAACTCCCTAAGGTCTTCGACTATGCATCTATGCCAAGTCTTGAACTGTCCGCCTGGTCTCGGGTTCTCCCCACCAGCCATCATCCAGAACATTACCCGACTGGGAAACCGCTCCTTGCTTTGCCGTGCCACGGACCCCGCAAAGAAGAGCCGCCGTTTACGAACGGTCGTTTCGATGCTCTCGCAACGTGTTATCTTGAGGGCATTCGCGTGCGAGAGGGTGGTATGGTCAGTACGAAGTCGGCGCTGGGAGCCGACGACTCGCAACAGGACTTGGTGGTGAGCCGTTCGAAGCTCGGCAAAGTGTTCCGCTCTCAGGGTCCACGTCACACGCCCGTACAGCAGGGTCTCAATCACCTCGGCATTCAGCTTGTGCGGATTTTCAGGCAAAGGGGGGCGGTCGTTCTATCATACAAATCCGGGCCGAACCGTTTGAGCCATGCTCGCATGAGACGCATCCATCTGTCGATTTCGAGCGAGAGATCAGCATTTTCGTGGATATTGCCTCTTAGGTATAAGAACTGGGTCGTCTGTTTATTACTCTGGCCTGCTGCTTCGATGACGAGCGGTGGTGCGAGATTTGTCTGGTCTGGCATTGGTAGAAGCATTGTCTCTGTCTTCTTTTCCGGTACCGTGAGGCCTGCTGACCTTCGAAGACAGTCACGATAAAATGTCATAATTTTCGCGGGGCCTTCAGCCGACTTCGAGACAATTCCTGCGTCGTCGGCGTACAAGATGACCCATACAACCCTTCGCACGCACGCCAATGGTTCCTGCTCCTCTATTCCGGCTATTCCATAATCACCGAGCTGAACCAAATCCCTTACGATGGCTTTGTCTTGGCTGAAGCGTACTATTACTAGTGCATACGACGTGTAACGCAGCAGCGAAGGACACGTTGAACAGTAACAGTAACGATGATAGCACGCGGCCTTGCCGCAGCCCCTGCGTGACATCAAACCATTCCGAGTGCTCGCCGTCATCCGTGCGCAGGCGAGCCCGCATACCTTCGCATGGGAACTACGGATAATTATCAGCATCTTGGTTGGTACGCCAAAGCGTGTGAGTACCTAGTGTGGTCCCAGCTTGGTGTGTGCCTCGGAACGAAGAAACAAAGAAAGGTGCTTGATTACTGACAGACTCCCAAGTCAGGTTTGATGGTGTAGAAGTGGAGTGAGCTCAAAGGCGGGGCGAGGGTACGCTGTGCCCACCTTTCTAACGAAGACGTCTAGAACACTTCAAGACTGGTCTGGAAACGAACGTTCCAGAACCAAAGATATTCCTTTGCTAAACCGACTGCCGCTTCTGGAAATATATCCCACAAGTTCTAGAGATTCTGGAGTTATTCCACTGATTCTGGAAATGTTCTAGAAACTGTTCCAGAGTATGTTCCAGAATCTGTTTTAGGAGCTGGTCTAGAAGATGTTCTAGAAACATTTTCTACTTAAACGGACTAGAGGGCAGTACTTGTGTCTACTAGACGAATCCTATAGCATACCTGGTACTGCGCTATATCTCGACACATACATGTTGTGTGCGCACATACATGCACGTGCAATCTCGCTGTGTTGCTGCAATCGAACACAGAGGGAA
Source organism: Nereocystis luetkeana (assembly GCA_031213475.1). Taxonomy (NCBI): domain Eukaryota; class Phaeophyceae; order Laminariales; family Laminariaceae; genus Nereocystis; species Nereocystis luetkeana. The sequence goes on from JARUPZ010000020.1 coordinate 4,975,195, forward strand.
TGCGCCACATGATACTACTGCTGATACTCATGCACGTGATGCGCATCCCCGACACGCCCCCTCGATCAAGTAACACGGCAAGAAATATCAAGACCTAATCGAAATTTGAAACAACAAATATATGACTTGCTGCTTTGCGGGAAGGGCAAAACTCCCGTACGTATCAGCTACTTCTTCTGCTGCACACGCAACCCCACCGTTCATTGTGTGAACGAGAAGGCCCCTCTGATCTCATATCCCTCAGCTTCGGATCGAACACAGAGGGGATGCGCCACATGATGCTACTGCTGATACCCAAGCACATGACGCGCATCCCCAACGCGCACGACCCCTCGACTAAGTAACACGGCAAGGAAGACCAAGACTTATCGAAATTTGCATCAACAAAATATCTGACCTGCTACTTTGCGGGAAAGGTAAAACTCCCGTACGTATCAGCTACTTCTTCTTGCTGCTGCACACGCAAAACCCACCTTTCGCTGTATGAACGATAATGTCCTTCTGATCTCATATCCCTCAGCTTCGGACGAGCTGCAGATACCGGAACTATTTATGTTTCGAAAACAAATATGCCCTGGGAAATTCTCCCAGTTCTTGTTCTTGCTGATGCCGGCGCCAATCCATCTCATGCCGATCCGGCCGTGGGCTGATCGCTGTCGCCGGCTCTTAGCACTCGAAATCTTTGTTTTGTTGGAGGATGGAGCTGGACTTGTGCTTGTCCAAGTGCTCGGTCGCGATGTCTGCCAACATCGCCTGGGTTGGAACGTGATGAACCGTGATACGGCGTCGCTTGGTCAGCTCTCGTAGAAAAAAGCAGCGGAAAGCAATGTGCTTGGTCCTCGAGCTGAACACGAAGTTGGCGGCGAGGCGTAGAGCTCCCGAGCTGTCGCTGATGATGGTGATCGGCTTGAAGTTGTCGAACTTGAGCTCCAGCAGAAGGTTGGAGAGATATACGGCTGCACGAAAAAAAAACCTGAGCGGGACTGCTGCACGCCCTTGTCAGCTGGTTGGTCGCATAGCTTAGGTCGTACCTTGTGCATTGGGTCAGGTACAGCAGGCTGCTTGTGATGGACTGGTACATCTTGGATTCGGCTGCTCCAAGTAGCTTGTCCGCTGGCTGACCCGTCGAGAGTTCCGGTCCGTACCCTGGAGTGCTGACGAGGCTGCAGTTCTCCCTTCCGTACCTTTCCAGGATGCTCTTGATGTAGTCCTTCTGCGAAACGGCCAGATATCCGTCTTCGTAGTTGCGCGTGACCTCCATGCCTAGAATTAGGCTGACTTCTACCATGTCCTTCTTTTCGAAGCCGTCTTGGAGCTCTTTTTTCAGGTAGGCGACGAGCTCGGGGTCCTTTCCGCTGATCAGGATGTCGTCGACGTATAGCGTCAAGATGACGAGAGTGTTGCCGCTTCCGTGTACGTAGACGCAGGGGGTCGGACTGCGTGGGCCTGAATCCGATCGCCACTAGCGCTTCATCGATGGTGTCGTACCAGAGCGCTGGTGACTGCGCGAGCCCGTAGAGGCTGTCGTTCGAGCTTTGTAGACCATGATTTCCCCTGTCGCGGGGTCCTTCGTGTCGTGTCCTGGGGCGGGCTTGACCCACACGTCCTTGTCGATCGAGGACTGCAGAAATGCCACGGCCACGTCCATCTGCCATACTGGTCATCCGTGTTCGCACGCTATGGCGAGTATTGTGCGGACGCTCCCGATGCGGCACACCGGTGCGTAGCTTCTTCCGTAGTCGATGCCAGATTCCTGCACGTGACCTTGAAACACCAGCCTGGCCATAAAGCTTCCGTCGGCCTTTTGTTTGAATGCGAACCTTGTGCCGAGGATCTTCTCTCCCTTGGAGATGCTGGTGATTGGGACAAGCTTGTAGACCTTTCGACCAGGCTCGTCAACTCATTTCCCATAACTGCGTTCCACTGCTTGGCTTGGGGCGAGTTGATGGCGTCCTTGAAGGTATTCGGGGATTTTGATGGCTCTGTACTCCTCCTCCAAGAATCCTCGCTGGATCGGGATGCCTGTGGCGGCGAACACATAGGCCCGCGATTTTGGGGGTGATTCTTCCTCTAGATGAGCAAAATTCGGAGCAATGCCGGCGTGATCGCGGACGGTCGCGCTGGAGATGCCTAGTAGCTGGGCGGTCGTGAGCGCGCTCGGGTCGGGCCGCATGTGGGTGGCGGTCGCGCATGCACCGCCGCTGTCGTCCATGTCGATCCTCAGAGAGCTGGGGGCATGAACAGGGCTGACGGCGTCTGAGGCATTCGGCATTCTCCGGGTGGCGGCGGGGGTCACTTCAAGCGACCGCGAGACCCCTTGGGGTGGTACCGGCTCGACCCCGGATTCTTCTCCTGCCTGGCCGGCATTTGGGTCGCTTTTGCTCTGGTCCATATCGGAGTTGTCTTCGGCTGAATTGCTTCCGCAGTTGACAGCTTGTTGCTGCAGCTCCTCGTGAATCACGTTGTTGTGTCGCATTCGGCGGATCTCTTCCCGGAGAAGGGGATTCTCGGATTGGTCGTCGATGGTGTCGCTCCGGAAGTTGAGATGCCCAAGTCGCCTGTGCCAGGTGTTCGCATCCACCGCGGCGGCGAATGCGACCCCTGGGCTATCGGCACACGGTGCAATGTCTGGCTTGCCGAATGCCACATACCCCGAGCAGGCGCGAAGTGTTGGCGTCGTGAGTGTTCCCTTTTCCCTGGGGAAGGCTTGAAATTCGGTGTCCAAAGAGCACATCAAGCACATGCCAGAGTCGCGCGGGTCTTGCTTCAGCGGTATGATGTGGTCACCGGCCGCCAGGTGTGGGTTGCCGGCCTCGATGACGAGCCTGACCCCCTTTTTCATCTGCGAAGTAGGCGAGAAGATGTGCCGTCCTAGACCGGGGGCAATTAGCCCTCGAAAGCGCACGATCTGTTGTTTTCCGCAGCTGTCTTATACGGTGCAGTGGACGAGTCCGGTCGCTGTCCCTTTCAGCTCGCGGTTACCGCCGACCGTGATGGCCTTCGACTTCGCGAGGCCCCTGTACTCCTGCATGATCACCTTCAGCCCTGGGATGAGGCGATTGTCGAGCATGGTCTCCGTTGCTCCGGTGTCTACGAGTAGAGTGGCTCCCGTAGAGGTGGGCATGGTATTCTCTTCGGTGTGAATGGTGGCGTACATGAATCCTTCGTCTGAATCGTCGTCGTCCGCACTGAAATCGAGTGCGGCTTTCGTGCTGCTCGCCCCTTTTGCCGCGGCCGGCTCCTTTTTGTCGCTGGCTGAAGAGCAGTGTGCGCAGCGCGCGCACGCCGAGAAGGCCTTGCCCGTGTCGTTAGATTTGTCAGGTCGCTTCGCTCCATGCTGGTAGCATTCTTCATCGGAGTGTTTGGTCGTGAAGTGGACTGAACATCACTTGGTAGCTCCTGCTGGCTTGGCCTTTTGCATCCTCCCCTTGCCTCTCTTCCGGGGGCACTTCCTGCGGATGCGTCCGCTCTCGCCGCATTCGAAGCAGGTCACTTGTGTGCTTGTAGCCATGGCGAAGACCTTGCCGGCGATACCGCCTTTGGATGCTTTGCGAGATTGTTCTTCCAGGTGCATGTGTCGCATCGTGGTCTGCATCTGGTCGACGCTGAAGACTCGATCGCGGTACATGATCCTCTTCACGTCCTTGTACTCGTCGGTAAATCCCGTGACGCATATGTCCTTGAAGTAGCGGTCCGAGATTGTCTCCCCCATCTTCTCGGCCTTGGGTCGGAGGAAGTGCTTCCGATTGAAGTAGTCGTCCGGGTTCTGTCCAGGCTCCATGGGCGTGCTGACCAGTTCCTCCATGGTGGCTCGAATCACCTCATCCGAAACCTTGTTGTAGGTGAGATTCAGTTCCCTGAAGGCCGCCTGTCCGTCTCCGCTGATCTCGTTGCCGTCCTCATGCTTTTGGACCGAAACAACCGCCGGTAGTTCCACTAGTAGGTATAGTATGGCGTACAAGTCCTCGTTCGACTTGCAGTAAGCGACGTAAGCATCACTGTCCTCAGCAGGCCTACGTTCGTCCTTAAGCAGCGGGAGAATGTCTCTGCGCGTAACCCCCAGAACGACGCAGAGCTTCTTCATCCAACCTTTGAATTCGACTGGATTCCTTCCGTCGAACTTGTTCAGTCCTCGAATGGTGTTGGCGAGGTTGGTGGTGTTGCCGGCGGGAGAGTGATCAACCATGTTGATGTGTCTTTCCAGTCGCGATGCGCTCCTCTTGCCTTGTGGTGTACAGGACGATGCTGATGATGCTCCCTGCTGTCGCGGCGGTCCCTCCTGTCGCAGGGGTTATTAGCTTGTGGCGTGAGCCCAAGACCTCCGATGCAGTCCCGATACCGTGTGGTGTACGGGAAGGTGCTGATGTTGTTGATGTTCCCTGTTGTCGCAGCAGTCCTTGCTGTCGCAGAAGTTCTTTGCTCGTGGTGTAAACTCGAGGCTTCCCGACCCCGCTTCAGCTCAAACGGATTACGGTTGTAGGTCGTATTTTCCCGGCCCCGCTCCTGCTTACCCGCTCCTCGCGGACGAGTGTGTAGGACTACGGTGCAGACCGTCTCGACCCCGCTCCTGCTCGAAAGGACTATGGTTGTAGGTCGTCTTTCCCCGGTCCTGCTCCTGTTTACCCTCTCCTCGCGGACGGGTGTATAGGACTACGGTGCAGACCGTTTCGACCCCGCTCCCGCTCAAAAGGACTACGGTTGTAAGTCGTCTTTTCCCGGCCCCTCTCCTGTTTACCCTTTCCTCGCGGTTGGGTATATAGGACTACGGTGTGGACCGTCTCTGCTGTGGTTACAGCAGCAGTGCTTTTCTCGATGCGCGCGCCAGCGAAAGTGCCGGTAAAGTTAGCACGAAAGGATTCCTTCCACTATCCAACTCGGTGCGTGTCGTCAAAGCCCTGTGTGTGTGCGTGAAACCTTACTCCGCTTACTTGTGCCTTCCTTAGTCGAAGTCGTCTGTCCTGGCTCGACCGTATGTTCTTGAAGATCTCCGAACCGAAACTTGACCCTCCGCCCGTTTCTCCCCCGCTGTTGAAAGCACAGAAGTCCAGTGTAGCTGGGAGGTCCAGTTGCCGGCCAGGGAGGAGAAGAATCCGGGGTCGAGCCGGTACCACTCCAAGGCGCCTCGCGGTCGCTTGAAGTGACCCGCGCCGCCACCCGGAGGAGGCTGAATGCCTCAGGCGCCGTCGACCCTGTTCATGCCCCCAGCTCTCTGAGGATCGACATGGACGACAGCGGCGGTGCATGCGCGACAGTCAGTAATCAAATACCTTTCTTCGTTTCTTCGTTCCGAGGGACACACCAAGTTGTGACCACACTCGTAGTGTGACCTCTGTGTGTAGGCTGCTGTACCGAGAACAGTCCACGAAGCGACCGCAGCACACAGCACACACTCGCTGCTGCTGAAACGCTTCTCTTCGACAATCGACACAACATATTTTTCGGGATTATCGTACGTAATTTCAGTACCGAAATACCTCCACACATGACGGGGATTTACTCGACATCGTCTTTCTCGGCGACATCAACTCCGATTCCAAACGTTCGAACGACTGGAAATGCGCTGCAGCCTTTCGAAACGCACCTGCCAAATTTGGAGTCTCAATACTTCCAAACGGTTACGAAAACGCCTCTCAAGCGAATTTCAGCCCTATACTCGTAGTCGGACCGACTGAGTGGCGTGATTAGGCATACTTCGACGGGGAAAGGAAGGGTTGGAGCTCGCATGGCGATAAAAAGGCAATACACACACCGTAGTAAGGAGGGCTAAGAAGAGCCTACATAGTGTAGTGACCCCGGGTCTGAATCAAGACCATTAAGAAAAGGGAGGAAGAGCGAGAAGGGCGGGATAATAAATGGGAAAAAGAGGAGCAAACGCACAACAACTATGAATACAAAAAAGAAAGAAAACATGAGAGACCGACCTGAAAGTCGAGCGGCTATTCCCTGCTCCAAGCCCAGTACTACATATTTTGGGCATAACTGTTTCCCCAAGGAGGAACAAGCGCAAACAGTGAAATAAAAAGAGAGAGAGCTACTGGACCTCCGGTGGTCTGCTGTCACCCCGGAGGTCGAGCGGCTGCCCCCAGCCCAACCCCACCTGTTCTGGGCATCGTTGTTTCATAGAAGGCTTGCATAGTCACCTTGGCGGCAGTCGATGGTCTCGGTTGCGTCGTGGTGTTGTGTCATTGTTCGCTTTGACTCGTCTGTGGCATTTCCCAGGGTGTGTTTTTATCTCCTCTGATGTCGGAAATTGCTAGCGTGCGTGTCGTGCCTTTCACATCGAGGCATGTACGATTCCATGATATTCCTGCCTCCACTCTTTCTTTGGTGCTATGCTGCTGTATTGAATGGAGTGCATACAAATATGTCGCGGTCCCGCGACCACAACGCTTGTATCTAATACAGACGGGCAGGGGGGGGTAGAGTCAGAGTACTACCGGAGGGGCGTTGATAGGCATGCATGGAGGCGCGACGCTCTTAGTTCTTGGTCTGATATTCACCGTGCCTGCTCATCTGCAGTAATATTCGCAATGTATGAGTAGACCTTACGTATGGTATATTGACTCAAGGCCCATTGATACAGACAAATAAATGGCGGCTGTTTGATGGTCATGAATGTTGGACGCCCATCAAAACTGGTGCGGAGATATCTACAGCAACTGGTAAGAGTATGCATACATACATCGAATGCATGTACCTGGCATGCCCAATGCCCGTGCAGACCTTTTAGGAGGCCTGATCTGTCTACATGGATCGCCAGTTAGTTAGGTGTACAATACACTGTCTATTAAGAATCGGAGATCCTGTAGGTTTATTTGAAGGGTTGTTGTTCAAGGTAACAACAGGCCGCAAGTCAGCGGAAGGAACTACTAATGTGTCATGGAACTCGTGAATAGCCGTAGCGATAGGATACAAACAAACAAACAAACAAACAAACAAACAGCCGATGGCTGTCACGTTGTTTCGGCGGACTCACGGGCGTGCTGGGTGCTACGCTACGTTCCTACTCGGGGACGGATGGGTTGAGCCAATGGGCCCCTCAGCCCTGGGCGCAGGTGCCGCTCCGGTGTAAAATGAGAGCAGGGGGTGTTTCGTCGAGGTCAACCGCTTGGTTGCTCATGATCAGGGGCAACTCCAATCAACCCTGTGGTTGCCTCCGATCACGTTGAAGATATTTCCTCGGGGACCAAAACAGTCTGAGTGGCGTTTGATTCTACTGACTACACCCACGTTCACCCGGGGCAAACAAACACCACATTTCCGTGTGTGATCTGATCATCGCATGCTTGCTCTTTGCTATATCAACCCTGTGCTTGCTTGTGATCAAGCTGGAGGCGGTCGCTAGTGATCACACCCATGTTTACCCGTGGTCAAATAAACGCCATGATCCCGTGTGACCATGGCACGCCGGTTCTTTGCAATCGAGTCCAGAGTTGCTGGTGATCAACGTGGAGGAGTTCGCTAGTAGTCACAGCCACGTTTTGCCGTGGTCTAGTCAACTCCACGCTTGCTCGTGATCAAGCTTTAGGCGTTCAAGTAGTGAGCGCACCTATGTTTTTCCGTGGTCAAAATCAATCCGTGATCCCGTGTGATGGTCGCACGCATGCGATTTTCTATCAACTCCATGCTTGCTTGTGATCAAGCTGGAGGTGGTCACCGAATCAACGCTGTGTGGCCGTACATTTAAGGCTTGCCTGCTCTTTGCTATCAACCCCACGTTTGCTTGTGATCAAGCTGGAGGCGTTTCATGGTCACGACACCCATGTTTACCCGTGGTCAAACAAACGCCATGATTCCGTGTGACCATGGTACGCCGGTTCTTACAATCAAATTCAGCGTTATATGTGATCAACCCGGAGGTATTCGCTACTGTAGTAGTCACACCCATGTTGCGCCGTGGTCCAATCGACTCCACGTTTGCTTGTGATCAGGCTAGAGGCGTTTAAGTACTGACCGCAACTATGTTCTTCGGCGGTCAAAAAAAGAAATCAATCCGTGATCCCCTGTGATATCGCACGCCTGCGATTCGCCATCAACTCCGTGCTTGCTTAGTGCTTGCTTGAGTACAAGCTGGAGGCGTTCGCCAGTGATCACACCCTGATTTGCCCGTGGTCGAATAAATGGTACGTTCCCGTACATTTATGGCTTGCCTGCTCTTTTCGTTTGGTTTTCGTCCTTTTTACTGTTCGGAGTTTGGATGTCTTCTTTTGGGTGACGAGTTATTCTGGCATGGGGGCACAGACGCCGGTGGGATGTCGTGGTCCGCCTTCCCGCGTGGTTTGTGTTGTTTCGCGGAAGCAGCAGCAGCTTACCTCCCGGTGTTTTTTTTTCCTTTTTATTTTTCCTTCTGTGCGATCGCCGCCTGGGTCACGAGTTCGAGCTGCCGAAGGCAGGGGGGGTTGCTCCCTACCAGCAGCACTCACCCTCGTACCATGTTTATTCCTCGGAGGTCGAGGGCCAGGGCGGCGCCGTGCCTGCGAGGATGACAGCAGTGAACGTGCAAGTGTTCGCCCGAATCGACTCATGCGTACTGACTTCGGCGGTTCGGCTTGATGGTTGAACGGATCTCCCACAACGAACTGGGTGTTATGGAGACGGGTTGGCGCGGTTCGGCGTAAGAGAGCGTACATCGATTCCCTTTTTTCATTTTGATCTTACGGGGGGATTTACAATTAATTCTGGAGTCTGGCGGGGTTGACTGGATTTCACGTTCTGTCCATACACGAGGCGAGAGCCGTCTGTTCGCGATCGCAACCGGGGAGGCTCCGTAGAGAAGCCGCACGGTGGGCGCCCAGGAAGGTCCTCATCTTAATGATTGGAGGACATACTGTAGCGTATCTCGGATCCACCGCTTGGGATATAGTGTGACTGCCCTCGTCCGGCCAATCAGCCGGGGGGGGGTGTTGTTGCGGTTTTTCTAAGGACCCGAGGGTTTCCACAGGAGTGGCTTGGCCTATAGGGTTGATTCGTTCGTTCTTTGTTTTTTATCTTGCGCGTGTTTTCACAACTCTGGAGTTTGGCGGGGTCGACTGGATTTCGTGTTGTGTCGCTGCCCGAGGGCGGAAGCCCCCTATTGGCGATCACAACCGGGGAGGCTCCGTAGAGAAGGCGCGCGATGAGCGTCCAGGAAGGTCCTGAACTTAAGAGGGCATCCCGATCACCGCGTTAGTGAGTAAGGCGGCGCAGGACTCTGTGCGTGCTGGGGAGGGGTTCTTCTATCGGAAAGGCCAGGCTCTCTCCTCTGGTTGGCATAGTGTATCTCGAATCCATCGCTTAGAATATCGCATGACTGTCCTCGTCCGGCCAATCAGCTGGGGAGGGTGTTACAGTGGTTTTTTCGAGGGTCCGAGAGTTTCCAGAGAAGTGGGTGCGCGTAGTAATCGAAGGGGGGTGATGTGACCACACCCGGAGATAAACGCCTGCCCGCACGAAAGGATGTGCGGCCGATGCAGCCCATAACCTCTCGTAGCTCCCTACATAGCCTTGTATATTACCCTCGGCTCTATCCTACTCCAAAAGAGCACCGGCCAGTATAGCGCTTAGGATGGCGCTCCAGCAAGGACCGCAGGCTGCTTGGTACATCGGTCAGTCTGTGCATGGACTCGGGCAGAGTGTGAGCGTGGCATGTACGTCCAGCATAGAGCGAGCTAGAATTCTGGGAAATAATTTAAACCATGGTGTGAAAACAGGCGCTTGTTACATGGTGCCGAAAGGCCCCGGGAGCGGTAGCTCTCATTATGAGTACTTTGCATGCAGGAATTGTGACTGCTCTCCCAGAACTGATACATGCACGCCACGAGACTGTGAAAGTACCATGTACCTGGTACTCGTTATATTCCGGGGGGCCATGGTTAATAGGACTAAATATTGATGGTAACAATGGGTAAACATATAGGTTTTTATGTATACAACAGGTCCTATGAACTATGGTCCCCCGTAATAGAATTTTTAGTGGGGGTTGTATACTGACTGTATAGTACCACACATGTAGGTAACGTTGATAAAATGGTTGGAGAATGTCTGTTCATACTATCTATCTGTAACATGGCCCACCCAACCTAGTGTAACCCTAACCTCGACCCGTCCCGCACAAGTGCATTGGTTGGTTGTGCCTGGGCAGATCGGCATGGATTGAGTCGAGTTTGGGCAAGACGCGTGCCTTTACTACAACAGGTGTTGCGTGCCGGGGAGAGGCCTGATACCTTACGAAGTTCTCGGGTAGCGTTTCCTGTGACCGGGGAGACCCGAGGGCTTGGAAAAGTGCTCGGGATGTGCTTTCAGTGTGGTCCAGGAGGCCTGAGAGCTTAGGAAAACTCTCGGAATGGATTTTCGGTGTGCCCGAGGAGACCTGAGAGCTTTACGAAAGGTTTCGGAACGATTTTCGGTGTGGCCGAGGAGCCCTGAGAGCTTAGGAAAATGTTCTCGGAACGAGTCCAATGTTTGATAAGGATTACCCTAGGCCCATATTACTACATTTGCACTTAAAAGTCGGGGGAGTACAGTAGTGTTGGACCATTGGGTGTGTCAGTCGTCCGAGAATTCGTACAGAATAACCCAGACAGCGAAGGGAGGGAAATAAATGCGTTTATGAGCAAAGACGTGTGGGGAAGACACCGAGTTCGATGATTGATGCGGTAGACATGTCTGCCATCTGCTCTCCCTTCCAAGCCACAGAAACTGATAATAAACAAGGAAATAATCGATCGATCTCTATACCCCGATAGCTCAGAAAGTAGTAGGTGACACCTTCGCACTTGGCGTCGTCGGCAGGACAGGGGTTCGAATCTCACTTCGAACGTTTCTTTTACAGAAACCCTTGCGCGTGCCTCCCTAAAAAACAATCTGCCTGCTTCCCCAGGTAGGTACTGAAACGAAGCGGGTGGGTCAACGTGCGGCCGTACACGGCGGCACCGTTACGTCCCAAAGACCCCGCCGTTCAGAGAGCGGGGATACTGTTGTAAGCCTTTACCCGGAGCTGGGTGACCGACCGACCGATCAATCAATCGATCGATCGATTTTCTGCCCCTAAGGTCGGGGGGTTACACCGAGGAGGCCTGAGAGCTTAGGAAACGCGTTGCCGGAGTGGGTCCAGCCGTGGGGCCGAGGAGACCTGAGATCTTAGGAAACTCAATCTGTGTGCGTTTGTGCCGAGCATTTCGTGCATTAGTATGTGCATATTCAAAACGGCCACAACATTTTGTGGCAAAACGAAGAATGGAAAGAGCGGCAGACAAAGCAGCCGACAACTCAGCAGCAGCAGCAGCAGCAGCAGTAGCAGCAGCAGCAGCCACAGCAGCAGCAGCACCAAGGAGAAGCAGAAAACGTTTGTACCACAGTAGTACGAGTCCTGCAGGGGAAAAAAAAAAAAAAAAATGAAATAGTTACGTAGTTTCAAATAGTTTGTGCCCGAAAATGTTCGAGGATGCGGATCTAAGGGATTTGCCGGCCACTATCAGAGTGGTCACAAAATCGGGTACCCTTGAACGAAGCCCACGCAGCGCAGCGCCAGCCCGTTTACCCCGCCCCCCCTACCGCGTCCCTCATCCCCTCCTTGTCCCTCCCCCGCCCCCTTCCCTCCGTCCCCGACTGCTTCCGTTTCCCCCCTTAGCACGTACAGCCCCCCAGTGATGGTGGCGGCGTAAAAAGCGGGACGATTTGTTGCAGGATCGTGGTGAATGGAGAGCCCAGTGTAACCGCCACTTTCTGGTTCGATGTGGTCGAGGATTATCTTTCCTGGATCCGGTGGCAGGTGAACAAAACACGGTAAAAAAAAAAAGGCGGCGGTGGGGGTGCGCGAGGGGGGGGATCGCGGGGGGGGGGGGGGGGGGGTAAGAGGGGGTAGGGGTAGGGGGGGTGTACTCGATAGGAGAGATGTACTCGATCGCATGCATGGCCGTAGTCGTATGGCCATGGACCCTTGCATCCCTACAATGCCCGGACGGAACGTGTCGGGTTTTCACCGACCAGGCAGGCATTGCTTGCACCAAGCGCGAAGCGCCGTGAGGTGTCTGGCGAGTCGCATTAAGGGTGAGCTGCATCCTACTAAGAGCCGCTTGTGAGGCGGACTTGTATATGGATGACTGCTACAACGAGTTAATTAATTTCCGGTGTAGGCGATTCCAGAGCCAGCAATGGGAGTACTATGTAACTGCCTCTTGGGTGCCTTACCTTGAACACTACGTGATACGATCATTCCCACTTGTGCGGAGAAAAGGTTGTCTACCTCGTACAAATGATCTAACTCGACAACCAGCTATGGGCGACCGCCCCCAAAACAAAAACGGTACCCTGGTTGTCTAGCTCACGTAGTGAGCGGCATGTTTTACTGTGTCGTTGCCAACCGACGCCAATCCAACCTATAGAACATAGGGGGGAGGGGGGGAGGGGATATTTATGTCATGAATGGCCGTAGTCTTATGACCATAGACCTTTGCATCCCTACAATACTGGAGCGGAGCACGTCGGGTTTTCACCGACCAGGCAGACATTGCTTGCACCAGGCGCGAAGCGCCAAGGTGTATTCGGCGAGTTGCAGGGGGGGGGCGGCGAGGGCACGCGGACAAAAATATTGTTGTCATTGTTGATCTCTTTGCTGCTGCCGATTCTGGTATCGTAGTAGTAAATTGTTCTGCTGGAAACATGGAAATACGTTCGTGTACGTGGCACCGACTGATACCTCTGTTTCCTCAGCTTTTCCTGCTGCTGCTGCTGATTTTACTGCTACTGCCACTACTATCCTACAACAGTACTGAAGCGTTCGGGAAACATCGGAACACCCCTGAAAGCCCCTCGCGCGTGGGTACTGGGGGGGCCGTCTCGTGGCCACGACCGGTCACTATCGTGTCACCAACACTATCACCAACGAAATCAAATCAACATTCACCACAACCATAACACCACAGCTGAGAATCGAAGCCACCCCTACCCACCGGTCGCCCGGTCGAATATCTTGATTGTGCCATCTTTCGACGCTGTAGCGATCATGGGGAAGGCGCACCGATCAGCCGGCTCCGTGCCCCCCCCAGCCCCTCCCCCGCCGCCTCCTCTCTCTGCCCCCCCCCCCCCCCCCCCCCCCCCCTCCTCCTCCTCCTCCTCCTCCTCTTCCTTCTCCTCCCCCTAAGTCTCTACCTTCTCCTCCTGCCCCTCCCCTCCCTCCTCCTCCGCCTTCCCCCTCCCCTCCTCCTCTTCCTTCTCCTCCTCCTCCTTCTCCCTCCCCCCCTCTTCTGCTTTCTTCTCCTCTCCCCCCTCCGCTCCCTCCCTCTCCGCCTGCAGCGAGATTTCCAAACCCGTCAAGAAATACGCAGGCAGTGGTGTCCTGGGTGTGCCCGGTATACTCCATCAGGGAAGAGTCTGGTTTTCGGAGGTCCCACAGCTACTTAACGGTCGCGAGAGAGGTGGGATGCACAGGGGGGGGGGGGGGGGGGCACAGGAGTGGGGGGATGAGAGGGGTTGGTGAGGTGTTGGGGCGGGGGGGGTCGGGGGTCGCGAATACCTTCTTCCCCCTGGTCTGGGGTCTAAAACTAGACCGGTCTAGCCCTGCTTTGAATGAAGAGGAGAGGGGGGGTGGGCGGGGGGGGGGGGGGGGGGGGGGTACTCATTTGTTGATTGCCTTAGTCATTTGAGCATTGACCACGCATCGCTTTCAAGATGGAGCAAGGAGAGGGGGGGGGGGGGAAGGGGGGGGGGGAAGGGTAGCGCGAAACGAACTCTCTGAAAACCATCCGCAGGGCTATAGTCTGTAGAGCTAGAGCTGGGAGACCCACTGGCCCACTACCGATTGCTACCGAAAGGACGGCAATTGCAGTTGGGAGGGTGAGGGTGAGGGTGAGGGAACGCACATGTTCAATGGGCAACCAGCCACCGGCATCAAGAAGGGATATTCCCTGTAGTGTGGCCATGTGTTTCTTCTGTCGTGGTAGGATATATCGTGAAAGCAGGCCCTTCCAAAATATCATGCTCAGATCCCCGAAATATGCGGATACAAATCTACGCACAGGTACTACTACATGGGAAAGACGCGGTTTTGGCGGATACACTTGCGGAACGTCGTTTCTAGTCAAGCCCAACGTCAAGTTTAAAGTATAGCCGAAAATCTAGTTTATAGACTATTTTAGAGTCAAGCCAGGCCGAGCCAAGCCAAGCCGAGCCAAGCAGAACCAAGCCAAGTCGAATCCCCCCAAAATCAAGTCAAAAGCGGGGCAAGTTGCTGACTGTAGGATTTAACAGTGAAGACCAACATCGGAGCCACGTAAACGCGCCAGTCGGATGGAAAGACGCACACGCAACTCCGCGCGAATTTTCTCTGCGCGCAACTAGCTTGTCACATCTATAAAGAAAGGCGTTCTACGATAGACGTATCACATTTTGGGGGGAAAAAAGTTTATGAGCCACCACGTGTCGACACTTGAAGGAGCCATCCCACAGTATGGGTGCACCAGACGTTCCTGAGCCCCCCTCGCTTTAGGAGCTCGACATCTCACCCGACACAATACTTCGAAGAATTCGTTCGTGCCACCCGACCGGCACTTGTATGCGCTAGTCCTAAAACGGATATACGAGTAAAATTTTCATCCTTACTGCTAGTTAGTTCCTCACTTGACGAACTCCATTCGTCAAAAACCGTTGGGCCAAAAAGTGCAGCCCCTGCCGTGGGGTGACTCGAAGGAGGTACAGCAATACCGCAGATAGTGGGGATATATGTATCTAAGTATTGGAGGTGCGCACCCCACACTTAAGAGGCGTTCTGCGATAGAGGTTCACCCTAATTTTTCTGAGGCTCCTTCCTCCCTTAAGGAGCTCCATACCTCACCCGAAAACTGACTTCTTCCGAAAAAAAAAATCAAATTGCTTCCCGATGAATAGCCCCATGGCCCAAGTATACGCGAACGTCCTTTTTTCGAAACAAGATTATTGTCATTCCGACGATTTTGGGTTAAGGAACCCCGTCAATACAGAAAATATTGTAGCGGAATTGGGCTACCTCTATCGTAGAACGCGTCACATCCCAAGCATCAGTCGTATTCGTACGTTTGTCCCCGTTTAACTCCGCGTTATACCTTGGGGGGGTACACAGTAGTAGGAGCCTCAGAACAGTGCGGGTGAGCCATAATAACGCCTCTGTAACAGTCAACCAAAAAACTAGTCGGCGACGTTTATTCAACCAAACTCACAGACAGCCCCAAAGGCAAGGCACGCCTCGAGGAAGGTCGAGAGCCAAAGGGAAAATCCATGAAATCCATGGCACGTTCTATAATCAAGCCAACCGAAAAAAACAAAAAAACACCTCAGCCCAGGGCAAGCCACCTCAAAACGCCACAAGCCAAGTCACGACAAGCCGAATTCAAGCCCGACTCAAAGGTGGCTAGAGCCCTCAGGTCGCAAGCGCCTGTTGTCAAGACAGGCTGGGCGACGAGGCCGTCATCGCGCATCGTGTGTGGGGGTCTGACTGTCAGACCTTAGTTTCGCAACCCGCTCCTTCCACTCCCTTGCAGGACGTCAGGATTTGCTGCCCGTCCGAGGCAACGTCCAGACACAGCTGGGTGGTTTTCACGAGATGGAGGCGGCACCGACGGGGGGAAGGGGGAAAAGGGGGGGGAGATAGGGGGGCGCGCCGTGTCATGGACAATGTTTACTGTTGACCCCTTTCTCGTCATCGCCGCAAACGCGTGCCAATTTATTTCTCAAGCAAGTTAGGGCCGCTGCTTGTCGAAAAACGTTTTGTCCAAAATAATCCCGACTTCCCTGGTGTTTTCTGTCTTTCCTTGTTCCATTTGTTTTTGAAGCGATTCTGTTTTTTTATTTCCCTCTCCGTTCAACTTCCTGATTTCAGGATTTGGTTTCCCCTCTTTGTTCCTGTTTTCTCCTGGTGTCTTTTCACAAGAAAAAGGGGGGGGGGGCAGATCGATAGTAACCCTTTCAGAACTGCAGTCCCGTTTTAGGGACAAATTACTCAGAAATTGACTGGTTTGTCCCCAAAACGGAACTGCAGTCCTAGAAGCCTCACTGTAGTGTCCGAAACATGGGGTGGGTGCAGTGCTGAAGAGGTTGGATCACCTTTGTTGAACGTAGGCCTGTGACTTGGCTGACGAAAAAAACGCCGCCGACTAGTCAGTAGTTGGCTACGATCTACGACGAACTGTATTGCGGCAGTGATCAGGACCCATCATATCCACAAAAAAGAGCTATACTGTACATTCCAG
Source organism: Nereocystis luetkeana (assembly GCA_031213475.1). NCBI lineage: Eukaryota > Phaeophyceae > Laminariales > Laminariaceae > Nereocystis > Nereocystis luetkeana. The sequence continues at coordinate 4,991,394 of JARUPZ010000020.1, forward strand.
TATTTTGACTGTCAATAAGCACATTCGTTCCTGATTACTATGTTTCTCTCGTGATAGGCATTGCAGGCTAGTCGGCGTGCTGGGATTTGGGGTGCTTCGGCGTCTCTGCGTCTGACTGGGCGCATTTATCGCTCGAAAAAGGTGCCCTTGCTATTTGATGTAGACTTGCAGCCAGGTAGTTGCCGTATTACGCCACCCGACGACAGCACCACTAATACGGGGGTCCATATTACATAGGACCTACGGTACACACGAAAGCTATCTAGTTCGCTTTTTTTTTTAACACAATATTTGGTTCCTATTTACTATGACCCCCGCAATAAGTAGCCGTGACGTCCATTCGAGACATGCCTTACTCACGGACCAAGCACAAGGCGTGCCTTTTTTTGTGCAGTCAAACCTGAACGAAAAAAAACACGTGAAGGTGGCTCGGCGTCGCGGGATCACGGGGACAACAGGGAGCTTCGGCAAGCATTCGACTCGCCGTTCGACGACTATTATTCGTTATGTCCTCCTTGCCGTCCGTAATAGTGTGAAACATGAGGTTCAGGGGGTTTTTTTGTTATCACTCACGAACATTCCCCGAAAAAAAAAAAAACGAAGGTAAGCCAAAAATAAAATAAAAAACAGAAGAAAACCTATCTATACACAGAGTTTAATCGTAACTCCCTTCCCTACAGTACCTACTATTGCGGGGGGCCATAGTAAATGGGATCAAATATTGTCAGTAAAAATAGGTACATACATACACGAAGTATAGGTTTTTGCGTTGACCGTAGGTTCTATTTACTGTGGTCCCCCGTAATACAGGCCTAACCTCAACCCTGGACTACGTTTTGTCGCAGGGTCATCACCGAAAGGGAACGAGAAACGCAGCGAGCGTGAACGCTCCGCGGTCGTCTTCGACGGGTTCAGCCTCGCCTGGACCATGAAAGGACTGTCTCCATCTCAGGTTTCCCTCCTAACCAGGGTCCGTTGTTCCACTCTCGGAGCGGCGCAGGTGTGCTGTTCGCATTAGAGCAGCAGGGTTACATTCTTCAAACACACATGCCCCCGATGAAACTTACGACCGCGGGGCTCGGCTGGTAGGCCTCGCCACGACCCCTGACCCCCTGTGCATGACTAGGTGTTCACAAAGTACAGTACCATATACACCATAATTTCCCGTATCCCTGTTACGGGCGACCATAGTTAATAGGACCAAATATTGTTAGTAAGAATGGTTAAATATATAAGTTTTTATGTATACCATAGGTCCTATTAACTATGGTCCCCCGTAATAGTCCTGCCCTGTTTCAAGCCTCCGAGGGCAAAGCCGTATATCGACACGAGGCGTGCTATGCAGGTGATTCCAAAAGACACCCGCGAGTGCTCTCGTTCGAGTTTTCTTTTTGGCTCGTGGTGGCGGCGGCGGTGACGGTGGTGGCAGTTCCCACCCCCACTCCCCATAATCCAAACATCCACCCACCCACCCACCCACCCACCCACCCATCCCCCAACTCCCAACTCCCCCTCGTCCCCACCCACCCACTAACCCACCCACACCCCACACGCCTACTCACTCCCCCCCCCCCCCCCCCCCCCTCCTCCAATATTGTTGTTTGTTGTTGTTCTCACATTAACTCACAATTCAATGCAGTCCGTGGTCGCAGGACAGGCTCCAATAACTCTGGAGTGGAAGAAATACCTCAAGTAAAAACAGAGGCAAAAACAAAAAACAAGCGTACGCACTCCACCACTGCGGACACCAGGGAAGCAAAAAGGGGACTAATAATAATAGCAGACAAAAACCTAAAAAAGAAGATGAAGCTAAGCAAAAAAAACAAAACAAAACAAAAACAGAAGCAGATAGCAAAACGCAAAAAAAAGGCAATATAAAGTATTGGGTGCCAAACGGTGGAGGTGTCTCTAATAGGGGTAGGAACGGTGCTCCGTCTCGAAAGGGATGCGTGGTCAATAATAAAATGACGAAGGCAAGCAAAAAATGAGTACCCCCCCCCCTGTTCCTCCCCGTGCCCCACCCATCCACCCACCCACTCACCTCTCCGCCCACCTTTCCACCCAACCTCCCGCCCTAAGAAGCACAGTGGTATTACGGGGGACCTTAGCAAATAGGACCCAATATTGATAATAAAAATAGGTAAATACATACCTGGTAGGTGTTTGTGTGTACCTATTTACTATGGTCCCCCGTAATAGTTGTACAGTATTAAGAGCAGAACTGGGAATGCACCCACTCAAGACAAACAGAGATACGAGAAAGTTGAAATGGCAACATAAAGTAAGAAACATGCCAAAAAAGAAGTTGCCAGCCATACCTGATGGGACTGCATGGGAGAAAGTAACAAAAGGGCGAGCTGGAATAAGGTGGGATAGCGTAGTTGAGAAAGTTTGGAAGGATATAGGGGGGAACCAGGGAGAGGCGGTGTCCGCCGGGAAGTTTGGGAGGTACAGGGCAGAAGTAGAAGAAAGGATAGAAAATAGGAGAAGGGCTAGCGCTAAGAAACGAGGTGGAATCGGAAAACACACATGGAGATATACGGGGGGTAAAAAGAAGGAAAAGGAATGAAAACGTATTTGCACGGCCCAATGGACTTCGCGAAAACGCTGAAACTGCGCTTCCGTGTAGGTGACCTAAACCTGCCAGAAAGAAGAAAGAGGTATAGCCAGTAGCCGGGAGGAGGAGGAGGAAGCAGATGCGCAGATGTGCCCGTGTGGCAAAGCAATAGAGTAGAACTCACATAGTATTACGGGGGACCATAGTATATAGGACAAAATATTGTTAGTAAAAAAAGGGCAATGTAGATGTTTTTGTGTGTACCGCAGGTCCTATTTACGATGGTTCCCCGTAATAGGAGAATGTGAAATGTACAAGGAGGAACGGGATGTGTTAGAAATGAAGATGAGGGAAATAGACGAATGTGACATGGAGGAGTTCGGTACACTAGATGGCAGCGAGGAAGCGGTCGCTATCCTAGGAGATAGATGGTGGCCACGGGCGGCCAAACAGGAAGGGGATACGATCAGGCAAAATTTTCTATGTGATATATGGAAACAACTTAATGAGCGCCCAATTGTTGGAGGTGTCTCTATTAGGAGCAGGAACGGTGCTCCGTCTCAAAAGGGATGCGAGATCGATGGCCAAATGACTACGGCAAGAAACAAATGAGTACGCTTCCCCCCCCCCCCGCCCCCTCACCCCCCCCCCTCCCCCTCCCCCACAAGTTTTTCGTAGTAGGATGCAGCTCCCCCTTCAGGCGACTCGCCGAAAACCTCACGGCGCTTCGCGCTTGGTGCAAGCATATGTCTGCCTCGTCGATGAAAACCCGGTGTATTCCGAACCGACATTGCAGGGATGCGATGGGTCTATGGTCATACGACGACGGCCATGCATGATAATGAGTGCACCCCTCCACCCACCTACCCCCATCCCCTTCCTCACTCACTCCCCTCTCTCCTTCCCAACTCCCATTGACCCACCTACCCGCCCCCCCCTACTCACCGGAAAAAACGTGTATCCTTCGATAGTCAGCGACGGTCGTAGCCGCCCCGCTTCCCTCACATCCCACACCCGCAGCCTCAAGTCCTCCCCTCCCTGCGCTACCGGGGCCAGCGGGCCCTCCTTGAGGTGCTTGAGGCATGTCACCAGGTTGCGAGGCACACTGGAAGATGCGATGCACACCCCCGTCTCCGTGTCCCATGTTCTCACGCTGGTGTCGCGAGATCCGGAGCAGAGTGTGCTCTCATCTGGGGCAGAGCCGACCCCCGATTCGATTCGATTCGATTCGATTCGAATCGATGTGAGATAGTTGTTGCATTAGGGAGGGAGGGAGGGAGGGAGGGAGGTACAGAGGGACGGAGGGAGGGAGGGGGGGGAGGGAGGGAGGAAGGGAGGGAGGGAGGGAGAAAGGGAGGGAGGGAGGGAGGGAGGGAGGGAGGGAAGGAAGGAGGGAGGGAAGGAAGGAAGGGAGGGAGGGAGGGAGGGAGGGAGGGAGGGAGGGAGGGAGGGAGGGAGGGAGGGAGGGAGGGAGGGAGGGAGGGAGGCATAGCGGGTGAGGTTCGCCCGGAAGATAAGTGTGAAGGCGCTTCCTTTCTTTGCTGCTGCTGGTCCTGATGCTGCTTGCAACCACATGAAATACTCGGGTAGCACTGAGGGAAGCGCGATTCGCCCGAACAGTGTTCAACGGGGGGGGGGGGGTGGCACCTTGCCCTTGGAAGGCGGGCAGGACCAATGGAAACGAGACGAGATGCGCTGCAGTGGGATATTTACGCAGTTCGAATCCATGCAATGCGAGCCAACTCAATGCGATGGTGCTTCAGTCAGCAAAACACAAGCCCAGTGAACCCCGTTCGCTGCGAAAAATCCAAAGAGTGTTATGATTGCTGAAACAAAGCGGGCTGCCACGCACGTTTATGGATACGGGGTAAAGCAAACAACGAAAAACGTGAGAAAGAAAGAGACCATAAACAATACCACGAATAAAGAAACAATACGAGATCAACACACGTGACAAAAATGGCGAAAGCTGTGTACAACAATGACAACCACACCACACCAACGAAAAACAACAGGGCGTATTCTATGACAAGGTTTCCCCTCGGAGGCATTCGGATGTGGGCGTAAAGCAAGGAGAATTCCAATAACGCTTTGCGCGGCTCAAAAAAGCGAAAGGCCTACCAGCCGTTCAAACAGCCCGAAACACGAAAAGCTCAACGACCAGCGAAAGGAGTAATCGGTACAAATATCTACCACCGATTGTTGTGCACTGAAGAAGGCGTGGCATACACCCTACACGCCTCCCAACCCCCCGTAAGTTACTCGTTGAAGCTGTCGTCCATGCGCCAGTCCGCCTCAAAAGCGGTTCTCAGTAGGATGCAGCTCACCCTTCATGCGACTCGCCGGACACCTCACGGCGCTTCGCGCTTGGTGCAAGCAATGCCTGCCTGGTCGGTAAAAACCCGACATGCTCCGTCCCGACATTGTAGGGATGCGAGGGTCCATGGCCATATGACTGCGGCCATGCATGAGATCGAGTGCATCATCTCTCCTATCGAGTACACCCCCCCCCCCCCCCTCCCCGCAAGCCACGGTCCGTCTCGAAAGATTTGCGTAGTAGTCAATGGTCAAAATGACTAAGGCAAGCAACAAATGAGTACGCCCCCCCCCCCCCCCCCCCCCCCCCCCCCGCCTCCTACCCCCCCTCAACCCCCACCTCTCTCTCCCAACCTCCACCCCTCCCCCCAATCCCCAACCCCCCCCGTGCCCACATGCCTACCTGTGCTGAGCGACAAAGCCGTGCAGGCGAGGGTGTGGCCCTCGTAAGCCCTCAGGGGGATCACGTCAGCCCTTTTCCACTGTCGAAGAGTCGTGTCCCGGGAGCAGCTGTAGAGTAGTCGACTTGCGGCGCCGTATGAGGCACGAACGACCGGCTTCGAGTGCCCGACGAAGGTTATCTGATTTCGGAGAGCGCCGGAAGCGTCCACCTTGTGGATGCGCAGGGTCTATGCGCGGAAGAAAGGAGGCGGGGGGCGGGGGGGGGGGGGGGGGGGGGGGGGAAGGGAGTTGTCTGAAGATGGTGGTGGTAGTGGTGGTGTTGGGGGTAACGGTGGTGTTGGTGTTGGTTTTGGTGGTGTTGACGGTATCTATGAAGAGGGTGCAAATGTATGTCGATGCTGGATAAGGCACGCTGCTCGTACTTCACTCTTTCTGTATTGTTTCTCCTCAAGTGAGTTGAGAGAGAGAGAGAGAGCGCGAACTCGATGAACGAGGATGGGCTTCGTCGGTGAGCACAACTCAGCCCAGGCGTCGACCAAAACGAACCTGGTGTGCAGATGCGAGTGTTTTCCAAAAAAAGAAAATCCCCAAAGCGCTACGCACACGTGTAGCCATATAAGATTCGCATACGGGTGTATTCTCAAACGCTGCGCGTAGCCGCACAAGAGTCGAAAACGGGTATGTACGTTCCTATACGGTGGGTGTGCTTCTCCATCTCATACCGGTATTGTTGGTGGTGGTGTTAGCGATGGTGGTGGTGGTTGTGCGGTGGTGATAGGGAGCTGTCGCTCGGTTTTTCTAAACCCTATTGGTAAGAAAACCACAGTTCCCAGAAATACATACTGGCGTTTAGGGAGACAAGAAATTTGGAGAGGCTTTCCACCTGGTGATTGAAGTTGGTGCAGAGCGCACACGTGCCCAAAATCAAGAATCCAGCCTTGGGTCAGCAGTCCTTTTTCTTGATAGTACTACGCATGAAGTAAAAATTGAATTACAACCGCAAGGTTAACCTATTGTACGCACAGTACCGCAGTAGCTCTGGTTCAATCTTACGTTCGTTCTCGTATCGCATGGCCTTTCAAGCTTTGACAATGTTTACCGTATCACCTTGTCTTCGCCGCACGTCACGAACTCGCCGACCTCAGCACTGGCGAGTGGAACCAAGGGTCGTCGAGGAGGGAGATAAACCATGCGGAGGAGGCGCGGTTAGTTATAACTCTCGAGCTCAATTCGCGTACACCAGTACGAAGCTCGTTTAGGGTCATTCTTATCGGAGAGTTTTTTTTCCCCAAATTCTCGACATTTTTTTCGCGCAATTTTTCAATCTTCCATATTTTCCTGTTTTTTTTTTCCCCAAATATTAGAATGTTGGCGAACTCGATATTTTTGCTTCTGGAGAATTTCACGAATAGTGACAGAATGCCTCCGTATATTGATACATATCTCCAACTACTTCCAAGCTTTAGAAAAAATGGAAAAAACGCTCTCCGATAAGAATGAACCTTAGTAGGCGACCTTGCGGATTTTTTTGTGAACCCCAGCAACTATACTGCACTGCTGTGCAGCGTGTACTAATATCAACACTATTCATGGGGTACTTTAGGCTGCAATGTCACTCCTGTAAAGTTCCCGTTTGTACCGCTGCAGGTTCTGATCAGCAGTTTTTTCGTACACTATTGCGGGGGGCCCTAGTAATTAGGACTAAATATTGCTGGTTAATTAAAATAGGGAAATATATACCTGGTAGGTTTTTGTGCGGTCTATGGGTCCTATTTACTATGGTCTCCCGTAATACAATACTGACCGACGACCACTGAACCATCGGTACTCTGCGTAGCGCATTCTCCATTTATGTACCGTACACAAGTACGGGACACCTACTGTACGTACGAGTATAGTAAGAAGAAACAGGAAAGCCGGTCGAGGCTGGATTTCTTATTAAATTACGGTTGCGTTGCACGTTATTAATAACTTAAGTTTGGAACGACTGCCGGATTTCTGGTGTTCCTGGAAGTCTCATCCTGAGGTTCTACTTGCGCACGTAGAACACGTCGGAGAGCTCAACCAGGACATCGCTAGACTGGGTGGTGACGGCCGGCGTCAAAGCAAGACCATGCAAAGCAAACACGATCTCGCACAGGGGGATGCCCTGGCGGAGGTCGTACGGTATCATGGCTACTCGTCGGACTCGCATCACAGCAGCCAGTCATCGCGAGTACGACAGGAGATATGCACGAGGATCCAACGATATTCATAACAATAACACGCGACACGGCCTCGCAGATCGATACCATGCCCCTCTTTACAACAGGGTGGTTTTGCGATTTTTCATCGGGAGGCAAATCCATAAACACTCCGCCTACAAACCAAACCGCCATCCGCACCTCGCAATCCCTAGGATCGCACCCTGGTGGGCGGCACGATTCTCAACGGCCCCATCCGCACGTTTTCGCAAGCCCTGGGGTGGAGTTGATAATGGTTTGTCTTCGTTGCCGGGACCTTGTTTCTCTATGCTCGACGGCTTGTAAGCGGTCCAGTTGTTGTCTTCTTCCCTTCTATCTTCGTGCGAGCCGCAGGACCCCATACCCTCTGCAGCTAGCCAGCTAGCCCTAGCCTATACGTATGTCGCCCCTCTGAGGGATGAGCGGTGTATCCTCAGAATGTAAAGATCGAACCCTCGTATCTTTTGTTCGTTTTGTAGTGCTGCCATCGCACTGCAACAAGAAGGGCTGTTTCCAGGTGCTTATATCTCTCTAACATTTACGGCGTTACTTCCTTGTGTGGAAAACCGAAGAAACCCATGCACGAAGCGGCAGCGCTGATGGACGGGCACGTGCGCCGAGCAACAGCTACGCAGATTGAAATCGCTGTCTGCCCCGACACACAAACGCCTGCAATACCACTGTAACTCCTTTGCTGAGCAGATAACGAGATAACGAGCCCATTGAGCAGGCCGCGTAGATAACGTGAGCAAAGAGAGAGTGCTGAGCAGCGCAGGTGGTTTTCACTGTCACACAGCGGTAAGTGAAGTACTCGTGGCTACGGGCGTGATTCATTTGTGGGGCGCACGGGCTAATAGCGTGTGTACAACTCGTTGCAGTCTCACTCAGTTTTGGGCTTTCTCCTTTCCTACCCAACGAGGTCGACAATCGTTGTATCTCACACCCCTGCATTGCATGCTTGCATGGACGTCGTGACGGGACTCCCTGGTATCCTAACCATGACGGTGTTGATGGCGTCTGGTGTTGCCTTCTACAGTTCAAGCGGCTATCATGTTCGCGGAGTGCATGCAGCGCGACTCGGCAGCGAGCCGCAGCCAGTACCAAACGTAAAACGCATCTGCACGCTTGCTGTACTCACGATTAGCACGCGTTTGCATGTTTGATGTTGGACGCTGCAACAACATATCGCACACTAAATGCAAGTAATTTTTCCCTACAAAAAACGTGCGCGGAAGAAAAGTAGTCACGACTCGACACTCGATATTTAAATCATGCATGCAGCGCGACTCGGCAGCGAGCCGCAGCCAGTACCAAACGTAAAACGCATCTGCACGCTTGCTGTACTCACGATTAGCACGCGTTTGCATGTTTGATGTTGGACGCTGCAACAACATATCGCACACTCTATGCAAGTAATTTTTCCCTACAAAAAGCGTGCGCGGAAGAAAAGTAGTCACGACTCGACACTCGATATTTAAATCACGACCATTGATACTTGCACGGGGACATTGAGGAGTCGTCCCCGGGGTTTAGTCCTTGCGTTCCGGTTGGGGGTTAGCGTTAGCGTTGCAGAGTAGTAGGTGGAGCCCTACTGGGCTTCCGTCTCGTGTCTGCACTTGATGCACCTACCGGTACTCGTACGTATGATACTGCTGCTGTGTAACTGGTACGACGTACGACGTATGGCAGTAGGTACGCCCTGGCCAGGGGACTCGTGCTCATGCTCGTACTTGCACCTGGTGTGGCATTGCGAGCAGAGGGGGTTGCTCTGCACGCGGGTCTCGGTGACACTCACCAGAGTCACCGGGTTTTGTGCTGAATAGAATTTGCATACTCGAAAGGTGGCGTGGTAAAGGAGGCGCACGTAGACATACATCCCGTCATGCTGCAATCGTGGCACTAAATGCTGCTTCAGGTGCGTCTCATGCGTGCTGGTACTATCTGTACTGATAGTATCGTACCGCACAATTGCCGGGCTGGTCCACCCCGCCTCCTAGACAGCACGAGTAGCTTCGTGCGAACCTCTCCCGTCTACGGCACAGGCCACAGAGTCGGAGAGGTCGTGGCGGTGCGATGTCGCTGGCCGCCGCGTAACAAACTGACGGGCCCCAATCATGCGGCGATGCCCCCCTTCCCAGCCCAGCCCACCCCACCCAACCCAACCCACCCCCACCGCACCCCCACCGATTTTCTTAGAGCGAGGCGACTATTGATAGGAGGACAGCAGTACACCACTACCTCCCCGCGACCACAACCTTACTATTATAGAGCGGAACACCAACCAGGAACGGCAAGGGGCAGGGAAGGGCGCGAACGTCCCGCGGTTAGCTCCATAGAGAGCGAGCGAGCGAGCGGGACGCATTTTGAGACCGACTGGTCTTCCTAGCCGTGGCCATGATTCGCGTGGGAATTGTTGGGCTGGGGAGAATGGGATCGGGGATGGCGCTGAACGTGGCGAAGGCGGGGTTTCCTTTGTCCATGTACGACGCCGAGGAAGGGCGTGTCCAGGACCTCAAGGACAGCTGGGTCAAGGACAAGCACCTCTCAGAGGGTAAGGAATACATAGCCTATGCTTTCATAAGACGTGGAATGCGACGGGGCATGATATGTGGTCAGGCATGAATACGTGGCCATTCAACATGATGCAACTTTTGTCGTTGGTTTTTGTTGCAAGAAGTGATCAAGAGGCGTTTTGAGTTGTTGAAAAATGTATTATTACGGGGGCCATAGTTAACAGGACCAAATATTGTTAGTAAAAATGGTTAAACATATAGGTTTGTATGTATACCATAGGTCCTGTTAACTATGGTCCCCCGTAGTAGTTGATTTTATTTTCTCAGAACGGAAACGAAACGGAACGCTAGTGGCCGTCGACGTGTCTGCAGCTGCGCAGCCGCTGCCCGTTCGCGCTTGACTGATTCGAAACGCTTGCGTATATAACATATGCTCTTGCGCCTGCACAAGTATCCCCCTTTTGCAGACTTGGGCTTGTACTTAGTCCGAATCACGCATTTTTTTCAAAAGACCACCAGATCGTGTACAAGAGCTCCGGCCGGCTCACCCCACCCCACCTCACCCCACCCCACCCCATCACCCCACACCACACCACACCACACCCCTTCCTTAGGGCCGGGAGGGCTGTCGACGCCCCACCTCCACGAGCAAGAATCTCCCGCAGACGTGATGCTGGCGTCTGACGTGTGCCTTGTATGCGTCCAAACGGAGAAGCAGACGATTGATGTCTTGGTCGGGGAGGACGGGCTGCTGGCCGTGGGGCCGAAAGGCATGTCGGACAAGGTAGGCCGCCTGGTGTAGTTCATGGTTGCTTTCATTGCTGCCCATGGTTGGGGTAGCTGTTGTTGCTACTACCCTCCTGCTGTTTGTTTTTTGTTGTGTTTTTAGTTATAGTTATCTTATTCTTTTTATCTCTATTCTGTTTTTTTCATGCATTTCCTCTGTGTAAGTTTCTTGGTGGTTTTTTGTGTTTTCTTGCGTGTGTTTTGGTGTAGATATTTTTTGGCGGTTTGTGTGTTCTTTGTTTTGAGTTTTATGCTACGTTTTTGTGTGTTTTGGTTTTTGGTGTCGAGTGTGTGTTTTCATGTCATGTCTTATGCCGTTGTTTTGTGTTTTGCTCTGCTTTAGGTTAGTTTTATTTGCTTTTGATCAGTTTTTATTGTGTGTTTTGTTTGTTCGTTTTTCTCTTGTTTTGTCTTGTTTCTGTCTTCGTCCCCTGTCAATGAAAACCTTTGTCTCGGAAGGAGCTTGTCTTGAGAGAGACATGGAGTATCTGTCCTACCAGTTATCTCAGCAGGGAGATGAACCACCTGCCTGCCTGCCTGCCTCTAGGTGGAGGTCTGCGGTGCTCTTGTCTCTGCGCAGAGATGGCGACCTACCCGTCTCCCTAATACCAGAAAGTCCGAGGTCCGCTCGTCTCATGTCCCAGCCGAGGGGTGGCGACCAGTCGGCCGCCCCTCTCCTTTCATCGTTCGTTTTTGTCCTCACCTGCAGCCCCCCGCTGCCCTCGCGTGCACTTGATCGCTTGGGGGCCGACACCGCGTGCTGTGACGCCCCCCCGCCCCTCCCCCCCCGTCTCTGTTGAAATACACGCCTCCTATTGACTCGCCGGGGGCGCAGTAGACGCGGACCTACCCGATGCTGAAAAAGTAAGCGGCAGGGTCAACCGAGTCGGGCTTCCTGCGATCACGGCAGGGGTAGTGCCGCAAATCGTTTTGAGTTGTGGCACGGGGGCAAGGTGCGATCGTTTTCTCAGGCGCTGGATTCCTCCGGCGCGGGAAAGTTGGTTGACAAAGCCGAACAACCATGGCGTTTTGCGGAGTATTCTATAGTCGAGAGGCGTTCTACGATAGAGGTACATACGAGTATCACGTTCGGGACGGGAAAAAAAAAAAAAAAAAAAGTTCTGAGTCACCTCGGCGCGTCCTTGCCGGGCGGCAATGTAGGGTTGGATGAGTATGTACCTTGTGCTCTACATTTTTGGGCGTAATGCGTGCGCACACGTACGAGACGCGCGCAGCATCAGTCGTACGTAATTCGTGTGTTCGTCCCCCTTGGACTTCCACACTGCACCCTGGGGGGGGCATGAGGCGCCTCGGAAAAATTAGGGTGAATCTCTTATCGCCGTCGTAGGACGCCTCTCGAGAGCCCTTCCGACGAAAATATCAGGTTCGACTTGCTCGGTCGCCCTTGCCGTTGTTGAGGAAACAAGCTTCTGAAAAATGATCGAAACCCCTCCTTGCGCGAACTTCGGGGCGCTTTTGCGGTATACACTCCGTTTTTGTCGACGTCCTGAGGGGGCGTTCTACGATAGAGGTCCCACCTTCAGAGGCCTCTTTCCTCACTTGGGGAGCTCCATACTAATAGTAAGTCATCCGAAAACTGACTTGAGCGAAAATAAAACTGCGTCTCGGTGAATAATCCCGTGGCTCCAAGTAAACAAAATAAATAAACATTTTCCGATACAGGATCGGCATTCCGACGGTTTTGGGACTTTTTTTTCCGATACAGGATTGGCATTCCGACGGTTTTGGGTCAAGGAACCCCTGTCATATTCAGAGAACATTTTAGCGGGATTGTTTTACCTCTGTCGTAGAACGCATCTCCTCTGTGCTGTGAAATCGCTTGGAACGGATGGGTTTCCCCAGCGTGGTGGTGTGCGAAGTACAGTAGTGCCGCTTGCCGACATTGTGCCGGTATTTTTTTGGCGGGTGCCTACGCCTACACTATAGGGGCAAGCGGCACCGAAGAGGACCATTACTGTACAAGTACGCCGCGAACCCGATCGAAAAAATCCCGCGGGCTAGGCAGGTACCGTATAACACACTGGGTGATAAGATAACACCCCCCCCCCCCCTGGAACGATTTTCAACAGCTGGGTTTTGTCGACAAAGGGGGAGGGCGTACTGAATACGACGATCGATGCGTCTATGCAACCAACCTTCTCGACGAAATATTTCCTAGAGCCACCATTTTCGCTTGTGTGTTTGTGCCCCCCCCCCCCCCCCCCCCGGGTTTTGGAGGAAACCGGGTCTGAATTTTTCGTCCCTAGGGGGTGTGTTATTCTATCACCCTATTACGGGGGGCCACATTAAATAGGACCTACGGTACACACAAAAACCTATATATTTTCCTTTTTTTTACTAACAATGCTAGGTCCTATTTACTATGGTCCCCCGTACTAGTGTGATACGGTACCTCTCTGGACGGCACTATAAGGGCGTTCGCGTATTGACATCAGTACCCAACGGTCCCTACAATATCTGCCCAGGGTGGTAGCCGACAGTGTGGTGTCAAACATGAATGTGATTGCGGAAAATAGTGACTCAAGTTGCGGGACAGTTATGCCTTCCCGGTCCGAGGAAACCTCGTTGGTCAGAAACAGTCGGGGCCATACCTGTCCTCCCCCCTTCGAGCGAACGTGGTGTGCCTCAGCCATCTGGCGGGGTACTAAGCAAAGGCCGTGTGGGGTTGCTGAGTTGTGGTGATGTGACTTGACAAACCGTCTGGACCTTTGCACGAAACCCATGAAGATGAATCAAGACGTCTGACGCATTATCTATACCCCCCCCCTCCCCCCCCACCCCTCCCTGCCTTCCTCCCTCTCCCCCTCCTCCCCCCCCCCCCCACACCCCTCCTCAAATGACCAAGGCAAGCAACAAATGAGTACCCCCCCCCCCCTATTATATATAGGTTGGGTTGGCGTCGGTTGGCAACGACGCTGTAAAACATGCCGCTCACTAAGTAAGCTAGACAACCAGGGTACCGTTTTTTTTTGTTTCTTTCTTCGGGCGGTCGCCCACAGCTGGTCGTCGAGTTAGATCATATGTGCGAGGTAGAGAACCTTTACTCCGCACAAGGGAATTGATCGTATCACGTAGTGTTCAAGGTAAGGCACCCAAGAGGCAGTTACACAGTACTCCCGGTGCTGTCTCTGGAATTGCCTACGCCGGAAATTATTTTAACTCGTTGAAGCTGTCATCCATATGCAAGTCCGCCTCACAAGCGGTTCTTAGTAGGATGCAGCTCACCCTTCATGCGACTCGCCAGACACCTCACGGCGCTTCGCGCTTGGTGCAAGCAATGTCTGCCTGGTCGGTGAAAACCCGACATGCTCCGTCCCGGCATTGTAGGGATGCGAGGGTCTATCTATGGTCACACGACTACGGCCATGCATGAGATCGAGTACATCTCTCCTATCGAGTACCCCCCCCCTACCCCTCCCTGCCTCCCTCCCTCTCCCCCTCCTCCTCCTCCCCCCCCTCCTCAAATGACCAAGGCAGGCAACAAATGGGGACCCCCCCCCCCCCTCCGTACCTCCTTCCCTCCCTCCCCCTCTACCGTTTCCCCCCCCAAACCCCCACTTCTTCGTCTGCTGTCCGGTCCCACAGATCGTGGTGGATCACGGGACAGTCTCCCCTAGGTTTTCCAAAAAAATGGCGGAGGCGGTAGCAAAGGGGGGAGGATCGTTTCTCGACGCGCCAATCAGCGGGGGTCCCCAGGGGGCACAGGAAGGTACTGCATGTACTTTTGTATTCTGTTGTGTCGGCCTCCGGATTGTATTTTTTTTCTGCCTAAAATTTTGGGGACCCAGGAGCAGCCACCGATGCAATGAGGAGCGTGGTATTTTCAGATGTCTGTCATGGGGGGAATACCAGGTAGTCTTCTATTACGGGTGATCAGAGTAAATAAGACCTAATATTGTCAGTAAAAATGAGTGAATATATAGTTTTTTGTATGTGCCGTAGGTCCTATTTACTGTGGTCGCCCGTCAGTAATATGCAGAACCCACAGAAATGCGGTGTGTAAACATGAGGGGTTACCTGGGTTTTGGGCTTTAACGTGAGTTCTGATTATCATGCATGGCGTGTATACCGTGATATTTTGTGAGCTGCTCGGCGAAGCAAAGTAGCTGGTAGTTTTGTTGCTGAGCTGTGTGTGTCGTACGTACGGCTCGCTGCGTTTCGGTTGGAACACTCGGACGAAACTCAAGCGGTGCCGGGCTGCTTGCTCCGTGCGGGCGGGTGCTGTAATCGTTTTTTTTTTTCCCCTCGTTTTTTTTTCCTTCTAGGGTCGCTAAAGAGTCGCATCGACAGCTCATCTTCCCCCACATAGTGTTCTACTCTAGATACTTCAGGGCAGATAGATCATCTATGTGTATGAGCTGTGTGATATTTATGATATGTATGATCTGTATGATACAGCTCATGTTACCGGGTAGGAGCTGTACAACCTGCACGATCTACAGTAGCACGTGTTTTCTGGGTTGGATTTGTACTGTACAGATAGATAGGTCCTGCGCAACCTCTCACAACGGCAGGTTAGGAACTATCAATAGATTATCTATCTGTAGATTATACATCTGATTTATCTGTACATGATATATCTGATATATCTGATATTTATGTAGATGATCTATCTGATACATCTGTGGATGACCTATCTGATATATCTGTAGATGATATATCTGACATATCTGTAGATGACATATCTGGTATATCTGTAGATGATCTATTTAATCCATTTGTAGATGATCTATCTGATCTATCTGTCGATGGTATATCTGTAGATGTTATATCTGATCTATCTGTAGATGATCTATCTCTGGAGGATCTATCTGAGGTGTGAATTCTTTGACTGCTGCAAAAATTAACCTACACTAATCCTACTCTATTTCCAAGTAGGTTCCCGAACACTGTGGTCGCAGTTTTAACAACACAGCAGTTCCACAGCCGGCTGCGCCGTGTGTCGATTCAACTCGGCGGTACAAGACAGCAATGATCCTGCCGTGACCTATATGACGGAAACACGAGTACGCACGCCCATGCATGGGGGTAAAACCTGCTGACCTTTACCTTCTGTCCGCGGAGCTCAAAATCAAAAGAGCTGGATCAGCCTTCGGCCACATCTCTTCTTATGCTTGGTAAAAAAAAAAAGCAGTCCCGAAAAAAGATCGGCCTCGATTTTGTTTTTCATGTACACGGTTCGGGGTCACGTTTTGAGTCGGAGCACGACCAATGCCAGCTTGCTCTTGTCGGAATGCCGGCGAACCTTTCAATGAGAGGCACCTGGGGCCCGTTCTTTCTCGTCTCCGGATAGCGTACGAGTAGTCCGGATTTTTTTTTTTTACGATGTTGCCACTGCCGGAGTGAACGTTCCCAGGAATTGATTCTCAAGAGATGACGAAAAAAACGCTGATTCACTGATTCACCTTAACCCCTGTTAGAACCGCAGTCCCATTTTGGGAACAAGCCACTCAATTTTTTAAGTAGTTCGTCCCCAAAACGGGACTGCGGTCCTAAAAGGGTTAGCAAATACTGGATCGGCCACGAGCTATATAGCTACGATATACGTACGTACGTACGTCCCGGCCATCCTTCTCCAACCTGCTGCTGTCACGATTTGGCTCGTGGTACTCGCGCGTACTCGCATGTGTACCTCATCGAGAAAAGCAAAGCACAAAGAAGGCGTCGCCCTCCCCGCTCCCCCCTACCCCCCCCCCCCCGTCCGACGACATAACAGAGGTGATGCACGACTGTGTTGATTGACCGCGGGTTCGCCTCCGAAGGCAGCAGGTTTGTCTAAACCTCTTCGGGACTGCAACCCCGTTTCGCCGACGCAACCTAGCCTCAGGAAGTACAATTTCCACGTACGTCAATCTACATAGGAGCGGCATCAAGAGGGTGGTTGTAAAAACCGTAAAGTTCCCACGAGTTGAGCTGGTTGGTAAGAAAAGCCGGCGACAACCAAATAAAACGCACCAGGTACTATTTTGTGATATGTTGATGTATGTAATGTGCGTCTTCGGCAGGGAGCCTGTCCATTATGGTCGGTGGGAAGGACCAGCACGTGGAGACCTGCATGCCTGTTTTCGAGGCCATGGGGAGCCGGATCGAACACATGGGTCACTGGGGGTCGGGGGCGGCTGCCAAGCTCGTGAATCAGGTTAGAGTAGGCGTGTTTTTGTGTGTGTGGGGGGGGGGGGGGGGGGGGGGGGGGGGGGTTGTTGACGGACAGGGGGGTGATGGGAATTGTTCGTGGTGTTGGTGGCGGTGGCGGTGGTGGTGGTGGTGATGGTGATGTTTTGTTCTGTTTTGTTTGTTTGTTTGGTTTTCCTTTGCGAAGCATGCGAGACACCTTTTGCCGTTATCCCCTCCCATACACGCCAATGAGCTGTCTGCCGCTCGCAAAGCTGCCTTTTTTGTTTTGTTTTTCGCTCATCCTCTCGTCTGGTGCCTTCCCTTGTCCGCCTTGTATCCGGTCCCTTCACCGATACTGATGCTGTGTGTGTGCTTGTGTGTGTTTCGCAGCACTTAGTGATTACAAACACGGTGGCGGCTTGCGAAGCATACGTTCTCGCGAGGAGCCTAGGACTGCGCGACACGAGCAAGCTCAAGGGCTTGCTGGCGGAATCATGGGGGCAAAGGTACTAAGGCAGTCTCGCTCTTTTTTCTTGTTTTTTGTTTTCATGTATTGTTTTGTGCGTTTTTCATCTGAAGCGCTCGTTTCTGTGTGTGTGTGTGTTTTTTGTTGTTGTTTTTTGTGCATTTTTCATCTGAAGCGCGCGTTTGTTTGTTTCGCTATTTGTATAGTTTTGTGCGTTATTCATCTGAAGCGTGCATAATGTAGAGCGACGCCTTCGGTTTTCTCTGGTGTGGCGTACTCATGTCATGCATGGCCGTAATCGGGGAGGGGGGCTCATACGCATCTGTAGTTCCGCGTCCTTGTTGAGAGAACTGGTTTGTGGCGTATTCCGCGGTACCGACGAGAAACTGGCTGCCTTGAAGGTGGGTTGGACGTGCTTCCGTTTCCTCGTATGCCTTAGTGCCATCGTCATCAATGTCATTGTCCTCGGCATCAGCATGATCGTTATGGTAGACAAGCATCATACTTGCGCCTTGAGCCATCGGTCAGTGCTGATTGATTTTGCTCAGGGGCTATGTTGCATGCCAGGTGTCTAAACTAAAGCTCAACCCGGGGATTGACTGGCTGCTTATCTAACACGCTATCACCACCATCCTCATGACCACTGTCGTCACCAGCCAGCACCACCGGTACCGCCGCCGCCACCATCACCACCACAACCCGCAACCATCAGCCTCACACCATCGCCGGAATATCGGGTGATGCGCGTTTTTGTGCAGCGCTTGCGTTCGCCTCCCCATCCAACTATTAGCCCGCACGCAGTTGCTTTCTGCCAACTTCTTCCTATCTCGCAAAAGCATCCTGCGCGTGATCGTTAGCCGCTATCCCTGACTTCCAGCCTAGGGGAGAGGGAGGGCTCGGACAGACCATCGATGTCCACTATAGATGATCTAAACCCTTTCAAGGAAGACGATTTGTATGGTCTGTACGATCTGTGTGATCTGTATGATCTAGCTCGTGTTGCCGAGTGGGAGCCGTATAATCTGCATGATCTACTGTAGCAGATGTTTCCTGGGTTGGATCTGTACTGTGCAGCAGATAGATAGATCATGCACCGCCTCTCACAACGGGAGGGTCCAACTAGTTTGTCCCGAAAACGGGACTGCAGTCCTAAGAGGGTTAAGCTCGCCACGCTTCCACATTTTTCGCAGCTGTCGCTTTGCCGGTTCTCGTCCTCTACGAGCAACCCCTTGCTTGCATAACTGTTCACCTACCTTTCCTTGCGGGAACAATGCTACTGATAACCACGCTAGGATGCTTGTTTCCAGTAGGACAAAAAAGCTAATCGACCCCCCCCCCCCCCCCTCCCCTCCCCTGCCTCGCCTCCGCGCGTTTGTTTATCGCGATCCTTCAAGTCGAACGCTGGACCATGTGGTGCTCCGCATCGTAGAAGAGCTCATTGACCTGTCTCCCCCCCTCGCCCCGCCTTCCGCTCCGCCTCCGAGGTTCCTGAAACCCCTTTCGGTCCCAAAGCCGGACCGCGTGATAGTTTTTGCGGTATTATGTCAGAAGGGTCGGTCGCCCCCCTCCTGGTCTCCTCTCTCGCGCGTTTTATGTACCACGCACGACTACAGTACTTCGAAAAAGCTGAAGCCGACTTTAGACCACTCCATAGCTTTTTTTCTGCTGTGCAAAAGTGTCAACCGAACCCCCCTCCTCCCCCCCCCGCCCAACCTCGCTCGTTTTAAAATTTGAACTTATCGATGTTTTTTTTGTTTCTCCTCCTCCCCCCCCCCCCCCCCCGCCCCCCCCCCCCCCCCCCCGCTCTCGCCCCGCCTCCGCCTGCACCTCCGCGCGTTTCGTCGATACCCTCTTTGAAAGTCGGATGCTGGACTACGTGTTGGCAGATCTTGTAAAGGTGGAGCAGGCGGGCGATGACGTCGAGGCTCTCCGGAGATCACTCGCGCCGGTACGCACGCTGGCTAAGGACGCCCCCATCGTGACGCGAGCGGCGCACGAGGGAGGGGCGTCGGCGATGCTCCTGCAGTTTGCGCAGGCACAGGTGCGGTGCGGTGCGGTACGGTTCGGTAGGGTACGGTACACTACGGTGCGGTGCGGTACGGTGCGGTACGTTTCGTTACGGCACGGTAAGGTACGGTTCTGTACGTTTCTGTACAACAACATGCGAGACGGCACGGTTTAGTCTTGGTACTGTAGGGCACGGTACGGCATCGTACGATACGGTAACAGTGTACCATACGCCATAGTACGTTACTTCACGGGACTGTGCGGTCGATCCGGCTCGGTATCGGGGGGTTACGCGTTGGGCGGTGGGTGATATCGTTGAACTTGCAAGTGGTACGATATAGTGACCAACGCCGTGATCCAAAAATGTCGGCGTTCACGGTCGGCGCGACAGGAAAGAAGGAAGGTCAACCGGGACAGAGAGGGGGGGGGGCGGGGGCGGGGGCGGGGGGGGGGTACTCATTATCATGCAGAGTTAAGGTTCTTCCCGCACAAAAATGATCTAACTCGACCACAAGCCGTGGTGACCGGTGACCGTCCCCCCCCAAAAAAACAATAAAAAAACGGTACCCTGCTTGTCTAGCTCACGCAGTGAGAGGCGTGTTTTACAGCATCGTCATCAACCGACACCAACCCACCAGGTATATCACGTAGGGGGGAGGGGCTGGTGGTGGTGTTGGTGTCTGGTGCTAGCCTTGATTTTGTTGGTGTTGTTGCGTCGTGGTGGGGTAAAATGAACCTATTATCGCCCTGACATGTTTTGGTTCTGGTTATCGATTATCATTACGGGGGACTACAGTAAATAGGACCTACGGTGCACACAAAAACCTACCAGGTATATATTTACTCACTTTTGCTAACCATGTTTGATCCCATTTACTATGTTCCCCCCGTAAAATAGTGTGTTGTTCCGTCGTCATGTACAGTTGTTGGCGAGAAGGCGTTACTGCTGCTGCTGCTGCTGCTGCTGTTGTTGTGTGCTCTCGTTATATTTGTCGGTGTTGACAGCGATTATCTTGTCGGCGGCGATTGTCTTGTTGGTGTTGTCACTCTTCCGTTCCTGCTGCATGTTTCGGTGAAGCAGAGGCCTGGTTCAGCATTACCGGCGCACCTCGCGGGCGTACGCAATCGAAAACCATCGCGATTCGGCCTCCCTAAGAGCGAAAATAACATCACGCCCGCCACAAACAGTAGTGTAATCGTGTTTTTTTTTCTCATGTTTTCCCGTCCAACCCTCTCCCCCCCCGCGCCCCCTCCTTCGTCATGCCTCCGGTGGGTCTTGCTTTCTGCTCGCGCTCTTTTCGCTTTCCCATTCACGGAACTGCTCTCGGTAAAAAACGCCGTGCGTTTTCGGGGGGCCGTTTTTTCCGTTCTCTTACGGGCCATCCGTTTTTGTCTGTGTCGTCTTCACCTGCGCTCATCGGTACGCTGCGCCGAAAGATCGACGACACCGTGAAACAGGGCTTTTCTGATTGCTCGTTCGCTTCCGTGACCACGGCCATCAAGGCGCGCGGCACGCGCGGCAGTACCAGCGGTAGTGGCAGCGGCGAAGCGCAATGATAAGGCGAGGGACAACGCTGTTACTGCAGTAGGGGCAATGACAGGACTAAGGGCATTGCTGAGGCTAAGGCTTTTTAAAGACTAAAGACTGAGGAAAAGGATAACGCCAAATGGCCAAGGGTCAGACGAAGGTTGAAAACTTAAGCTTACGGTTCAAAGGATGAAGCTATAGGGGGGGAACCTGAGGGTGGATATAAGGCGGAAGCTAAGACTAGAGGCTAAGGCTGCGAAGGCTTAGGGATACAGCTGGTAGACCGCAAGGGAGGGCGGTTTTTTTTTTGTTTTGTTTTTTGGGGGAGGGGGGGGGGTAGATGATGTTAGTGTGAAGGCCCTTGCGAGAGTGGGCTAGGATCGGAGCGGCACGGTTCATGAAGGGACGGAGTGGTCCCCCTTGTCTGCCCTGTCTGCCTGCCTGGCTGTCTACCCGTCTCTCGGTTCTGCCTGCGTTACTCTCTGTGTTAGTCTGTCTGTCTGTCTGTCTGTCTGTCTGTCTGTTTTGCCTCACACTCTGTGTGTTAGTATCCCTGTCTGTCTGTGTTCCTGCCTATGCTGCACGCGCGTGTACGCGCGGACGTCCATGCCTCCTCGTATCGATAGTGGGCGATTCTGCTCTCCCGGTAGCCTCTACCTCCGCTACATGCAATACCTTGTACTTTCGTACAAGGTATAAAGGCGTATGTACGTACTTATGATAGCTCGAGGCGCTTTTTTTCATGTCTATTTGAACCCGTTCACAATCTGATAAACTCGTCCAACTCTAATTCCAAGCATTTCGTTCACGAGGCGCCGGGTGGGTGCTGTTAAAGAGAGGTAGACGGCATGTTCTCGCGTGTTTTGCTTCTGGCAGAAAGGCGGGAGGGACAGCAAAATAACTAGCCCGCCTCCCGTTTCAGGTGCAATGATGCCTCACGCGATTTTTCCAGTTACGGGCCAGACATCTTCTGTCGCCGTTCGCCCAATGGGAGTAATTGCGAGCCGTGTTATCGATTTTCGACCTGGACAAGCTTCGACAAAGTGGAGCTGAAATACACCTTCGACACCTCGCTTGATGAATGAAGCCTGTAAACCCCAACCTCGTCCGCCTGGAATTTTCTCGGGATGGAATTGAAATATGGAGCTTATGCGTCCGCTACGATATCAGCCTTTTTTGGCGCAACTGCTGTGGGCCAAGCCACATACCTGGTATAAGAGTCAACTTACGTACTCCTCCCTTTCGGGACTGCAGTCTCGTTTTGGGGACAAACCACTTAGAAATGGAGTGATTTCTCCCCAAAACGGGACTACGGTACTAAAAGGATTAAACTGTGCTTGGAAGTCCACCCTCTTTGGCGGTGAAGTGGAACCCGCCCACTTGATTGGTCGACTGTTTGTCGACTGCGAACATCGCCGAGATTTAAATGTAGGGTTCCCCCGTCACAAGGTCGGGAGGAAACGAGACACTCTCGTGTGATTAGATAGTTGATTGTTCAGCTATTTTACTCTTAGCAATATATGGATGGATGTAGAGTACCAGCTGCAGTAAATGGTTCGAAAAGTTTGTACGTGGAATGCGCTGCAGTCGGTCCCGAGGATACTACAAGCGGGCGACAGTATCGACGAAGAAAGAACGTGGTAGGCAAGATGAAGCGCTTCGGGCGTTGAAACACTCAGAGACGCACAGCTGGGTGAGCACTCCAGCCACTCGGCGTGTGTGTGGTATGTGCGTCTATATGTATCGATGTTAATGATGTTGACGAGCATGGCAAAAGGAAAAAGGCGGGGAAGCGCACTCAAAGTGGCAACCAAAATAGGCGCATTTGTTGTCAGCACGCGCGCCATCCGGCGTGTGTCCTGCTGGATGTGGCGTCTGTAGGTATGCATGCTAATACTGATGTCGGCGACTACTGCAAGGAAGAGGACGACGCGCATCGAATGTGGCAACCTAGAGGAGGCGCAGCAGTCGGTACTGACGCCACTCGGTGTGTATACGTTGTATGCGCGGTATGCGTGTCTGTCTGTCTGTCTGTGTTGTCTGTGCTGCTGACGTTGGCGAGGCTGGCAAGCAAGGAAGCCAAACGTGGCAACCTGGTGCTGCTATCAGCGCTTGCGCCACTCGGTGTGTATATGCTACATGTGCCGTATGCGCGTATGTATGTGCTACTGATGTCGACGAAGACGGCAAGCAGGATTGTCCGCATCGTAGAACAGAGGGGCGCAGTGGTCACTCGGCTACTGTAGAATATGATGCACGTTCTGCACGTGTTGTGTGTGCGTCTGCATGTACGTGCTGCTGATGATATCGATCAACGAGCGCGCCGAACATGGCAACCTCTAGGAGGCGCAGTGGTTGCCACTCGGTGTGTATATGTGTGTTGTATGTGCTGTATGTGCGTCCGTCTGTTTTCAAAATAAGCAAGCGGACGCACATCAAACGTGGCAAGCAACAGTATAGACGACATAGGCAGTGGTATCGATGCCGTTTGGTGTGTACTTCGTACCTGGTATGATATGATGAATATTGTCGAGTAGCCGGTACCCGTTAGGCAGTACTGTGGTGGGTATATACTCGTACTCGAAGTACAGCAGTAGTACTCCAACACAGTATATAATCGTACCGGTACACACAGCAATATATATGTGTATGCTATGTGCATACGTATGAACGTTGTGTGTATGGGTTGAATGTGTTGTATGTGCTGCATGCAGCAAAAACACGGCACGCATTCACATTGGGCGTCGACTACTAGCCCGCCAGTTCCTTTGGCCGATAGTAAAGCATCAGCAAAAGTTCTGCCGGCTGTTATTGAGAGAAGATCCAAAAAAACTATTTTGGTGCGCGTTTATCGGCGGTATCTACAGTATTTACTATGGCCCCCCGTCATACTATACTGATACTGTATCAGTATAGTATGACGGGGGGCCATAGTAAATAGGACCTACAGTGGACACAAAAACCTATATGTTTCCCTATTTCTACTTGAAAAAAGGCCCTATTTACTATGGCCCCCCGTATAACGGTTGGCTTTTGGCCATATGTCTCAGATTTTTTGGGTACTACTGTGTACCAAGGTAATAATTATTATTACCGTTATTATTTCTCTTGCCATCCGACAATGTGCAGCATGATCTTCAACATTGATCACTCATATAACTTTCCCGAAAGAAGAAAACCTCGGGAACAACTTATTGTTATTTTTTTCCATTTGCCATCTATCTGACAACGTGCGGCGCTTGATCCAAACAGACCGTGCATCCCCCAAATATGACCACTACCGCAAATTACTGTTGCTACTGTCATGTTTAGTTTCCGTCCGACCAAGTGCACCATGAATGAATGAGCTTCACAACGGCAATCACTTCTTATCATGAAATATTTGCTCCCGAAAACATGGGAAGAAAAACCCCAAGGCGAAGGGCGAACCGAAAAGGAAACCTACTCGTATATACGTATGCACAAGTCAAACCCACAGGTAAGCATGTACCAGTATGTACCAGTACTACAGTTACTGTCGTTTCGACTTGACATTAACCTGCTCCACCCGGCGCCCTATAGCTCCCCCCTCAGATCTCGTCTCTAAATTGTGCTACTCGCGAATGCGTCCGTTGAAGAAGTATATCCTACAACAGTTAGTGCATGCTGTCGTTGCAGTATCCCTATAATATCATGTCACAAACGGTAGAATACTTCCAAGAGAGCCAACCATCTGGGGCCTCCGGAATCATGGGGGGGGGGGAACATTTTTTTTGTGTTGTCCCTCCGTTCGCCCGCCGAATCATCGATCAGCCCACACTCACCGTCAGAGGCTATATGGTAGCATGTAACATACATACATGGTGACTCGCGCAAAAGGTTGTTTTCTTCAGAGGAGATCCCTAACACGGTTGGTTGTACACGAGTATATAGCCCAGATGTTATGGTTGCGTTAGTTTGCCATCCGACAAGTTGTAGTTCATGTTTTGTTATTGTTGCGTTTGCCACCCGACACCCGACAATTTACCGCATGATGAGCTTCAATGTTAATCACTGCTAGATATTCTCAGAAAAAAAACAATATACCTCCGTAGCGGGTAAACGTATTAACGACCACGAGGGTTTCGAGCAAGCCGCTGCCTTAAACCCTTTTACCACACTGACTCTGTCAAACAACCTCGCCTTATTTCCAAGGGATGCGTATGCCCAAAAACAAATTGGGTGACGCTCTGAAGGGATTAACCCTTTTAGGACTGCGGTCTCGTTGTGGGGACATACATGTCAAACTACTTGAAACTATATAGAGTGGTTTGCCTCCAAAACGGGGCTGCAGCCCTAATAAGAGGCATGCCTACAGTGAGCTATCTCCTGACTGAAACACACTTTCTGAGAATAGATAGGCGTGCCTGAAGCACTGTTTTTTGTAGTGCCTCTCGGCTTGCCCGCGGTAGCTATACCATATACATATGGCGACAGCACACACGTGTTACGCAAGATAACAGACACCGCCCTCTTTTTTTGAGTTAATTTATGTCCGAGTAGATTTTCTCCAAAAAAAGCAAGGGGGCGGGGCACACAACGAAAATGGTTGATTTGGAAACTTCGTGCCACAGACAGACGCATCGCTCCCGAGGTATTTGTACAGCAGTGTACTATGCTGTATGTACTCTGTCCGCGCTGTCGAGAAAGTTGGCTTGGAATTTCGTCCGAGCCGAGGGTGTGTGTGTGGTGTGTGTAATCTTGCGTGCTGCACGGCTGCACAGTGCTCTCCCCCCTACAGCTCGCGGGTTGTCTAGTCTGGCACGTATTTATTTGCAAGAAGAGCTGTCTCGTGGACACGTTTCATGATGATGTGATGATGGTGATGGTGGTGGTGATGGTGATGCTGACGATGGTGATGATGGTGATGACGATGATGATGATGATGCTGCTGATGATGATGATGATGATGATGGTGATGATGATGATGATGATGGTGATGATGATGATGATGATGATGATGGTGATGGTGGTGATGATGATGATGATGATGATGATGATGATGGTGATGATGATGATGATGATGATGATGATGATGGTGATGACGATATGTCATGATGGTGGCGATGATGACGAGGATGATGATTATGATGATGATGACGATGAGTATGCTGTCACCATCCAACCAATGTCCGGGACTCTCGTCTTGGTCTCATCCTGACACCGCCCCCACTATTTAGTCCTACGAATCCCACAGCCACATCATGCGGAGTCCCACAACGGGGGTCCCTGAGAACCGGAAGTACTATTACGGAGGACCACATAGTAAATACCTGGTAGGACCTATGGCACAGACGAAACCTCCATATATATTCAACTATCAGGTACCCTGGTATATTTTTACGAACAATATTTGGTCCTATTTACTATGTATGTACTGGTACGTAATACCACCGCATTTTTGTCTCCCAGCGATACAGACAGTGCAGCAATAATATACACATCATAAGGCATTCCAATATATATGCTACCACTCTGTCCCTACAAAAAACGAACGTTATCATACTACTATTCTATCAAAACGTTTCCAAAAAAAGAGAGTGAGTTCAGACAGTGGTGCGATCATTTTTCAGCGCTCGATGTTCCCAGGACGGGAAGAATAAAAGACAATTGCTAACACCGAACAAAAACATAAAAAAAGCGTATACCAGTAATAGAGTAGACAAGCCGAAAGTTGGCACGGAAGGGAGGTAGACTTGGTGCATGGGTTTCTTTTTGTTTCCGGGTTTTCTTCTTTCGGGAAAGTTATGAGTGATCCATGTTGAAGATCGTGCCGCACATCGTAGGATGGCAAGATAAATAATAATGATGATGTACGAACGGTCCCTCTACAACGAATACAAGGGCAGCAGTAGACAGAGTGGCACCAGGCACCAGGTAAAAGACACACACACGTTAAAGCTCACGTTCATGCTTGCACAACAAGCGTTTACTCGCTGGGTGAGGCGGTCTATGTCTCTCTGTAGCATCGCTATAACTGTCTACCATCTCTATTATAGTACGGTGTTAAAAAAAACAAGGTCGGAACGCTCTGTATCCCCGGACAGGAGGCAGTACCGCAACGACTGTATACATACGTTTTGCGGGCGATCGACGAAAAGAAGCGTCCGCGGTTTGGAGTAAAAGCAGTTAGTTGACTTTTGCGGCGACGGCTGGCTCTCTGTGTCGTTACTATGCAGTACTGTATGCCCTTTTCATAACCTTATTATTTGTAGTGTGTCTGGTGCTGCAGTAGTAACTGTACCAAGAAGAGTGTATAAAGTAACTGCTGTTGGACGAGTAGCAAATAAATACTCGTTGCGCGCTCCTCAGGTGTACGCAATGCGAAAGAAAGCTGTGGCAAAGTCATGCCAAAAGTAAAGACGAAGCACGTATGTATGCTGTATACCTGGTATATTCTTAGGCGCTGCCATCCGACAATGTGCAGCACAATGAGCTCCAACGGTGATCACTCCAAACATTCCTGAAAGAAGAAACCCCCGAAAAACAAAGGAAACCTATATGGACGAGGTCCAGCTACCTTCTATGCCTACTTCCCGCTATGTTGTATATACGAAGTATATATATAAATGTATATCCGATGTGAATTCAGTACGTAACACTGCTGCGGGGGACAATAGTTAATAAGACCTACGGTATACATTAACCCCTTCAGCACCGCACTCCCATATGTGGGGACAAAGCACTCTAATTATAAGTGTTTTGTCCCAAAAACGGGACTGGGGTCCTAACTCACCAGGTAATACGTATATATTTAACCATTTTTACGAACCCAAGTTTGGTCCTATCAACTATGGCCCCCCGTAATACAACGCAACCACTTCTCTGCGGGGAAAATTACGGACCGTTCGGATAGTCATATATTATACTGACATCGAAACGGTCCTTCACGTGTTCACAGTGAGCACGAAAAAAAAACAGCAACACGAGATCACCCCGCCGACTTTGGAATGGATACGAAACAACAATTATTAATAGTAGCTGAACGTTTTTCCGCCTTTTTCGCCCCCGGGAAACCGCTGCTTGCTGTACAGAGTAGTACTGGTATGTGGCACCCCACCACAGAGAGATATGTCTCGAAACAACAGGTAGCTCAATCGCCTCTCCGGGGAGTCAATGAACCAACCCCAGAGGCAAACCTAAGAGTGATACTATTAGCGAAAACAACCAAAGAGCCGTGCTACCAAGGTTTCAGCGCGGGTGCTACTTGATTACAATATAGGCGCGTGCTGCGGCGGCAGGGGGGGGGGCGCCGAAAATCTGATTTTCAGAAGAAAAAAAGAAGAGAAAAAAAAGTGCGAAACCCGACAAACAAACAAGCGTTAAGCTATTATTATCACGGGGGGCCATAGTAATCAGGACCCATCCCATATACAAAAACCTATATATTCCAATATTTTTATCAACCCTTTTAGACACCACAGTCCCATTTTGGGGACAAACCACTCGATTTTCAAGTAGTTTGTCCCCAAAACGGGACTGCGGTCCTGTAAGGGTTGAGAGTATTTGGTCCTGATTACTACTGTACGTTCCCCGGGAATAGAATACGCACACCACGAATAATGCAGTGAAACACTATTGATCCTATTACGGGAGACCATAGTAAATAGGACCTACGGTACACACAAAAACCCACCATATATGTTTACCTATTTTCACGAATAATATTTGGTCCTATTTACTATGGTCCCCCGTAATGCAGTACCTGGTAAATGGTAATGGTAATTCCAACAATAATAGTGGGTGAAGGAAACCGGTGAGTCAGAAGTATACGGGGGCAAAAAGTGCCACCTAGATACCCCCCCCCCCCCCTGTCGTGGCACGCCTCATTACGTTGTAGCCCAAACATTTTCCGCCACACCGAAGGGGCCTCCTCGACTGAGTAGCCATACGAATACCCAGTATACTCGCATCCGATGTGTACCGCTCAGACCGAGAATACAATCTACGCTTCGAATCTACAGATAGTAATATGAAAATCAAACGAAGCGCATGTTTTCCAGTTGTGGTATTATTGCACATTATTAAAAATTACATTATTATTAGTAGTAGTAGTAGTAGTAGTAGTAGTAGTAGTAGTAGTAGTAGTAGTAGTAGTAGTAGTAGTAGTAGTAATAATAGTAGTAGTAGTAGTAGTAGTAGTAGTAGTAGTAGTAGTAGTAGTAGTAGTAGTAGTAGTAGTAGTAGTAGTAGTAGTAGTAGTAGTAGTAGTACTAATGATAATAATAATAATAATAATAATAATAATAATAATAATAATAATAATAATAATAATAATAATAAAAATAATATTAATAATAATAATAATAATAATAATAATAATAATAATAATAATAATAATAATAATAATAATAATAATAATAACAATAACAATAATAATAATAATAATAATAATAATAATAATAATAATAGTAGTACTGGTAGTAATAGTAGTAGTAGTAGTAGTAGTAGTAGTAGTAGTAATAGTAGTAGTAGCAGTAGTAGTCCCTCTTCTATCGCTCTGAACAGACATGTATCCCGTGTTCCCCATCTCTAAGCCCTCTACTGCTTGCACCTCACCTCCCTTGGCAAAAACCCCATTCACCCTGTTCTCCTCGTCAGCGCCGTTCCACCCCCCCCCCCCCCCCCCGCGTCATTGGCAGCAGTGCTCCGGTTCTTCCCTCCTTTCTCCTAAAGCAGCCTGACGGTCCGGTCCCTCGGTGCACTTTCTTACGTCCAAACAATTCTTCTTTCAAGTGGCGGAGATATGTCGCGTGCTTAGAAAGAAGCGTACAATGTGTTCTCAAAGTTCGGTAGTTGGGTCGGAAGTTAAGCTCCTCGCGTGAAAGGAGAGCCCTCGTACATAAATCAGGTGATATCACTATAGTACCACCGTACCATGCGTCCTTCCTGCTTGGATATTGCAGGGAGGGGGGGGGCGTACTCATTTGTTGCTTGCCTTGGTCATTTGACCATTGACCACGCATCCCTTTCTAGGCCAAGCACCGTTCCTACTCCTGATAGAAACATCTCCAACAGTTGGCGTTCATTACGTTGTTTCCATATATTACATGGAAACGTTTCGCTAATATTCTCCCCTTCCTGTTTGGCCGCTGTGGCCACCATCTATCTCCTAGGATCGCGATCGTTTTCTCGCTTCTATCTAGAGTACCAAACTCCTCCACGTCACATTCGTCTATTTCCCTCATCTCCTCTTCTAACACATCCCGTTCCTCCTTGTACATTTCACATTCTCCTACTATGTGAGTTCTACTCTCTATTGCTTTGCCACACGGGCACATCTGTGCGTCTATTTCCTCCTCCTCCTCCCGGCTATTGGTATACCTCTTTCTTCTTTCTGGCAGGTCCAGGTCACCTAAACGAAAGCTCAGCTTCAGCGTTGTGTCGCGAAGCCCATTGGGCCGCGCAGATACGTTTTCATTCCTATCCCTTCCCTCAATCTCCCGTATATCTCTAGGTGTTTTTCTGATCCCACCTTGTTTCTTAGCGCTACTCGTAGCCTTTCCCTTTTTTCTATCCTTCTATTTCTGCCTTGTCTTTCCCAAACTTCCTGGCGGACATCAACTCTTCTTGGTTTCCCCCCTACATTCTTCCAAACTTTCTCAACTACGCTACGTTTCCAGCTCGCCTTTTGTTGCTTCTCCCATACAGCTCCATCAGCTACGGCTGACAACGTCTTTTTTGGCATGTTTCTTACTTTATATTGCCCTTTCAACTTTCTCACATTTCTGCTCGTAATAGTGTATTACTAGTCGTTTTCGAGCATCTTAGGAGTTTTTTAGCTGCTGCCATCTGTTCTGTTTCCAACTGTTTTCCCAGCTTCGCACTCCCTCCCAATATTTTTCCTCTACATTCTAGATTTGGGGCTATCACATTCATCAGGATGCATCTCTCAATCCTACTGCAGTGTCCACCTGCGAGTCTGTCAGGATCGCATCCTTCTTGTCTACGCGCGCTTTACTCTTTCTCATTACTTTTGCTTTATGTGTATCCCAAGAGCAGTATTTTGATATATCTTCGCCAAGGTACGTATACTGGTCTACGATCGGCAATTCATCTTCTCCCCACTTCCAACTGAACTTTGCCGGGCTCAGGTACGGTATTTTCCGTCCGACGATGTACAGGAGAAGCTTCAAGGTTAGTCGCCCTTAATCGTTCCCAGAAGGAAAATCGAAGAAACCCAAGCGAAACGAAAAGAAGGACACGCCTACGGACAGCGAAGGCTAACTAACTCCCTTCGGCACCTTCTTCCGGCATAGCATCGACCGATATGCTCGGAACACCACCCCCGCCGCCCTTACTCCTTCCTTTCTCAGCACACGCCTCTCTACCTTCTGCTCTTGAATCACTAACCCTTTTAGGACCGCGGTCCCGTTTAGGGAACACACCAGTCAAATTCTAAGTACTTTGCCCCCAAAACTGGGCTGCAGTTAAAGAAAGGTCAGGCCGCTTACTCTACTCTGAATTCAAGTGGATTCTCCCCGAATCCTGAGTGCGGATCCAGCAAAGTTTCGGCATTTATTTCGTGTTAATATTTGCACCCACGGTCCTCACGTCTCCGGGCAGATTGGCACGACACAGCAAACCTGCATGCTCCGTTGGTATCGTCTATCGGGGCCCCGGGTCACCAGATCCTTGCTCACGTTTCTCTCCCTCCGACCGTCAACAAGGGTCCCCCGTTTCCCGCGTGTTGGGGTGCTTCGCGCCGCCTCGCAGTGCGAGGTGTCGCATGAAGCAGCGCGCCTGGCGCTGCTTCGTCTGTGCTTCCCGCTCAGGGGGCATATTCACGCCGCGTCGCGTGTCCATGCCCACTTCGGTACACGGCAGGAGCACGTTGTATTAGCGCCGCGTGCTCCTCGGTGCCGAACATTTTTCTGATCGTGCCGACGAGCTCCGACGCTGGAAAAGGCTCGAAGGGGTCGGTCCGATAGCCCCGCCCAAAGGCAGGCAGTGAGCCACTTGAGCAGGCTGGTAGGCAATCCTCCCAACCGAAAGGATATACATGCGTGGGTTCGATTCTCGGCGATCATCACTTTCCAAGGCGGAAAAAAAACGAGAGGCGAGTGTGCATTTCCTCTATTCTGACCAGCAGCAAGCTGCGCTTAGCAAGGGGTCCGTCCGGGCCTTGAAGATCAATGCCGAGACCGATTCGAATTCACAAATGTAGATACATATGTTGGGCATAATAAGGGATTTTGCCTACTGGCCCACTTTAGTCACCTGAGTGAGTCGTCTACTAACTCCTTCGGGAGCCCCCCAAGGTATCGACAAAAAAAAAAAATGGTTGGTAACTTTTAGTGTTGTCAACCATCTACGAGCAGCAGCGTGAGCGGCCAGCAGTATACGGGTAGGGAGGGCCATGTCGCTTGCGCCCGCGCGGTGCGACTCCTTGCGTTTTAGTCCGGGCACCAACCATTGTGTCACCCTCCAATCAGGCAGTGGCCGTCGTTTTTTTACTCTGTGAAGTCCGAAGAGGGTTAACGGTAGGACATCCCTCCTCCTGATCAAGTTATCGCCCCTTGGTAGGCTCCTGTGACCGGCCTTGGCCAAGGCTCTGTCTCGCCTCTCTCCTTCCGAACGGGTAGTCCGGGGTTCTGGGTGGGGATTGCCGTCTCAGCCCGCCCAGGGCAGCGGCGAGCGCAGCGTGACGGGTACGGTTAACCACATTTCCTAGCCGCCGTTGGTGCTGGCGAGCGGATTTGCAGCCCTGGCGTCGTGCACACCGCAAGCACATCAATTTCCGGAGGCCTTGGGTCGGCGTCCTCTTCCACGCTAAGACTCCCCACTCCAGCCAGGATTCGGGGACTATGGCGGGCATAAGTCCTAGTGTAACGCCGCCACATGTCGCAGGTCTCCCGCCGGCTACTACTGCTTTCGAACCTGTAGGTGATTCCCGATTGAGGCACTGTAGCCCATCTTCGCTCGGTCTCCCGAAGGGCTGGTCGGCGAAGGCCACCAGAACGTCCGGTAAGCTTCTAACCCTGCTCCCAACACGGAGCGGTAAGCTCCTAACCCTGCTCCCAACACGGAGCGGTAAGCTCCTAACCCTGCTCCCAACACGGAGCGGTAAGCTCCTAACCCTGCTCCCAACACGGAGCGGACACCCTCCTCGCCGCTGGAGAAGGCGACCCCAGCCCCCCTGCCTCCTATCGACAGGCGCACCTACGCCGGTTGCTGGGGCCCAAACCGTCTGCCGATATCGCCCGGACATCCCTCCTCCAAGAACGACTGCTCCTTGGCGACTCCCGATATAGTTTGAGCATGTTGCTCACATGCCCGCCGCGCCAAGGGTGTCGGTCCTCCTCCTGGTCATGC
Organism: Nereocystis luetkeana; assembly: GCA_031213475.1. Lineage (NCBI taxonomy): Eukaryota > Phaeophyceae > Laminariales > Laminariaceae > Nereocystis > Nereocystis luetkeana. The sequence continues at coordinate 5,024,659 of JARUPZ010000020.1, forward strand.
TCCGAGGGATCTAGCCGCGTCCATGACGAGCTCGATGTAGCTGGTTCTCCATCCGAGAGATTCGATGGCAAGAAAAGCGCCCGCTTGTGTTTTCTAGCTTGCCTGCTACTACGGGGGGCCATATTAAATAGGATAAACAAAAACCTATATATTTCACTATTTTTACTAACAATATTTGGTCCTATTTACTACGGTCCCCCGTAGTAAAGAACGCGCCGGGAAACCCGCGCCTCCGTCCCACATCGCGCTTTATACGACGTATTCTTCGGTACCGATCGGGACGCCCACCACCGTCACCGTCACCCCTCCCTCTCCCGCGATTCGGACGTCGACACTTGCCAGGAGCGGAATGTCTTCCGTTCATCGGAACGCGCCTGTTCAGAGTTAGCGCCATGGCCTTGGCGGGATTTCGACGAACGATGTCGTTTCCGTGAAGCTCGCGCCGAAGAAAGGTCGTGGTTATTGCCTTACCAGGTATGTGTTTGCCGTGAGAACGATACTGGCCTTGTTGGTGAAGGCTTCGACTCCTTTTACCTTCAAGATGCACAGGGAAACGATTCAGCCCCGGTCGCGAGGGTCGCGAGGGTTCATCGCGGCATCGCCGGTCCCACAGGACCCTCTTGCTGCGCCCCCTTCGGAGCACGTGGTCGTCCGGTGCTCCCCCAAGTCCACCGGAAAAAAGATCAACATCAGCTGGTTTCTCGCCGGACAGCACCTGGCCAAAGAAGGCGTGAACGCCGTCGCGCAGGTGTCCCCCCCCCCCCGCCGCTGCACAAGCACACAGCCGTCCAGTTGACCGAGTTGAACGCGTTGGAGAAAGCAGTCCCCGAGAACGAGCCAGTGGGTGAAGACCCGCGGCCGGAGCGAAATAATAGTAACATCGGGAAAAAGTGAATTTGGTTCGTCCCATGTAGTGCGTGAAACCCTCAGCCCCAAAAAGTTCTCGACTCCCCCGGGCACGGCGATCTCAAGCTTCCTCGCGTCTCGCTTGACCCCCCCCAGTCGCGCGGTCTGTACTATCGTATTGATCCTGTGAAAATGTGAGCCTGCTCGACGTCGTCAAGCCGACGCAAATCGCCCCCCCCCCCCCCCTGCCACCCCCCCCGAGCTTGGTGGGGCTAGTCTGCATGATAAAGATTTTCTAGAACTCTGGTGGAGACGTGTCAGGATTATTGGCGACACAATGCTCCGCCAGAAGGCTAATAATTGTCGTAATATGCGCTCGCGCGTACAAAACCTCGCCTGGTGTTGGTGTGGATGATGGGTTGGAGGTGCGCGAAGCGTTAGCCGTCGTTTGTCGGGGCCGATAGAGCGTTGCGGGAGCTGATATTGATGACGAAGAGCACTTAGAGGAGTCGCCCTCTTACGGTACTCGTCGTCCGAGCGCCTCGGCGGGAGGAACCCCCTTCCTTTTTTCCCTGCCTCCGGTGGCTCTCACCAACACCGCCGCTTTTTGAAAGCCAACGCTTATCTCGCTTGGAATTTGGAACACAGCGTAGCGGTGCTGTCGTGGGATACGGCATCATGAGCGAGTGCGCCGATCTGTCCTGTTTTCGTTGTTTTCGTTATTTTTTGTTTCAATCGTTTGGCCGATTGGTAAAAACAAAGCTTGAGCTCACCACTCTTCCACGTTCAGAGTACGTGTCGTGTGTCAGCTCAACCCGTAGCTCTCGTTGCAACAACAGAGCAGGCTGTGATTTGCTATACCAATGGCGCTTGGGCATGTTGACCCGAACTGACCCCCGAGAGGGCCGGGTGCGCCGGTGGAGACAGCCACCGGGGAGAGTCACGTCCTCCGGGTAGTAGTGTAAGACTCGCGCGCGAGGTCACCGACTATTAAAAACCTAGGCTATGAGACCCGCCACCCGGACTTGGTCCAGTTACGGTCCACCCTATCTCCCGTTGGGGTGTTGACCCCGCCCTTATCCCACCCTGATCCTTTCCTGCTGTTAAGTACGACCAATATATACTCTAGCACTGTGTAGTACGAGGTACAGTACTACTGTATTAATAGTATTATTAGTAGGTGCGGTGGAGATAGTAATCAGAGAGCGGGTATGAGTGGAAGTGTGTTATTATACTCGTGGTACCACAGGTGTTGTAATAATACAACAAAAAAAGTCAATTAATTAATCTGAACGCGAACCAATCAGTCAGGGAAAATTGGGCCGAAAACTATTATTAATAGTGAGTGTAAAAAAGGGTACTTATTATATACCCTGGTATGTTACGTTTCCTTTCTTTCTTCAATACTCGTATACATACATACCCACCCACACCTGTACGCTTGCGCGCATACAAACACACACATCGTACCATTATTGTCAAAACACACATCGTACCATTGCCAGCCGCCAGCCACATTCCACATATACATATATGCACGTATCCACACCCAACAGACAGGTAGCCTGGTACAAAAGAGCTTACTTACTGATCTCCTCGCTCCTCCTCCCTCCTCCCGTGGTGCGTACGGTATTATGGGGGTATTTCATGTTGTTGGTAATAAGAGTTTTGGGTAAAACAAGTTTCAAGTACTACTATAGAAGGTACCTCGTAGTTTATTACTACTGCTGTGTAGGTTGTTGTACAGCAGTACTAGTAATGATAGTAGTACCGGGTATATATGTGTTGTTGTCGCGTATACCAGGCAGGATCATACGAGGTACCTGGTACACACGCATATATATACGTACGTCATCATCATCAGTAACAAAATATTTTAAAATAGCAGATTTTCTTTGAAAAAGTGTAGAATACGCGCACGCGTGTGCAAGTCTTTTATCTAGACGCAAGGACCACACCATCATCGCCAACAACAGCACATGACATGACAACAACAGCAAGCACCACCGCTAGACCATAAAGTATCTGCATACATATCGGAATTTCAAACCGCACCGCAACAAACACAAGACACAAGACCCAACAGCATGTTCGTCATCCTTCCACCTTTTTTTGTGGTCTTTTTAAAAATAAAAAACGAACAAACGAACGAATTTTTTGCAACAGACATCTGGACATTTTGATTTTTGGAAAATTGTACCGAACCCCAATCCCCTACTTTGGGGTTTATATTGTATGTAGGCCTCTATGGAGTAAAAAAATGTGGGTTTGTTGTTGGTCAAACAGACCCAGAGCTTTTTGGTACGAGATAGCCGAATGAACTTGAAGGCGTGCTGCGGCCTGCTGACCAACAAGGAAGACGAGGACTATGACTACGACGACATAGAGCAGGAGCCGCTGCCGAAGCCGCAGATGGGCCTGGAGACGCGCAAGAAGGTCAGAGGGAGCAAACAGCACAGCGAGTATATATTCATTCTATTCCCGGATCACAAATCTCAAATATCTCTCTCTGCTGTACGCGGGAGTCCCAAAAATATAATTGTCGGGCCTATCTTTTTGCGCTGTGCTCTCGTGAGCAAGCCCGTCGGTGCCCTAGTCCGGCCACATTGTTGCACCCTCTTTCACCGCTGTTGCACACGGGCGAGCCGGGCTTCCGCAAGAAGGCTGGCACCGCACGAGCGGAAGCACCGCGAAAACGTCAATTTTCCGCACCACAAAAACGAGACCTTTTTCTGGTACCTGGTATGTTTTATCTTTTGCACCGGGTGGAGACTGGAGACATCTGACATCTCCCACCCAGTACCTGTATGGCATGATTTTATACCCTCAGCGTTGCCTTCGTGCCATACATTAGCTACGTACATACACAGGGCAACTTGGTGCTCACAGGTCAGCACCGGCAGCAGTCGGTCCGTCATTCCGCACGACTTGTCGGTGTGTACTGCTGTACACACGGAGTAGATCCAGTACATATCTGTGCTATACTTTCGAGGGAGGGCCGCACATCTACGAATTCGAAAATGCTCCCCCCATTTGGTGTCTATTATATCGCCTGCTGTATGTACAAGCAGTGTATAGATTTGTTTGATTTCATATGGCATACCTGATCTATTTGGTTTCGGTGCGCTCCTCGTTTTATATCTTGCGTTTTATGTTATGAGAGAAACAGACAGGACGAAGCAACAAAATGCGTTCTCTTTTTGAATGGTACTGGTATGAAGTACAGCGTACACGTAGACCAATACCAGTATGCAGCAGGCTGCTGTTTGTTCGTGCTGCTTTTTACTTTTATTCTATTTTTTTAATACATACAAATGGAATAGGATTTGTGATGGAGACTTTCGCCAACAGCCAAGCTCTACGATACCGTATTTAATACCACCGGCCGTACGTACCAGGCAGCGGCAGGTACCTGGTATGGTACTTCAAACTGCATGCGTATAGTTTTCACACGTATGATACACCACCTGTTACATGTTTTTTGGAACGAGCATCTTCCCAACTCCCAACGGCTATGAACGCGATTTTCTTTAACATTTTTAGAGCAAGCTGCCTCTTGAAATTTTCCACTCTCTCAAACCAAGTGTAGGTAGATATCTACCGTATCTACTGCTGTATTACATGTGGGATCGTAGTAGGCACGCCAGTGCTGCTGTATGTAGCACGTCCTTTCTCCTTGCACTTGGGTCTCTCCCTCACATGCATGTGAGAAGACGCTGTCCTCTAGCATGAATTGCATGTGAGAAGACGCTGTCCTCCAGCATGAATGCCTTACGTGTATCCGGTGGTCTATGTTTTCATCGCCTGCCTCGCTCTTCCCTTCTCGCACGACGAGCCGAAACATACCCCTGTAATAATATAGCAACGAAAAAAAAATGAAAAAAAAAACGTACCGTACCAGGTACCTCGTACTGCTGTACGTACCGGGTATGTGGAGGCTATATAATAGAGATCAAACATTTTACTTGTACTTTTTTTTTGTTATGCGTCGCTGGACCACAACAGCGGCTGCAACAGCTGCAGCAGCATTGCCTTATATACCTGGTACCTTGTACTCGGTCCGAGGAACATGTAGACATACACAGGTATGCCGCAACAGCAGTAAACAGGGTATCCATATTTGCAAGATACCAGGAGGGTAGGTCTTATCTCTCTCACGCGTCTACATTGCGATAGAATTTCCTTCCTTTTTTAGATGTATTTATTCCTTCGAGACGTCAGGTGTTCATATGTTCCATACCAGGTACCTGGTTCATGATAAGAAGCGAAGATGTGAAAATGTTGATGAGTTGGCCAGAACCTATCTAATGGTGGCTGTCTATGGGAACCCCCGCCTGGAGGCTGTGGCCACGACAATTTCGACGTTCCGTTCTGCTCGGCGACGAGGGCAGGGTCCGCGCAGCACTCCAGGATGGTCGAAACGCTTTTCATGTTCCGCGATGCGAAGACTGAAGAAAGCGAGCAAAGCAAGAACAGAGGAAGCAACACAGGCAAAGCACAACAACACGCAAGCTCACGAGCAAGCCGACCATCCGCGAGAAAATACGACAACCGGATACTGGCTGTCGTACTCGGAACGATGAGATGTGCAAGTATCACAGGGGAGATCAGCAGCAGTACGTGGTGCATTTTGGTCATTTCATTGACGACCTGCGTTCCTCTCGGCCCACAAAACCACAGAGTGCACCATTTTTTTTTTTTTTTTTTTTTTTTTTTTTTTTCTTCCCATTCATTATCTTCGCACATCTTCTTCTCTCTCTCCTTCCAACTCGTAACTCAGATCCGGGGTCACATAGCAGGCTCTTCTCCCCCCTTCCCGCTACGGTACGTGCCTTCATTTTTATCGCGAGAAGATTTCAGCCTTTTCTTCCCTCGTCGACTCGCATCGAATTGTGCCTACCCACGCTGCAAGGCGCTCTCAACAATTGAATCCCTTTTTTTATTTTTGCAAATAAAGTCAAAGTCCGACCCTCCTGGGGCTCGAACCCAGGACTCAAACAAGTAGAATTCGAGGTTAACCACTTGAACCACCGGGGCGACCATGGCCCAGTATGAATACCAGTAACATAGATGGATGTATGCTGTAATACGAAGTTGTTCATCGGGAGTCAGTGGTGGCCTGTTTCCTTCCTGCCTCAAGTGGCGATGCTCCAAACCAAACCAAAACTATACATGGTAGGTGACATCATATATATGAATCAGAACCAGTGCCAGTTACCAACCAATACCCAGCACCCTGCACTTCCACTCCAGAGATGAAAACACTTGCCTTGTGACCGTGGAGTGCGTTACGGCGATGACTTATATAATAGTATCAACCACAAAAACAGTTGGTCCAATGTAAGGACAAAAACAGCCTGGGAGCCTGGGTTATGCCAGTAACATAATACGCAAACGACAGCAGTGAAACGTGATCATATTAATACTACGGATGTACGGATGTATGTAATCTAGTTGCCAATTTCAGCTGCAGTTTCGTTTTTTTAGAACTGCACCGCTTCTGCTGTTGTACGAAATCTGAAGGTGTATGGTACCTGGTATCGTATAAGACTCTGTAATTCCAAGTAATTTGTACCTGCGGTCCTAAAAAGAACAAACAAGTAAACTCCCTTCTGGAAACAAGAGCAGAAGAGCAGTAAAGCTGGTGGCCCTCAGCCTGCTTCCGACTACCAGGTACCAGGTATATAATACGTATTTCGATTTTTGTTGTTCATAATAAATGTACTACTCGTATCAATAAATAGTCGAGTGCTGTGATAATAACCGATGCAACCGTCGACGGGGTCGCAGAGGATGACCCGCCGCGACCGCGACCGCTGTCGTCGACTGTCGACAGCGCAGTGCAGCACCAGAGGCACCAGAGGCAGCAGTATGAACCCATACCCTGTACTTTTGTATGCTTTGTGTCCGTTGTCGGTTGTTCCTGTTTTTCCTCCCACTCTGCTTCCTCCCTGCTGCCTATTTTGCAGGCTATGATACACCCGCGACGTATTCTCCGTCTGACCCTGCATACCAGGGCGTAAAATAGGTGACAAAACGTCGCGGTGGTGCACTTTTTCCCCGTGAAATCCGTTTTTTCGCTCTTCACCACGAGCCGTACGCGTGGTGCGGCTCGCCCGCACCACGCCTTGTTTTGTGTGCCTTTTTGCGTGCCGCACCGAAAAGAACAGTGCGGCGTTTTTATTTTTGGGGTGGGGGGGGGGGGTTAATTTCGCCGCAGGCAAATTTTTTCAAGGAAGGGTGTTTGTTCCTCGCAAAAAAATGTCTCCCCGTTGCCGTTTCACGTGTTCATTGGTCGTCATTCATAAAATAGTGCCACTCGATTTGATAATTTCGATACGTTCAAGGCCAGCCGGCGGCACCATGTCTAAGCGCGTACTTCGTATGACGCACATTTTGATCGTGTATACCTGGTGCACATACCTGGCACATACCAGGTATTGAAAAAACGAAAAACGACCTACGGCGGCCGCTCCGGGGGGCCTCTGGGTGCCCTCAGGGGGCGTACCTCGCTACGGCTTAGCGCACCACGAAATGGACGCCGATTACACGCCCTAGTTGGAACCGAAATCTCGATACGGAGCACACATTGTATGTTGTACGATTGCGTCCTCCCGAATTTGTCCCTGAACCGTCGGTATACGTTAACTCTTGTAGGACCGCAGTCCCGTTTTATTTTGGGGACAAACTACTTAAAAATTGAAGGGTTTGTCCCCAAAACGGGACTGCGGTTCTAAAAGTGTATTATAAAAGTGGAAAGAAGACGTGTTCGTACAGTTTATTTACACGTACAAGAAAAAAAGGCGATGTGCTTGTAAATTACGTGCCGTACATGCTGGAACTCCTGGTATCGTAACACATTTGCTTGTTTGACGAACGAGCACGGATCGTTATCCTTGCACGCAAAACTGCACAGATGCTCATACATAGTGGTCGAGAGTTCCGTCAAGTATTTTCGGGGGGCGGGGATATTACGAGTACTCTCAATATGAATAGCACTATCTCGGGGTTCAATTCTCTGAGTACTTCGAAGTATTTCGGATGTTTTTTCCTGTGGATACTTGATGCTATACGACGTAGGAAGTACGTACCTACTGCTGTAGTAGTGTAGTAGGCGTAGTCTTCAATTCTGCTTCTCGTAGCCAATGCGTTTGGCATTGCATCTGGGCTCCTTGCATTCATCTGCAATTCGAGTTTCCTGCCTCGTACGACATAGTTCGCGATATATGACCGCAGAGTTTGTGCCTAGAATACCTTGATACCTGATATCTTGATGCTACCGGTACTATACTATAGTAAAATGGCCCCTCCATTGTGCCGGTTGAATGCTGGCTGCCCGCTTGATGGAGCCTGAAACCGCTCGGCACGATGGGAGTAGTTATTGATCACCGTGGCAGTGTGCTGAGTATTGCCGGTTGCCGCCATTATCGTGCGGGTAGTTTGTTCGCTGGTGCATATCGTATTATTGTCGTCATACCGGTATACCAGTGCCTGGTTTATCATAGGATGAAGAGTCGCCATGGATGCACTGGGTGGTGCTGGATGTCAAGGCCCATAGAACATCATAGAATATACTGGTAGACGTACTTTTCGGTTTCATGTGAAGAACACCCACATACACACATACCGCCGTGTCATCTTGCGCGTACTGGTTTAAGTGACGTGCTCGAGGGAAATGTATTCTCCTCCGTCTTGTTAGCCGGAGCTGAGCGAGAGGAACAGGCCGGACGAATCAGGAGGAAAAATGAAGCGAGGAAAAGAGAACTACGTCAAACATATAACCGAGATATAGCTATTGATAGTAATGTCACCCCTCGTGACTATTATACTTATTCTAGTAATAACAAAACAGCAATACCTACGGTTGGTTGCATGTAAACTGCTATTATTACTGGGGACCATAGTAAATACCTGGTAGGACCTCCCGTATACCCAAAAACCTATATATTTACCTGTTTTTACCAACAATATTTGGTCCTATTTACATACCATACTTTTTTCTTTTGTTTCGATCACTTTTACTTTCCACCCTAACTCGTAGGGGGTTTTCCCCTACGCGATCTTCTGGACAAGCCGTGGGCGCAGGTGTCGTCCCTTCTCCCCCCGGTACTTGCCTTCATTTTTTGTTGCGCAAAAGGTTCAGCATTACCACTGCTCGTCGTTTTTCATCGAATGTAGCTATAACTCACGCTCTTGCGCTTTCCGCTATTAATAGTCATTTTTCTGGAAGAAAAAAATTCTGGAAGAAAAAGTTCCTATATACGAGCATGCACTTGGTCAGACTCAAACCGACGACATTGATCTTGATAGACACGCGGACCACCTACCAAGCCACCGGGGACGCCGGCTTGGTCCCCCGTGTAACAGTAGGTAGGTTTTAAGTGGCTTGAGTCATGAAAGGAGAGAAGAGAGGGTGCCTCTGATTGCAGCACCGCCGTGTAGCAAGTCTATTCGTGCAGCACCTTTTGCTCAAATTCTATCTTGCACGTCGGCCCAGACCCGACCCGTCCCAACCCTATGATAGCGCTACCCCGTACGTAACCGTTTTAGTACTGACTGCACTACAACGTGTGCTTGCGTTATTCACGTGACACCGTCATTTCTAACCGTCGACATCCAGCACACCCAGTGTCCTTGCCGATAATTCGTCCTAGAGACAGCAGTACGCACGTAAAGAGAAACACCGGTACACGCTATGTGGTCAGGAAACAACGACAGAGGGATACTGCCATATACCTACGGTCTGCTGTACATCGTCAAAGCAGCAACCGAACAGCAGTGGAGTAGACAACGCGATTCCATGCCATTTGTACTGGATACGAGAGGCGTACGTTAATATGACTGACGCCACGTCTGTGTTGTATCAATAGTAATTCCAAGTGTTTTGTCCCCGCAACTGGAAAAACAGTCCTGAAGGACTCTTAAACCCGGCCATTTTTACAATCTTTCGGCAGGGACGGTTGCGCGACTCCGCCGCCGCTTGTTCGTCGTTGGTGTTTTCCCAAGATGTAATGGGCGGCCGAAAGGCCAGCCTCTAGCAATCAGACAGCAGTTGTGGTGACAACAGGAATGAGCTACGAGTTTCTCTATACCTGGTATCTATCCGCTGTGCACGACTTCTTCTTTTTTTCAGGTGGTGTTCTTACTCATGAATAGTCTGTAGTAAAAAAAAAAAAAAAAAAAAGTCACTGAACAGAAACATCAATCTGACTCTAATCTGAATATAGATTGTCCTCAACACGTGAGTGCATTCCTTGACCCTTTTAGAACTGCAATCCGGTTTTGGGAACAAAGCACTCAAATTCTACCAGGTACATAGTTTGTCCCCGAAGCGAGACGTCAGTCCCAGGGCGGCTGCTGCGGTCAGTCCCGTTTTGGGGACAAACCACTCAAATTCCAAATAGTTTTGTCCCCGAGACTGGAACTACCGCACGCGCAACAGATAAGTCCTTCAAGAGTTGAGGCGTCTCGAGGAGGAGCGGAGGAAAAAAAACAGTGCGCTACTCGTACTCCTCCTAAACGTGCCCGTTCATTCCAACATGGTATGTATGATTACAGCAGTAGCACTATGATACGCCACGTATGTACACGTATGTTGCGGGTGCACACGGGTTACCGTGCACGGTATGTTATATACTGTTAATACCAGGTAATTAATATTACTGCAGTTGTTTTCATCTTATTGTATAACGTGGTAAAATTGTAAGTGATCCGTCCGTACCACTCTGTCCGTAAATATAAATACGTTTTTGTATACTACCTGGTAATACTCAATCAATACGGCCCTTATGTAAGGACAAAGTGATGCTAGTAATTCATGATAATATTATTGTACTGATTTTCGACTTGGACAGTAGTACGTACGTATGATACGTATCGTTATGGTATATTTTGTATATCCTGTTTCCATTCCGACAATGTTCGGAATTGACGAACAACATTTACGTCGATCCATGACTACCGTAGCGGGAAGGGGGGAGAAGAGCCTGCTATGTGACCCCGGATCTGAGTTACGAGTTGGAAGGAGAGAGAGAAGAAGATGTGCGAAGATAATGAATGGGATGGAAAAAAAAAAAAAAAAAAAAAAAAAAAAAAAAAAAAAAAAATGACTATAAAAACATGTGTGTGATACTGCTTGCACGTATTATACGAGTACGAAAGATATTATATAGAAACATCTGATCGATTGAGTGTTTCAGTCGATATAGATTTTAGATTCCTATGTTTGAGATCCGAAATTCAAGGTTCAAGGTCTGGAAAATTTCCCTTAGCAGTGGATGGACCCAACATCCAAGTTGATCCAATTTTTTTTTTTTTTTTTTTCTCATCCCATTCATTATCTTCGCACACCTTCTTCTCTCTCTCCTTCCAACTCGTAACTCAGATCCGGGGTCACATAGCAGGCTCTTCTCCCCCCTTCCCCGCTACGGTATATATAGAAACATCTGATCGATTGAGTGTTTCAGTCGATATAGATTTTAGATTTCTATGTTTTGAGATCCGAAATTTCAAGGTTCAAGGTTTGGAAAATTTACCTTAGCAGTGGATGGACCGAACATCCAAGTTGATCCAATCCTCTCCCCTCGACCTTAGCACAATTCGATGCGAGTCGACGAGGGAAGAAAATGCTGAAATCTTCTCGCGATAAAAATGAAGGCACGTACCGTAGCGGGAAGGGGGGAGAAGAGCCTGCTATGTGACCCCGGATCTGAGTTACGAGTGGGAAGGAGAGAGAGAAGAAGATGTGCGAGGGTAATGAATGGGGTGAGAAAAAAAAGAAGAAAAAAAAAGAAGGAGAACCGGTATGCCTTTCGCGAGCGCCGATTGACTCGCCATTTCTTGACCTTTTAGAACCGCAGTCCCGATTTTGGGGACAAAGTACTCGGAATTCGAGAGGTTTGTCCCCAAAATGGGACTGCTGTCGTCCTGTTTCTAGAACCGCAGTCCCGTTTTGGGAACAAAGTACTTGAAATTTGAGTGGTTTGTCCCCCAAAACAGGGCTGCAGTTCCAAAAGGTGCAGCAGTGCCTATCATATCTTGAGCATCGTGGACGATATCGGGCTGCTATTATGTCTACCAGCTACAGACAGTCGTAGCAGATGTGTAGTGGGGGTGCAGGCGACGAGAATGACGCAAGTATAATACCGCTGTAAAAAGATTGATGGTTGTGCCATTTTTAAATTACGTTGTATATACACTGGTATCATACATCGGTACGAACTGAGTGACGCTGGTTGAAGTTGACAGGGTTGAACCCGCGCGAGCTAAACAGCTGCGGTAGACGGGTGCCCGAAATAAGAGCGTCCGGCAGCAGTCGTAAGTAGAAGAGGATACGGACTCGAGAACCGTAAGCTGGAGTACTTGGCACGGAAACTTGGAACCTCCGGGTTTCTCGCCCGCCTTATCCCTCTTGACGAGCTTGTGAGCCGTTCGAGCAGAAACATATCCCGATTTAACCCCTTTAGAACCGCAGTCCCGTTTGGGGACAAAACTACTTGAAATTTGACTGGTTTGTCCCCAGAACTGGACTGCGGTTCTAAAAGGGTTAAGAGGCACTGCTGTCGCTGTTGTGTATCCGTTGATTGCATCGAATCGCTCTTATTACACGGGGATACGAGCGGTTCGGAGATGAGAGCAGTCGTAACGCTGGCCTGTTCTGAAAGTCTCTCGAAACGGATACACAACTGGAACCCGCGTATAACAAAGCAAGTGACAGACGTGAGTTGAAGTTGGTGCGGTTGAATCAGCGGTTAGCTGGACTCAACGGGTTCAACGTTCACCAGGTTTGCGGCTTTGTGGGACCGGCGTGGAAGTTAGAAGGTACCTGGTATGTAGTTTCGTACTCGGTACCCGGTACCTGAATTGCAGTACCGGTACTGCAATTGCGGACATCCGTACTCGTATAGTACGTGTACCTTATTGTAAGGAGGTTTCGCCTATTAGTATGAAGTCCAAACTGCTGTACCTGTGTTTCGGGACAAACTTGGTGTATACCAGGTATCAATCTTATTATTATAATAGTTACTTTACTTGGAGCGAGCGCAAGATCCGCACTATAGGTAATATCCTGGTATACATGTAGTTCATACGAGCCAATGTATGTCGTGCCTGTCGTATCCAGTACGATGATGACGTGGCATTGCGTTGTCTACTCTGCTTACTGCATGATAACATACAATGATGTAGTGTCTCTGTATCTTAGTTTTTGGTTACCACAAAGCTTGTATCTCTTCTAGGATTGAAGAATCGGCACGGACACTGGTTGTGCTGGATGTCAACGGGTAGAAACAAAGTTTTAGTGTCAAGAACACGCACACATGTGGGCACAAGCCACGTACGAGAAGAATACCTGGCATACTGCTGTCATTATACGGTCGCAGCTAGGTTCATCGTTCCAGTCTCTCACATTTATCGTGGAAGCTACGTTCGTACGTCGTTGTTTTTGACCTCTCAGCAGTAGCCGGTAGCCTCGAACCTTTTACAGCGGTAGCACTTCACCGACTGTACAGAAACACGTATTTGACTCTAATTCCAAGATATTTGTCCCAAAAGCGGGACTGCAGGTAAGGCCTGTAGGGGTGAACCTGGCCCCGTGATTACGAAAAGGCACAAGGCACAAGGAGTATGTGCGGTAACAGCGTACGTGCGGTAACTGTGGCGCCCGAGGGGCCACAGGTCTGACTATATTCGAGTTCTGTGTGTTGCCATTGCCCTGTCGTGCCGCCTCGAGTCAAGACATCGAGCAAGCCCGAAGGGCCCTGGATGCGTCTCATATTTAGACAGTGTCAAGTGTTTTTTGCTACCGGCATCATAGAGGGGCCATTTCCGTGGCGGAAACATGATAGGCCCTGAAATATTTAACCTGAGAAGGGGAATCGGCGGTTTAACCCCTTTAGAACTCCAGTCCCGTTTTGGGGACAAGGCACTCAAATTCCAAGTAATTTGTCCCCAATTGTCCCCAAAACGAGACTGCAGTCCTAAAAGGGTTAACCGATGAGCGAGAGGCCATCTACACGTCGGACAGATAGATAGGTCGGGTAGATAAGCTACAAATATATCGGATAATCTACATGTAGATCAGATATTATTAGACCATCTACAGATATATCAGGTGGATCATCTTTACAGATAGATCAGATAGCTTTTATACAGATAGATCATCTACAGATAGATCCTAGCCTGCTGCTAGAACAGGCTTGTCCAGGACCTGTACATTACAGATCCAACCCCCAGGAAATACGTATGCCCTGCAGTAGATTATCCAGGCTACAAGGCTCTTACCCGGCAACATGAGCGCGATCATACAGATCAAACAGATCATCTGCCGAGCGCTTGAAGTTCGTCGAACATCGATGAGCAGTGGGAATGCTGAACCCTACGCGCGATAAAAACCGAGGCATGAACCGGGGTGAGGGGGGGGGGGGGTAGAAGGGAAGACAGCTACCCCTGACACAACTCCGGCGTATCGAGAACGTCAAGCAATGAAAAAAACGGGCGAGATGAGCTGGGCATACGGCACAACAGATGACCAAGGTTTTTTCCAAAAAAGCGACTATGTATAGTGCCGAAAGGAAGGAAGGAAGGAAGGAGGGAAAGCACGGCGGTCAGTGCCTGACTATCCTTAGACTATCCTTCGCAGACGGCCACACGGGTCAATCCCATCCGGTGCCATGGGATGTCACAGGGCACTACAGCGGGCAGCCGGCACTACTGCTGTATGTCTGATCAGTTTGGTGTCCAAGAGTTAGAGGCATGTTTCGTCTACAGGAGAGTCTGGTTCCTCGGGGATTCGATTCCCCCGACTTTTGGGTAGTCAGGGGTGACGGACGGTCGACCGGTGTCGGTTGGACTACCAGCTACCGGTACCTGCTACCCAACCCCCCTGCCCGCCTGCCTGCCTGCCTGCCTGCCGGTGTCACTCAAGACAGCGGCGGTGTTGTTCCGTTTGGGTTCCGCCGCCCTCGATGTACCGCGTCGTTTGTCGATGCTGCGTGCGATACGGCTGCATTGGGCTCTCTCTGCTGCTGCTGCTGCTGCTGCTGCTGCTGCTGCTGCTGCTATGGAGGCTGTTGGGAGTCCAGAGGGGAAAGTTTGTTGGACTGAAGCCGTAACGAGAAGCAGTTGATGTGCCCTGCCAGGTATTTATATACGAGTAATTGTGGTATTAATAGTAGTCATGGAGATCGAGCGAGAATCGAGCTCGACGAGATACACAGATACGCTGCCATGAAACGAAAAATTGAGATCGATACGGTATAGCGTAACGGCCAAATCGACACTGCTGTATCGTACCGGTCGATATATCGATTTTTTAAGTTCCGACAAGATACCACACAACCCAGCACTATTTTTGCATTTACTTGCCATATTTATACGAATTAATGTACCGCGTACGAATCAGCGTACACGAACACTTCCGGTATACGTTATGTGGCGCCGGGTGTATGTCCCACCGCACCCATGACATTTGACCTCCCCCGTCGGCCCAATGGACCGATAAGCCCGTGCAGCGTGGGCCCCTCGATCGCAGTAGTGTGTACTGACCTCCAAGAACTGCAGTCCCGTTTTGGGGACGAACCACTTTGGATTTGACTGGTTTGTCCCCAAAATGGGACTGCGGTTCTAACAGGGTTACGTGGTTTTCTACAACTTCTTGACCAGTAAACGCGACTTGGTCCAGCTTCGTACGGTGCTCGTTCCCAGGCGGCGGGGGTTGTGGTTAGGGTGGCATGGCGCAGGGTTTATAGTGAGGTACATATTACCAGGTATACCGGTATACCTGGTACCAGTATGTATTGTGTGTACCGCTTTTCTGTCGCTGGCCGGTATATATATATCAATTGTTTTTTTAGCTACAGCAGTACATGCATATCGGTTTCCTGTCGCTGGTCGTTTTGTCGATTCTTTTTTTGGCATGTATATCTGTATATCTAGGCTTTGAAAATTGCTATGGTTGGTGGGCCTCTCTTTTTTTCCAGCTCCACTAAACGTCATGGGAGTTCACCTTGTGTCGCCCCACGTCCAAACACCTCTTTTCCGAAGGAGAACTTTGTAAATTTCAACCATGTGTGGAAGTTCCTTTTAGACTTCCAGTCCCGTTTTGGGGACAAAAAACTCAAATTCCAAGTAATTTTTCCCCAATTGTCCCCAAAACGAGACTGCAGTGCTAAAAGCTCTACCTGGTACGATTATACAGCCCTCGGACCAAGGTCTATTCTATTTAGCCTGCAGCCCTTCTCCGTGGACCCCTCGGTCCAATGGATCGATCTATTCGTGAACCCTTGGCTCCTTGGTCGTGATATGTAAAGGATAAACTGAAGAAGAGAAGAGGCTATATACGACGATTGAAATCGAAAAAGGGCGACGACAGGTCGGCACACCTTCGATCGCTTCGAATATTTTGGCCTCTGTCTGCGTTATGTCTTGTTTTTCGATGCTTTCTCCATATATATACCAGGTATATATATCCGGAGAGACGAAACTATTAATAGTTGTACCAGGTATGGTTTTTTTTTTTGATAATATGGTACCTGGTATCGTATACCGGGGCATATCGTGTCGGATATCATATTGTAGACTTGGTGTTGGACGAGTGACGAGTCTACAGCAGTAGCATGCATTACATAGAGGAGCACCCATACTCGATGTACCATGATGATATGATGATACACCAGGCATCTGATGCCGGTACGTTTTTCAGTTCCGCATTTACGTTCCCTTTTTTTATCCTCTCTACTTGGAACATTTTCAACAAGAATATATTCTCTTCGTGGGTGTTATTTTTCCTTGAATTTTTGAGAATTATATAATTTTATGCACCTCTTTTCTCTCTTTTTTGTTTTCGTTTTGGGGCTTGTTTTTGTTCTTTTTGTTATTTTTTGTTCTTTTTTTTCTTTTTGTACTCACCGCCGGTGGGTGGTGGATGTTTTTTTTTTTGGCCCGAGTTTGTCTTCGCGCTCCTCGACAGCCCTTGGCTCTGTTTGTGTGCGCTTCTTGTTATAAACATAATTCAGAAATTATTTGTATGTATATACCGGAACGACCTCTTTCAACTGTTAACCCACCGTCCAACCACCCACCCACCGTCTAATCACCCACCCCCAGAGGGACAACATCTGTCTTCGCTTAGATGGATCATTGGTGTAACCTTTATTAAAAGTGACTTGTTTTTTTTGGAATACGTAAAGAATCATGCCTGGCGTGCTGCTGTAACGTGCGATGGTGTCCTCCCTTCTACTGGAAGGGTGCACCTGGTACACGTTCGTATGAGAGTCTAATTTGAGTAACCTGGAGTCGGGGGGGGGTCTTTTGTGCTCTGCTCTTTTTCCGACGACGTCCTGTCCGTCTGTTGTGTTCTGCTCCCGTCATCTAGACCGAGAAAATTAACCCTCTGTTGCCCTTCCAAGAGGGAAAGATTGAGGATATTGTACCGATTGACGACTGCAGCGGCGGCCACTACGTGATTAGGGGGGTGGATGATTGAAGTTGGTGTGTGATGGACTCCCTGCTTTTTGTAGAGTTCCAAAGGTCCAAGGTGACGTGCTGGCTCTGACCTGCTATCGAAGGCGACACGTTTCCTTTCTTCTAGTTACGGCAAGGAGAGAGCCCTCCACGTTGGGTCAGCAGCTTGGAGAAGAGACAGATCGAGAGAGTGAAGGTCGGACGGGAAAAACAAGGCCCGTCTCGACTTTCAAGGAGGCTCGGGTTACCTAGCCGAGTTCTCCCGGTTCTCGGAAAGATTCTCAGATGTGATGCGTGCGACGCCTGGTGTATCTTCCACGGGTACATACGTCTGTGATGACCGTTCTACGGACCTTTCCCAGAATCTGTCCTCGACGAGTGTCATGAGTAACGACGCAACAAGTTCGTGAGGCATAGGCGCAACATGGACCCTCCCGTGCTGCTGCTGGCCGCTCACACTGCTCGTAGATGGTTGATAGTACTAAATTTTACCAACCAGTGTTCTGGTCGCTGTCTAGGGCATCCTCAGAGAGGTCAACCCTTTTAGTGCCGCGGTCCCTTTTAGGGGACAAATTGCTTGGAAATTGACTGGTTTGTCCCCGAAACGGGACTGCGGTAGTAAAAGGGTTAAGCTGGTCGTGATGTCTTCCACCTGAACGGAACAACACACACGACAGGCTGGCGCAGTTTGCGAAGAGCTGGCGGAACTGGCGCTCTAAATTTTTGCCAGCCTTCCTTTGCGCAAGCAAGGCCGAGTTATCGGATCGTGTACGAGTGGAGTACGCGAGTGCGTGTCCAGAAAACCGTAGGTGGTAATTTATTTCACGATTCTCTTCGAGCGAGCGAGAAGAGTGTGGTTTCTCTCTTTCAGCGCCGGTCTGTAGGTCTGAACGCTAAATTACCATCCGCGGCATTTGCTCCTTGCCTGCTAAGGCACGATCCTTGCCATTTCTGTCCGCAATCGTTGTTGCTGTTGCGTTGAGGTACCGAAAAACTCCCCAAGGTAACACCCTCTGCGGCGAGTTTCCGTAGCCGGGCTTCTCCAAAGCAAGGGCGGGCACACACAACTGAACTGAGGGCTATGAAACGACGTCGATGATGTTATCGTTCCAGAGACGCATCGCTCGGCGTTAACACCTTGTGCCCCCCCGTCGAAAAAACAGCTTCGAAATTCGTCCCAAGGGGTTGGTTAGTTGTCGCTAGCGTGTTACATATTCGGTTAGTATGTGGTCTTCTCGGTTTTTGTGGCGACTAGTACAGCGTACCGCATGCATCCGATACGTACTCGCGCGGACCTCCTTCTCCCATGTCTTGTCTGAGGTGTAGATGTGCTTCAGTCATCGTGTGTACTACTCTTTGCTTGTTTCATTTTTTTCACCAAGGTATTTCTTCCACTCCAGAGTTATTGGAGCCTGTCCTGCGACCACAGCCTGCACTGTATTGTGGCGATGAGTTAATGTGAAAACAACCAACAACAATATTCGGTATCTGGACGAGACTTGTGCGGGGGGGGGGGTTTCCCACCCCGTCGGTAGGCTTTTTTTCCGGCGTCGGCATTCGGCGGCCACCACCGCCGTGGCCACGCCAACGGGGAACCCCTACCCTATCCCTGACCCTAACCAGAGGCCTGCCTGGTTGGTGTTATTTGGGAAGACCATCGCGGAGGGGCATGCAGTATTACGGGGGACCATTCTTGATACCAACTACCTGGTAGGACCTACGGTGCACACAAAAACCTATATATTTCCCTATTTTCCACCAACAATAGTTGGTCCTATTTGCTACGGTCCCCCGTAATAGTTAGTAATCATGACCAGAAATGGCGTGTAGAGTTATAGGGGGATCCCTGTTTTTTTTGGGGGGTCGAGGGTTTGGATTATGATTGCAATTGCCGCCCGCCTTAATTAACCCTTTTGGAACCGCATTCCCATCAGTGGGGACAAAACACTTTAATTATAAGTAGTTTGTCCCCAAAACGGGACTGCGGTACTAAAAGGGTTGACCCCTTTTCACAGTATTCATGGTGCTGCAGTCCTGTTTAGGGGACGTTTTGGGGGCAATCCATTCAAATTTCAATCAGTTTCACAAACTGGAAGTACTAATACTGCATTACTACTAGAAGGGTTGAAGGTCGCTGTGCGGGCGCAAACTGCGAAACCCCTGCCTGCGGGGGCAGAGTCGCCACGCAGCTGTGCTTAATAAATTGCGCTCTTGTACCAGGTACCTGGCACCTGATAGGCTGTATGCACCAGGCATAGTATTGCGTAGGTGGCATAGCTTGTACCAGGTACCTGGTACCTGATAGGCTGTATACACCAGGCATAGTATTGCGTAGGTGGCATAGCTTGTACCAGGTACCTGGTACCTGATAGGCTGTATACACCAGGCATAGTATTGCGTAGGTGGCATAGTATTATTTGGTCAGATTCCACGATGGACCCGAAAAAGTGCTGCTGTAACCCCCCCCCCTACTCTTGTTGTATTTGTTGTTGTGGTAGCCACTCTAGACGGAAATGTAAGGGCCCTTTAGTCTTGATATGAGTGTCTACGTGTTGCCTATATTTTCGGTCGGGAGAGGTACACGAGTATTGATACTGTACTTGCTCGTTGGGTTTTTTTGGTTCGCGCCGTTTGAGTGCAACAGCCGACGGCCTCTGAACGACAGGCCGGAGCGCAAAGACGCGGGGTGTTTACGGCCCACTTTTGCCTGGTTGGGGTTGTTCTCGATCGCCCTCTCACTTGAATACAGTACCTGTACTGATAACTTGGCATGCAAAAGCCTAGCAAACACCGTCGGTAACTTGACACAACCGTTTTCCAGAATACCGCCGGTTACTTGGAACAACAACAGCCAGGGGCGGGGGAGAAGGAGAGACACCTGTGACCACGGTTTTTTGTCCAGGATGTCGCTGAGGGTACAAAGCTCCGACGAGTTGAGCTGGAAAGTAAATGTGACGCAGTGCAGGAACAATCGTATTTTGTACCGAGAAAGTGAGCAGTCGGAAAGGGAGGCTGAGATTTTGCAGTAGCATGAGAAATTCGGAAGCAGTATTACTGAAATTAAGTGTGCAACTCGTCGTTTCCCAGGCGAGACATCCAGCCTGGTCCCCCCAACAGTACTCTTCGTTGATTACTTGTTTTTTGTGTCCTGTCCTGCTGGTATAAGTTACCGTCATGCACCAGGTATATGCAAACAAGTTCGATACGGTAGACTTGATTCTGCCTTCCGAGGTAGGGTACTGGTTCACGTGTATATGTCTGTACCACGTCTATTCTACCAGTGCTGGCATTGTTCTGGTACGAGCGCTGGCATTGTTCTTGTTCGAGATCTGCGGGTGGTTTTTCAGGAGTATGCGTTACGAGGCGTCAGGTACAGCTGTAGTGCCGGTCCCTCTATAGTGCCTGTGAAGTCGCTTGGCACAGATGGGATCAACCAGTGGGCAAGCGTGCGGAGGGAATATTGCCGGTTGGCGCTATAGTGCCGGGGTGTTGGCTGCCGCATAGGAAACCGGCACTATACAGGGACAGGGACCGCTACTACTGCATACCATGGTATCGCACAACACTATTATGGGGGACATTATTAATAGTAAATAGCACCAAATATTGTTAGTAAAAATAGGTAAATATATAGGTTTTTGTGTATACCATAGTCCTATTAACTATGGTCCCCCGTAATAGTTTTGGTTTTGCAGTAGGACTTTGATAATTCAGTACATAAGTGGTCCCTCTATAGTGCGGATTGAGTAGTGCCGACTGCCCGCTGTGCATGTCTCTGTGGAATCGCTTGGCACAGATGGGCTTAACCCTTTTAGAACCGCAGTCCCGTTTTGGGGACAAACCACTCCAACTTCAAGTAGTTTGTCCCCAAAATGGGACTGCGGTTCTAAAGGGGTTAACTTAACCTACCAGGTATGTGGCAGTGTGCGGAGTGAATAGTGCCGGTTGGCGCTATATATATAGTGCCGGTATTTCATTGGCTGGCGCATACCATATGGGCACTATATAGGCATTATAGAGGGGCCGGCACAACTGTGATTGCAGACATCTTGATAACACATAGATGCCACCAATGGCTGCGACACAGTTAACGTTCATTTTGGCGATGACTTAAAAACGTAAATAAATGTCGGTGTGTTTGGCACAGTAACTGCTGGCCAGCTGCTAGCAGAAGAAGACGAAGGATCGTCTGTTCGCGTGTTCTACCGGCCTGCCAGCACCGGTGCATCCACTCGATAGTCACGCCTACCGCGGGTACCCGATCAACCGAACAAAGGGTACCATTCAGGACAAATCTCACACACGTGTGAACCAGCACGTAGGCCTCACGTTTCTCTTGTGAACAAAAAAAAAAAACGGAATATTGTAGGAAGGTTGAGGTTTCCCGTGTCTAAAAAAAAAACTCCTTCTTCTACTCGTGCTGCAAACGTTATCCTACTTACTCTCAATCTAAATCGTTTCGGATCCTACACGCGGGTGAATTATAAAACAGCAAAATCAAATCCGTGTAAAAAACGTATTGCCCCTCTGTTGTCAAGTTGTTTTAACCCGAAACCGTAGGCGTATTTCTAACCGCCACCTGCTCAGTACGAGAAAATATCAGTCCCACACTATTATTAGGAGCACATACTCCTCTACCAGGCATTGCTATTTCGGGGGACCATAGTAAATAGGACCAAATATTGTTAGTAAAAATAGTGAAATATATACCTGGTAGGTTTTTGTGTACCTGGTATACCGTAGGTTTTATTTAATATGGTCCCCCGTAATAGGGCTATGTAGGTGCTGAGGTAGTAACAGGAACGCGGTTTCAGGCTGGAGTTCTTGTTTTTGGACAGGGATGCCTCCTTTGCTAACTTTGGCATCACAGCTCCGGAAGTTGTTGCTTTCCCTGCAAGTAACACCCTGGCGTTATAGGTCCTCCGCGCAGTAGGTATCATATCATGTACCAGGTATGCTGTCTAGGATGAAATGGCATACGAGGTATGACGTGACGGGCAGGGCAGCCGGCCATTCCATTTCACGCGAGCGAGGCCTAACGGGTTGCCTATTTATGATATACCCCGAGCGGCGCCTTTTTTCTGCGCGTCGTGTGAGCGATCGCCGCTGCGTGGTAATACTCGTTTTCAGTCCGTTGTTTGCTGGGGTCGCGGCGGTCTATTCCTTCGGCGTCTACGAGATATCTCTTTACTTGCATCTCACTTGACAAGATACCAAGATACCACTGCCGTATCTCCATGGTGATATCTCGACATGCCAAGTACGAGATATCTGTATTTATCCTCTACGAACGTTAGCAACAGCAGCAGAAGAACCAGCGCGTGGCGCCACCACGTGGAGGAGATTTATGTTAACCCTTTTAGGACTGCAGTCCCGTTGCTGGGGACAAACCAGTCAAATTCTAAGTAGTTTGTCCCCACAACGGGACTGCAGTCCTATACGGGTTAAGTCATCCGTAAAGGTCATACCTGAACGTACTGTAGATAACTCGTACGTACGGGCTACTACTGAAACATGCCTGGTATGGTACGTGTTATAATAGCGGCAGTGTTTCATGCGTGTATCATGCGTAGAGTACATTCTTGATGCCTTTTGAGGCTGGCTTCCCTCTCACCACTCGATGTTGGTATTCAACGCTTGCACTGAAATGCTACCGAGTTATCAATAGGTGCAGCAGTAATACACCCCACCCCGTGCGATTATTTTCACACACACACACACACTCGCCTCGTCGGTGAAAACCCGACATGCTCCGTCCCGGCATTGTAAGGGTGCGAGGGTCTATGGTCGTACGACTACGGCCATGCATGCTATCGAGTGCATGTCTCCTATCGAGTACACCCCCCCCCCCTCCCTCTCATGACTCGATGTTCCTATCAACATTGCACGGGTGGTCGTCAAAAGTATATCCGTATGTGAAGTATGTGTTTCTGGAGAGTACACCGTGCGATTATTTTCCAGTCCCACACGAGTTCGATTTTTAGTACTCGACAATGACAGCGGTAGTTTCAATGAATGGTGTGGTTGTGTTTCGCTTGCCGAGTGTACAAATATTTCGAGACACCTTGGCAACGGCGGCCACGTTCGTTTGCGGACAGTGACAGACTACTTACTGACTCTATACATGACGTGTATATAATCTGACATTACCAGGTGCCAGGTGTACTCGTGTAGCCTTTTTTGTAGTACAGTCACGGTCCAGAAACTATCGCCTCTACTTCCGAGCAAGGCTTGTACCCGAATTCATGGGGGGGGGTACGGGTATCATGGGCTACCCCTTGTTCTATCTGGGGGGGGGGGGAGGGGGGACACTTGGAATGTACTGGTGATACGGGGGGCCATAGTTGATAGGACCTACGGTATCCATAAAAACCTATATTTGACCATTTTTACTAACAATATTTGGTCCTATTAACTGTGGTCCCCCGTAATAGTGCAGTGCTCAGAACCGGCGATGGACCCCAACCCATGGTGCGCGTCACGACAGTACCGAGAGTTCCGTCCGCGAAGTAGCCAGCGGTGGTGATCGGGGTTGTTTTCACGCGGCTCTCCTGGTTCCTGCCCTTCCTGCCCTTCCTTCCTTCCTTCCTTCCTTCCTTCCTTCCTTCCTTCCTTCCTTCCTTCCTTCCTTCCTTCCTTCCTTCCTTCCTTCCTTCCTTCCTTCCTTCCTTCCTTCCTTCCTTCCTTCCTTCCTTCCTTCCTTCCTTCCTTCCTTCCGCCCTGCCCCTGCCCCCTTCTGATATGCTGCTGCTGGTTTGGGGGAAGTGATATCGTGTTCACATCGCTCTTCTTGCTCCTGCCCTTGCTCCTGCCCTGCCCCTTCCGCTGTGCTGCTATGCTACTGCTTTATCTCCTGCCTGGTCATGTGCGACTGCCGGCGGCGAACCCTCGTCCCCCTCGTCCTTGTCCTCGTGGTCGCCGTCGCCTTCTTCCGGCCCGCCGCGAAACAGATGGGGGGGTCGAACGTCTACGCCAACGCTGGTTATTCGGCCAAGGTGAACCGTACTGCCACTGCCTGCTGCGCGCTGCCTGCAAAACCTGCCGCCTGCACCCTACCCCCCGTGTACCCTGCTGCCTGCGCCCTACCGCCTGTTCCCTACCTCCTGCAACCTACCGCCTGCAACTCGGCTCGGCGGCGGAGAAAATTCACGTGTATGCTAGGCTAGCTATAATAGTCGGATTGGCGCGTAATTTTTTTCAATACGGATGTGTGTGTAGCAGGAGTTGTTGTCGAAATGTGTAGCCTACAGGGAACCTAATCGGATCAGGGTGCCCAGATGGGGCCACGCAAAATAAATTAGTCGGATTTTTAGCGTGACGGACATGATGGCACCAGAGACCGGCACAGTCGTTCCACCTTTGACCGTGCTTGGGCCGGAGCTGCGTGAAACGGCGCGTAGGTGTGACACGTTCGACTTTGTGGGCGTTGATTTTGGCATAAGCACGCTTTACGGCGGCATCGTGGGCTGCGTCACTCTCTGCTGCGACAGCTGTGGCGGTAGCGTAAACAATACGGGCGCTCCGCGGGCTTCCAGCGGCTCCTACGGAGGGCTGATTGTATCTCTGGACCACGAACTTGGAACAGGGTACCAGGGGGTGAAAAAAACCCCCGTCCAAACCTACACAGCTTTGCACGTACGTACATACGTACGTACATACATCCGTATATACGTCCAAGTTCTCTGCTGGTACCTGCTGCAACCTACCGCCTGCAACCCTACCGCCTGCGACCTACTGCCTGCAACCTACCGCCAGCCGCCATTCTGCCCTTTCAACGCAGTGTGGGGTCACGCCCCTCCCCCCTCCGTCGCCGTCTATTCTCAGCTGTGCCGGTGGTGTTGGGGTTGGAGTTGGAGCTACATGGCAAGGAATAATAGCGTTCGCAGTTTGCAGAGAATAGTTCACCCGTTTTAGGTAAACTGCCTGGGCGGAACAACTGGGTCGGGGTTTAAGGCGGGGCTGTAAATTGGCTTGACTATTATTGGTTGTATAGTTGGCTAGATGTTATTATGAATAGTATTAGTAGTCAGTTAGTTGCCACGGCGATTTGCTGAATTCTGCGTCTTTGCATCTGACGGGCGCTTTGTGTCGTACGTACTGCATTGTGTTTTTTTTTTTTTTGTGGTTGGAAGATGCGGGAGGGGGGGGCGGGGGGGTGTCAGAATATTTGACGCAGTTTGCTACGTCCAACTATTTTACGGGGGACCATAGTAAATAGGACCAAATGTTGTTGGTGACAATAGGGAAACTCAAATTCTTGGGGGTACCAAAAGAGCGAAGAAGCCCGGAAGTTCTTGTGTGTACCGTAGGTCCTATTTACTATGGCCCCAGTAAATATAACAACTAGCCGTACATTGTTCCATCCAGCTCGCAGACCTAGCTAGGGTAGGCGTTGATAGTACTTGTGCCATTTTTCAGATACAGTATCGTCAGGTTAATTGCGCGGATGGGTCAGTCACGTCTACTATACGTTGCGCGCTGGTTTTCGATGCTGCCAGACACCTGGTACAGCAGTACGTGCTCGAAAAGTTTTTGCTGCCGTACAAGCCGTGTCGGAGCACACAAAGAAGGTAATGCGTAGTGTGGAGTTGTTCCGAACCGCCGTGGACTACTGTTGTGCGGGGGGATAGTTGCGCCGCCACAGGCATGTGTGTGTTCTTCACATTAAACCGTTCTGACCGACATCAAAATAATGACATCCAAATAACGCCTTTTTTCCGCGGGGTACGATTACGATGGGACGTGGTAGATCTGGGTTTCGTCGAGCGGGGTTGGGTGGATCTTGGACACTTACTTGCGGAAGGCATGTAATAGTTCCAGATTCAGCCTTACCTCTCTGTTCCGGAAATCAAGGGCTCTTTGGATTCAATATTATTAATACTTCGAAGTAATATATTAACATTACGGGGGACCATATTAAAATAGGACCTACGGTACATGCAAAGACCTACCAGGTATATATTTCGCTATTTTTTCTAACAATATTTGGTCCTATTTAGTATGGTCCCCCGTAGTAGTATACCTGGTACAAACTACCTGGTTTGTATCTTCTTCGAGATGGTGCTATTTCGAGATAGTTTGGTGTATTATGTATGACCCACGGGTGGGTAGGTGGGTGCCTCCAGCACCTCCTTGACTCAGAGCCAGTCCCTTTTGAGGAATATTGAATATTAATAGATCGGCAACGGCGCATCCAGGCAGCGGTCGACAAGGCTATGAGTAAGGCGTGCCTCGGCTGGACTTGACGGCTGCTTTTTTTTCCGTGTGGTTGGGTCACAAAAGTAGGTCAACCAAATGGCTAACGTAGTCTTCGTTATTAACAAACCCAGCGAGCGAGCCACAAAGCCAGCCAGGTGCAAAGAGTACAGAACTCCGTCCGCAAACTGCCGCGCATTATTGTGATGACCACTGCTGTACAGTAATAACCTAGCCAACTACTATTTTTAGTAGTCTAATAACTTCGTCAGCGACTTGAAATCAGCCAACTCACAACCCCGTCTAATTCGACCTCTTACGCTCTCGATTCCGACAGCACACCGGACAGTAGGCTTTTCTTGCCGTGCTTTCAACCCACAAAACACACGGGGCACCAGGTACCAGGTCAAAAGTGTTCTACAGATGTATTCTATTAATATGTACGTACCACAAATGTGACCACGGGTACTTCCGTTTCGAGGCGGTCCGCACATTTTTATTTTTATTTTTTCCCAGGAAATTCAAAGCGTGTGGCACCCCCGCGCTCGGGTCGGATATATGTGGCATGTGTGTAGCCTACAGCGGTAGGTAAGGAAGGGTGGAGTTGGGTTGATGGTATGTGTAGTGATTCGCGAGAAATAATCAATACTGCGGAGAACAAAACAATACAAAAAAACTTGCGCGCGAGAACCGTACTTGGTATGTGTGTCGTACGTGTGTCAGATAATAGTTGGTGTTTGGGGCCTGCTCTATTATTAAGCATAGGTATGTTTTTGTGTGCCACTATGTAGTGCTATAATCGCCCCTCTATGGACAGAAGGCGTTTTCCCACATTATCATGATTTATAGTACTAAGCGAATACCCTGTGGTACTCTGTATACCAATTATAGCATTCCGGTACAAAAAAATACTTGAGGTTTTCCGTATAATACATACCAGGTACCAGGTACCTGGTAGGTATAATATGCCAGTCAAGCATTCCGGTATGCTGTGTATCCAGGTAAATATCTCCGGTACGCCCGTATAATGTTCCGATTTACCTCCTGGTGCCTGGTATCGGACGTGTCCGTTTTTTTCGTGTATATATATTTTTTCTTCGTCTTTTTGGTATTTTTCGATATTTTTTTCAACTGAAAAGCGCAGCTCGATGGAGGCCGACGCGTGGAGGGGATGCACCGAACCCAATCATGACGTGGTGGGACGGTTCTGAAGGGACGGAGGGAAGGGAGGGAACGTGCGCTGCTACGATGAACGGCAGCAGTGGTGTGGCATGTGACCTGTGATCCCCTTGGCCTGTGGCCTGTGATCCCCTTGGCGCTTGACATCGAGCATGCCGACTTGCGACGCCGACTTGAAACCTATTATTATTGCGAGGAGTAGAGTGTTTGTTTTAGTGGTGTACGAAGTATATTATTAATTTTGTTTTAAAGGTGTACCATATCGTACCTGGTATTAATTTTTGTTTTATTGGTGTATCATATTATTACGGGGGACCATAGTTAATAGGACCAAATATTGTTATTACGGGGGACCATAGTTAATAGGACCTATGGTATACATAAAAACCTATATATTTAACCATTTTTACCATCAATATTTGGTCTTATCAACTATGGTCCCCCGTAATAGTAAAAATGGGTAAATAAACAGGATTTTATGTACAACATACCTGGTAGGTCCTATTAACTATTACGGGGGACCATAGTTAATAGGACCAAATATTGTTAGTAAAAATGGTTAAATATATAGGTTTTTATGTGTACCATAGGTCCTATTAACTATGGTCCCCCGTAATATGATCCCCCGTAATAGTAGATGTTGCTGTCGTTGGCATGGCTGTCTGTTTCGTGAACCCGTTCTCTCCTAAATGCCGACTTTTGATGTCGACTTAACTGATACCTGGTATGAACTACCAGTCGACTTATAAAGTACCAAGTAGTGAGTGAATGAAGTGTTGATGCCGTTCTGCTGTTGTCGTTGGTGCTGTTGATTGTCTTTTCCTTCAAGACGTTGTCTACGCATCGGCATCCAGCATCCCAACACACCCAGGGTTAGGGTTCCTACTCCGCACCGTGCTGATTATCTGCCCTATATATTGAGAGATACCTGGTACGAGCTGTCCCGTCTGGGACTATTAATAGTGTACGCACCCCATGTTGTGTACGACTTAGAGATACTATTAATATTGCGGGGGACCATAGTAAATAGGACCTACGGTAGACACAAAAATGTACATATTTCCCTTTTTTTTTACCCATTTTTACTATTAATAACATTATTTGGTCCTATTTACTATGATCCCCCCGTGATACAAAACTGTAACATACAGGGCAGATAAAAACAGACGAGCAAATGTCATGACAAACGTACTGGGTAAAAAAAGGCGGAGCAAAAAGTAGTACGTGGACATTGCCTCGTACCTGGTGTATACCAATACTTGTATATATACCGGTATATATTATGTCACATGAAAAAAAGTAAAAAGAAAGGCCAGTCTACCACCTACTGTATGCCTGATACGTACACAGGCAGTAGTATACGTGGGCCGTGCAGGAAGCAAAAATATACCGGCACATTATACAAGAAGAGGCAGGACGGGAGTGGAGACGGGAAAAGAAGAGCGCAAGCACAAAAACCGCTCAACGAAAGAGACACTGCACACACAGGGGGGGAAGAGAGAAGGATTACACTATTACGGGGGACCATAGTTAATAGGACCAAATATTGTTAGTAAAAATGGTTAAATATATAGGTTTTTATGTATACCATAGGTCCTATTAACTATGGTCCCCCGTAATATTTCGTCCTGGCAGGAGTAGGCGCCATTCCTAACCCACAAAAAAAAAAAAACACGATCCGTGAGGGTTGGTGTCATCGATCGTGATTTTTTTTGTTTTGTCACGATTCACGACAAAAAAACTCACACGATCTATATATATATGACGGGCGTTTTTTTTAGCTTTCCCCTACCAAGAACGAAACTACGATTCGTGACTTCTTTTTTTTTTTTTTATGATTGGCTCGAAGTACGCCTGATGAAGGCACTACGAAACCCACCAACGGTGCCCGAAAGGTAGGCATGGCAGACTCTGCTTCGTACGCCGGTTGTGGGCAACGGGCGGCTCCCCAAAGACACCGTTGGGCGTGGGCTAACGAGCACATTGTCGCCTCGAAAACTCGAGGACCAGGAGCCACAGCGCGAAGAAAAAGCGAAAAAAAAAAAAATCGCCAGTCTCACGGACTGGGCCGACGGCCGGTGAGACCGGAACCTCGCAGGCTGGGTCAGGCTTCGGTCCATGATTTTTAACATATCACGGCCCGGGCCTGGCGCGGCCAGCCCGGCCCGGTGTGGCCGTACCCCACCCGCGAGAGTTGGCCCTACAACCCGCAAAAACGGTTGGATTTTGAAAATGCCTGATTTTTTTCAATTAGAAAAATACCACGAAAAAAACGTGTGACATTTTCCAGCTTTTTTTGTTCGAGAAATTGAAATGTCACGGATCGTGATCTTTTATCGTGTGCCCAAAAGTCTCGAATCGATGTTTGTTTCCGATTCGTTTCGAAACATGGGAAGAGGAAGAAAAAGCGCGTACATATCACAGCAACAGATACAAGCACAAAAGCTGAAGAGCGATCGAGGCAGCAGCAGCAGCTTAAGTTCCGCCCATCTGAGCCCGTGCTGCCCACTCTGCGGTCTCCTTTCTCTCGTCGACGCCGGTGTCCATCAAGACCCCTTCTGCTGCCGCCTCCCCCCCTCCTCTTTTTCCTACTACCCTGGATTTTGTTCGCTGGCTCTGCGTGATCCCGCGGGCTCCTCTCCGCCTCCCCGTACGAACTCCACCTGAAAATGTAGTTTTTTTAGTCTGTGTCGGAGAGACCCCCCGATGTAGACGGGTTGCTGGCGTGTGCATATGTTGTGTTTGTGTGTGTTTGTAGTTGCGATGGCATGGCATTGCATGGTCTGCTCTTCCTTGCCGCGTCACGATGTAGCATCGCTGCTGTGTCGTAGTGTTGTTGTACCGCGTGACCACAGAGCGAGAGTTTTACCTCTCCCTTCAGTGGGATGGGAGAATCGGCACGGATGTTGGGTGTGCTGGCTATCATGGCTGTCGACCGGTAGAAAGAGCCGTTCAACGTGAATGGGACACACGCAGACACACATGCATGCACACCTTGCCCCCCTTTTCTGGCCGAGCCGCGCCTACGACTTTGGACGAATTGGTTGAAAAATCCCTTTACCCTAACCGCACCAGGTGCCAGGTATTAACTAGTCCCGGACCGTCGGGGCTAAAAAGCCTTCTACGCTAGCGAAACCCCGACTACCCTGGAAATTACTCGGGACTATGCTGTAGCGAGGAGGTAGTGCGCGCCTCGTGTAAGGACGTTTGTCGAGGTGTGTCGGGTGGGCGCTGGGCTTTGAGGAGCCTTGAGACCCGAAGCAAACATTGGCCTGATTTTGTGCTATCATGACCCTTTTCTGTGTTGCTGTACGTCGAGACTGCTGTGTTGAAAAGCATGTTGTGTTATGTCGACGCTTTGTTGTGTGCGCGTTGTGTGATTTTCTCCACGCCGCTGCTGCTGCTGCTGCTGCTGCTGCTGCTGCTGTGTGTGTGTGTGTTTTTTTTGTTATTGCCCTGTATAGCAGGTAATTTCTCGACACTACTCTCTATGTGTGTGTTTTGTTTTTTCGGTTTTTGTCATTTCGGTACCGGTAGTTCTGTGTGATCTTCATGTTGTGCCATCGTTACTGCTGTGCGTTATCTTTCTTCTGCTATGATACCAGGTACTGATATATCTTGAGCTGTGCTACCTTCGCACGGTGTTGTTGCACATTGTACGTACACGTATGTTTTCTCTGCCCGACGACATCCAGCGGGAAAGTCACCGGGTCAGTGATCTATCTCCCATGCCGAACTTGACGAACATCCACTCCACTCGCGCTTCGACCTTAGCACGCTCACGCTCCCTTCCCCCTTCCCCCGATCCCCGCCCCGATCGTGTTTGCCTCAACAGCGAAGCAACAGCAACGAACCCTTTTGTATATATTTTTCATTTTCCTCCCCCCCGCCCCCCCCGCCGCCGCCGCTATAAACGTGACAACAACAACAATAACGCCCTTGACATTTTCATCATCCCCCTCCCCCCCCCCCCCCCTCCCCTCCCTCCCGCCGACTCTAAAACCCGCCTTTAAAAAAAAAAAAAAAAGAAGGCAGTAGCCCGCGCCGAGTCAAATACCGTTTCCACGGAACGGGATACAGACAGAGCGGTTCAGAAGGCTGCATGGGAGGCAGGAGCGGCGTCGGCGTTATCGTCCACCACGCAGACGGCGAAGCAGAAGCAGTGGCCCAGCCCCCCCGGCGGCGGAACGGGGGCGGCCGCCGGTGGCCGTGTCCGCGGCACCCCCTTGGCCAGCCGAGGAGGGGACTCGCGCGCGAGGGGTGGCAGCGGCCGCGGCAGCCCTAACGATGCGATACGCCCCAGACCGAAAGGCGCTGTGGGGGGGACAGGCCCGGCGACGACGGGTGCGAAGGAAGGGAGCTTCAGGGAGCATGGGGGGGCGGGGGTCGGGGCTGGGGCCGGGGTCGGGAGCTCTGCGAGAGCTGGGACGACCGCGGTAGCGTCGGCGGCATCAGCAGCGGCGGCGGCGGCGGCGGTGGCTGAAACAGAAAAAGCGGAAAAGGCGGCGGCTTCTAGAGCTAGAGCCAGGGCTAGGGCAAAGGCAAACGCGGCGACCGCAGCGACAGGAGGGGCGGTAACGGTAACAGCCACCACCACGACCTCGACGAAGACACCAAGCGCGACGTCGCAGGCGCAGGCAGCCCAGGCGGCGGCGGCGGCGGCGGTGGCGTCCTTCGACCTGGCCGGGTTCGTGGGGAAGCTGGACGGCGGGCTGATCGTGACGAAGATCAACCGGCAGGGGAGGGCGAAGGTGCGCACGCTGTTCTACGACGAGCAGAACAAGTTGCTCTGGTGGAACGAGCCCGGGGGAAGGCCGCACAGAAGTCGGTCCTCCTCGTCGCTGCTGTCCCTCAGGAAGGAGCAGCCGCTACCGTTGACATCGCTCATCAAGGTGCGTGTTGGGGGTAGGGAGGGGGGAGGGAGGGGGGGCGAGTGGGGTTCGGGCGGGGCGGGTGGGGCGGGTGGGGTTCGGGGGCGCGGGGGGGGGGGTGTAGTGATGTCATGCGTGGCCGTGGTCGTATGGGGGGGGGGGGGGGGGGGTGAGTGGGGGGGATAAGAGGGTGGTGGGGGACGTACGTTGATCGGAGCTTGCGCGTTAAGACTTGGCCGTGTTTGCTTGCTTCTTACGTCCGAGGCCGTGTGTTGCCGCCATCTGTAGCTTGCGGCGTGCGTACTATCGAATTTCTCATTTGTAGTGGTTGCTGTTCCTGATCATCTTGCCGTGTGCGCCTGCTCGTTTTGGGGGTGGCGTTTTTCGAGGGAAGGAAGCTCTTTCTGCTCTTTTTTTTCTCGCTATTATAGAGTACTTTGCATCCTCCTGTACTCGGAAATATTCCTTTTTTGGTCCTCTCTCTATACCCGTTTTGGGGGGTGAAAACAAAAAATGGGAATTGATGTAGAAAGCATGTTTCTGTTCAATGCACTCGCAATAGCAATATTGATTGTTACCCTCTTTAGGACCTTGTTCCCGTTTAATAGTCGATATGTTTGTTTCTGTACAGTATATAGTACAGTTGTAAAAGGGTTAAGCCGCCACCCCTCGGGACCCCCCCCCCCCTCTCGGGACCCCCCCCCCCCGTCCCGTGACAGGTGAAGATGGCGTCGCAGCTGGACGAGCCTTTCTGCTTCGATGGTGACGTTGACAAGAGTTTCCAGCTCGTCTTTCCCGCGAGGACGGTCGACCTTATCGCGAAGGATGCTGACGAGGCGATCCTCTTGGCGAGGGGTTTCCAGGTGCGTGTGCGTTCTTCCCCCCCTGGGGGAGGGGGGGGGGGGGGGGGCGGAAACTGAGTTGACTCTACTCGCGTTTTGAGAGGTGGCTCACCGTGCCACCGTGCTCTGCAATCAAGGGAGTCGGTATATGTCTATATTTCGCATTCGATGCAATCCGCGTACTGCACAGGACCCCTCCCACAACACGTAGTACGAAGCTGCGGAGGCGGCATGGCTTGCTGGCTTGGGTGAGAAGCTTGTATCGATTAAAGTACGAGCAAAAAATGTTGGTGTTTTTTTCTGCTCTCAGAAAGTCGAGTCACCGATAGTTGTTGATGTTGTTGCAGCAACGGGACTACTTTTAGTTTTTATTATATCGGGAATCGAGATTCTAGTGTCGATAGAAGCAGGGTACGACTAACAGGGCTTTCCCGCAGCCAACCCCGCATATATAAGACGCAACCCCCCCCCCCCCCCCTTATCTCACGCCTACCCAAACACGACTTCGCGTTTTCTCTCCTCTCCCTCCCGCATGCCTGCAGAGTAGCTACTGTATATAGACCTTTGACCCCACCTGGACGAAATGGTTGAATCATACTTGACGTGAAACACTTATCCCTGATCCCGACCCCGACAGCCCGGAAATTTTCTCGGAATGTTTTCTATCGATAGGGTACCACGAGGAGTTAAGTTTGGACTATCAAAATCAACCATTTTGTCAAAGCTGGGCCAAATCGTAAGCACTGCTTTTACCTTGATCCCGACCCCGACCGCCCGGAAAAATTCTCGGAATGTTCTATCCATAGGATACAACGAACACTCAGTGTGGACTATCAAATCAACCATGTTATCAAAGCTGGTCCGAGTCGTGAACACTATTTTACTCTGATCCCGACCCCGACCGCCCCGAAAATTTCTCGGAATATTATCTGTCGATAGGATGCAACGAAGACTTATCAATAGTGCGGAACATCAAATCAACCATGCTATCAAAGCTGGGCCAAGTCGTACTAAAAACAAAAACACTGCTGCTCCTTCCCCCGCACCCTCTTTTTTATTTGTATTTTTTTTCAGGAGCTCAAGGCGTCCGTGGCGTGGGTGTAACTCGCCCCACCAAAAGGCCAGCTAAGCCGCCACCGCGACGACGGTACAAATTTTGTGATTGAAGGCGTGGATGTGCGGGGGTATGATCGTGTGTGGTAAAATCGGGGAGAGGAGGGAGGGAGCTGGGGGGGGGGGGGAGGGGGGGTCGGTTGGGGGTGGGAGGGGGTGCGGGGGGGGGGGGGGGGGCACGATTGTAGATGAGTGGTAGATGAGCCGAAGGCGGAAGTTTTTTTTCGTGCACTTCAGGGTGTGCTTCCTGTTCGGGCTTTTCTCACGAAGCAAGATTAACGCGGGCGAGACGGGGGTGGGTGGGTACCCACGGGGGATAGCACTCGCGAATGTACCGAAGTCAGGAAATCGGCATAGGGTTTGAATGGACGGTTGGAGGCTGGGGGGAGGGGACGGGGACGGGGGTGGGCGTGGAGGTTGGGTTGGTCAGGAAGGAAGCGACCGCTGGAACTCCGAGCCGCGAGAGAAAAAAAAGGAACCGACGAAGGGCCGCTGCCGGTGATTGTTGTAATTTGCGGGTTGATTTTTGGCGCTTCGGGTTCGGATTTGGTGGCACGGTGGCATCTTCTCCGTTGAAGATGGTTATTGCATCGTCGAAAAAACGTACCTGGTACGTGTTTGTTCGTGGCAGCTGTCGGTGACCGAAACATGGTATTCGTTGGCGACTATTGCGCCCGTTGCCAACGGACGAAACATCGTATTTCACGTTCAGCTCGTTTTTCCAACGGCCGAAGCATCGTGTCTCTTGTTCCATGTGTCAGTTTCCCCTGACCGCTTTGCGCCGGCTTGCGCAGTTTTTTTTTGTTCCTCCTCTCAATGAACGGAGCGGAGGGAGGCCGGACGGGGCCAGGCTAGAGACCAAACAGGGCGCGGGGCGAGCTGGGGTTATAGACTGATGGGTTTGTTTTTTACGCGACGCACGCGCGCGCGCGCGCACGCCTTTCGTCCACCGTCACGTACGGATCGATAGTTGCTGCTGCTCAAATATTGGGAGTGGGAGGCGGGGAATCTCTCGACGCGCCACGTTTTGTTTTTTTTTCTTCACGTTGTATGGACGATATCCTCTCCGTCCCTCTCTAGCTATAGCTACAGAGGGAGGGAGAGGCAGAGTTGGAGGAGAGATAGAGCGGCAAGAGAGAGGGAGGAGTAGGTCGATGGCAGGCATGAGAGACGGATGGAGAGCGCTCGGTGTGTTACGTGTTGGTGCGTGTGAGTGAAATCGGCAGTGCTCTGTTCCCTTCTCTCTTCGCACCCCTGTGGTCATAGTATAGGGTTGGGGTTTTGTTTTGGCACACGGGCTGTTGTTGTTGCTGCTGCTGTTCTCGTTGCTGTTTTTGTGGTTTCCTGTTTATTAGTACAGCAATAGCAGCAGGAAGCATGCAAGCTCTCAGTCTTCCCCGTACCATTATGGCCGCTCCTCGCGCTTCGATGGCGAGAGGTGGGGCTGGTGGATGTGTGGCGGGTGTGTTGGTCTGCCAGCCTTGCCGCGTGCCTGCCTTGCGCTTTCGCTGTTTTGTTTTTCGGTGGGTTGTCGTTCGGTTTCGGTTTGTTTGGTTTTCGGTGATTTATGATTTCATGGTGGTTTTGGTTTCCGTTGTTCTGATTTTCGTTGGTTTGCCCTCGCTTCGCTTTTTGCCCTGCCTGGTCTCGCCTTGCCTTGCTCAGCTATGCCTACGCTTTGCTTTGTATGGCGGTCTTCGCTTTGCCTTTCTGTAGCTGCCCGTTTTGGCGAAGACACAAAGTGGCCATGTTTTGGTCTTTTGGTTAAGGCGCCGGGAAACGGAATGGAAAATCGAGAAACTGGAAAGCTGCGAGCGCAAATTTCCTTCCTCCCTGTTTGTGCGTACAAGAAGTATAGGCCACAGCGGGTAGAGAGCTGAAAAGCCCGTCCTAAAAGGCACAGCCACCTCCGCCCCCTGCCATTTGCTGGAACTTAAGATAAAAAGCCTGGGGGGAAAGCGCGCGGGGCGGGGGGAGGGGGGGGGGGGGGGGGGGGGGGTAAGCGGGTGTTTGCGAATTCAATTACTGCCCCCCTGTCTATCGTCGACGCGATGATCGCTGTACGATAGTATTTTGTGTGATTGTTGGTAAGTGTTCGCTGCTCAATGTAATGTTCAGAGCTGCGCATTTGGTTGCATTTTGTTGTTGTTTTTGTCAAATTGTGTTGGACGCATGAATACCTCCTCGTTTTTGTCCTTCCCTCCTCCTCCTCCTCCCCCTACTTTTATTTATGTTTTTGTTTTGTTTTGTTTTGCTGATGCGTTTGGTTTTTCGTTCACATCTTTCTATGCCGATGGGTCGTATTGTTTGTTTTTGGCTCCGCTTTTTGGCCGTCGCTGTGCTTGTGATTTCTCGGCACCCAGCCGATCGTGGTGCAGGAGTAAATTCTTCTGTCGCGATGTGAAGTTGTGTGTTGCCGCGTGCTAGCGCTGTCCGAATTCAACGATGCCTCCTGCAAGAAATCGCGCGGCAAGCGGACCTCTCAGGCGAAAAATACCCGTAGGCGTGCGCTGCGCGTTCAAGGGAAGAGCAGGGCGCGGGGGCAGGCGAGAAGAGAGGGGGTAATTGTTGTGTCCGTCTGTGTTTTCGGGGTTTTTTTATTAGCTTCCTGTTTGTTTTTATACGGCGTGCTGCTGGTGGGACTGAGAGTCCGAGAGACCCTCAGCCCCCTATAGAGGTTTTTGAGGTTTAAGTTCGTTCATCTTTTTAATCGTGGGGGTGGGCGGCTGGCTGGCTGGCTGTATGGATTTATTTACGTTTTGTTTTGTTTTTGTTTTTTTGTTTGCGAGGTTTCGAGCTGCCGGCGCGTATGTTTTTATCCTCTTCAATTTTTTATGGTTTGCGCCTCGCTCGAAGACAGCCCAGCAGCGGCAGTAGGCAGGCGTTTCTTTGCTTGCGAAAGAGGAGGTTATGTGAGTAGAATAGTCTTCGATTGGTCCCCTTCCCCCCTCCCGCATGCATGCGCCCTTGTATTCCTAATTGCAGACGAGGTCGAGCAGAAAACTACACGCGGGCAGGGAAAGGGTACGGTCTTGTGCTAGCTGTAAGGTCGGTTTCGTCGGTTAGGAAACAACTCGAGACGGAAGGCTAGCGAGGGGGGAAAGAAAAAAAAACGTAAAGATGTAGGGAGAAATGTTCGGAAGAAAACGCATTTCCCACGGGTTTTTTTTTTACTCATTTTTTTTGTCCCGTTTATTCTATGGTGGTTCGTTTTTTTAGTCGATCGAGCTTTAGCGCGCGTGGTGTATATGGGAAACCACTGACTTGACTGACTGGCTGACTGACTGGCTGCTGCTGCGCGTTTTGTTTGTTTGTTTGTTTGTTTTGGTTTTTGGTGATCTTATCTATCGTTGTACCCGTAGTTTGTTCTGTTTTTTTGTACCAGTGTTTGTAGGACTCGCTCTCAGGCTCCCTGGATTATTTGTATCGGCTTTCCCTGTCTGTGTAAGGTAGCGCGGGGGTAGGTCTTCCCCGCGTGTTTGGTTCTTTCCTTCTTCCTTCCTCGTTCTTGTAATCCGGTACTGCTGCTGCTATATTGCGACGGCGGTCGTTTGGTGTAATTGAGGCTTAGCACCCTTTTGGAATCATCCACACAATGGACTGAGGGCGATCTAGTAGTACAGTAACTACTTACTGTGCTACGGGTAGATATTCTGGATCCCATATTTTTTATGCCCTCACGAAACTTTCGGGCCCAAGATCCGTGTCGTCCAGATCGAACCCACCCGTCAAGAGCATGTATGTGCGCAAGGACCGCAACGCCCATGTATATATGTATACAAATCCCACCCGCGGCACACATGATCTGGGTCGCTGGGTTCGTGCAGATCATCTGACCTAACTCAGGGGTCTTACCTATCTAATCGTCTTCTGCCCACACCGGAACATCTACAGATTGTGGCTTCTTGTTTTTTCTTATTATTATTATCACTCTTACCTTCCAGTCTTACTCGTAGGAGGTTCTGCCCTCAGCGGTCTTCTGGATAGGCCGTGGTCACAGGTAGGTGTCGTCCCTTGTCCCTCCCGGTACGTGCCTTTTATTTTTTGTCGCGCATAGCGTTCAGCATCCCCACTGCTCGTCGATTTTCGTCGAATGTTGGAATGTAACTATTAATAATAACTCACACTCTCCTCGCGCTTTCCGCTGATCAATTTTATGCAAGAAAAAGTCCCTACCGAGCATGCACTCGGTGAGACTCGAACCCACGAAAACGATCTTGATAGGCACGCGGACTAACTGCCAAGCCACCGGGGACGCCGGCGATGATATACGGGGGTCTGGTGTCTGCGAGAGAAGTCTTTCTCGTCACACCTTTTTGCGTACACTACCTCAAGACATACCATAAACAATTTATTCGGCCTCTCGTACTACTACCACCGTGGATCGTTTTCTTTAACGTACAGCATTGGATTCGATTAGGCCTGCGGCGCCGGCAGGGGGTCGTCGCCTGACCAGGTGTGGTATACCAGGTATGGTATGTGTATGTATATCCCACCGCGCTGAGCGGAAGCTTGGCTGGTGCATCGTACATACTCCGCGCGCGGTTACCACCTACCTACCTGCAAAACGATCTGGGTGCGAAAAACCTACCAGGTATTGAGTACTACTACTACTACTACTACTACTACTACTACTACTATACTACTACTACTACTGCTACTACTACTACTACTACTACTACTACTATTAATACTACTACTGCTGCTGCTGGGTGGATGGGATGGCCTCAAGAATTTCGTGACCAACTCTTTTTGTGTTTCGTGCTCACGAGCTTTTTTTTCGTTAGTTAGCGAAGAGAAGAGAATAATGAATCTCTCTGGGACACCAATTCTACGGCGGTGATGAGACCAGTATTTTATTATTTTGATCGAATCCATCCGTGGTATGTTTCGATGCGTAATATGCACGGATTTCGACCTTTCGTTCGCGTTGATTGGGGTCGCAGATAGATCCGAAAAAAGTCCCCAGAGCGCCGGGCATCCATTCCCCGTGGTTACGACTGAGAGTGTAGCCACGGGGCCCGTCTACCTCTTTCCTCCCAGCCCGTATATGACGGCCACCATCTGCAAGCAAGCCCGTTTGATGGCAGCAGGCGGCTGCCGAGCCCCATCACTCCCATGACGTATATATACATACCCCTTTTGCGTGGGAGGCTGCCTCAGCACAAAAGGGTGGCCGGGACGGCGGTGGACGAGTCGCAGACCCTACAGGTCCCCTTTTCGACGCATGCTACTATACTGCTTGCTCCAGAGGCGCACCAATATATTTTTAGAGTCACAAGACAGTCTCCTCACATACATGACCTTAAGGAGCTCGCTATAACTCACTCAAAATCTGTTTGTTTTTTTGGAGGAAAGTGTACCGAAAAAAGAAGATTCTTAGAATCTTGACGAACTTTCATAATAATAACAAAAAAAACATTATTTTCAACTTGATTTTAGTATACGGTACAACGCCTTTATTTCAGAGTCTATCGACGATGCCCCCTATATTTCCTTTCGCCTATACCCCCCAAATTCCATATATTTATTTTTTCGTGCATTATGATTATTATGCTTGCCTTCCGATAATATAGCGTAGATGCCATTCCGACATAAACCGAATACCCTTCCGTAAATCAGCAGTATTCCTCATCATGCGCTTCTCTGCCAGCGTTATCCAATTTCCATTCCCCACATCATTTCATCTTAGCTCTATATATCCTACCAGGTATTCGTCATCAACATTATTACATCCCCAGGTCATCCGCCGCATTCCTCCGCCTTCTATTTCCCTCCCCCTAGCGGCCTGGTTCATTCTATTAATAATACTATTTTTCCCTCTATGATAAAAAAATGACGGCATAAAACGTGCCCCGAATAAAACTTTCCGGTCAACTATTATTAGAAAAATAAGTAGACTGACGTCAACACCCACGGCCAATTTTCCATTTTATTTTATTTTTCCAAAAAGTGACGTCACGATTCCGGGTGACGACTACAGTAATGTCTACCAAGGGTTTTCCACCAATAAAAAAATCCGACCTACAAAAATTGACCAATCAATCAGAAAACTGCGGGCACGAAAACCTTTCCCGAAAAAAAATCCCACAAAGTGACGTCACGATTCCGGGTGACGACTAATAATGTCGACCAAGGATTTTCCTCCAATAAAAAAATCAAACCTACAAAAATTGACCAGTCAGAAAACTGCGGGCACGAAATCCTTTTCTCTCTAACCCTAACCCTAATCCTAACCCTAAATCCTTTCCTCTGTTCAGTGCTACATTATATTATTGCCCTCGATGAAATGCATTCGAGCGCTGTTCTCAGTTTGACTGCATTTTTTTATGAAGTCGCAGTTAGTTGGAGTTGATGAGAGTGACGGGAGAGAGAACAGTCGGGACCGGCACCGACGGCACTCCATAGCAGGCGGGGTTTGGCTGAGACTGGGCGTCCACACTGTCTCTCGCTCTCTGAAATATTATACCGAAATCACTACTATTACGTGGTTGTTATGAGGCTTAGATTGGGTAGGCGATTGGTTAATCTTTTACCTTTAGCCCAACGGACTAAGACCCTCACAAAAAATGGCGTCGTCGCAGAGTGTTATGAGGCTTAGACTGGGTAGTAGGCGATTGATTAACCTTTTACCTTTAGCCCAACGGACTAAGACCTTATTCACTGGGGACCATAGTTAATAGGACCAAATATTGTTAGCAAAAATGGTTAAATATATAGGTTGTTTATTATGTGTACTGTAGGTCCTATTAACTATGGTCCCCCGTAATAATAAATAAATAGTACACACGACACATAGTATCTGCCACAGAACCATTAATTCATTCAATCAAGCTCGACGCACTCTTGCATAGTGTGAAACATATTTTGTTCGGCACCTACCTGGTGCTCAGTGTTTGTGTTCTTCACACATAGAACCGTTATTTCTACACGTCGACATGCAGCACAACCAGTGTCCGCACCGATTCTTCAATAATCCTAGAGAGTTCAAGTAGGCTTGTTATTTTTTACCAGGTATATACTACATTTTTAGCGGTCCTTACTTTGACGGACACGGTCGTACAGAAGTAAATGGCTCATGTGCCACCTGTGTACTTTGTTTGGTGGTATTCAGAGTGATGCATAGGATACAAACACACACGTCAACATCCAGCACAGACAGCAGTGAGCAGTGTACCTCCGTTCGTGCTCAACCGTCATGCTACCCTTCTTCTATTATTTGTTATAAGGCTTATAGATTGGGTAGGCGATCGGTTAACCTTTTTTGCCTTTTAAATTAGCCCAACGGACTACTAATAAGATCTTCACAAATGGCGACGACGGCAGAACATAGCTGGGTCGTTGTGGTCGTGCGAGTTCGAATCTCACGTCCACCATGGTATCGCTTTTTGAAGAAAAGCGAGTTTCCTCATGCAAGCATGTCAAGAATCTGAAAAATGCTCCTGGATCTCCAGAAATTGGAACCGCGTGTGGTGGCGCGTCGACTCGTAAAATCCGGTCCGTTCGAGGGGGGGAGAGTGTTATGAGGCTTAGATTGGGTAGGCGATTGGTTAACCTTTTACCTTTATAGCCCAACGAACTAAGACCTTCACATATATATTCCCGCACCATATTGCATACTCTGAAAAACATATTTAATATATTACCAGGTACGTGATACCTGGTACCCTGGTGAGTGTGCTCTTCACATTAAACCGTCCGTCCGTACAGGTTATTAAGATGGGATACAGCGGGCCTCACTTTGCCCGACGTACTACGAGAGTGTTGCATTATTCTGCCCGACGTACTACGTCACACCTCATATATCACCTCATCACCTTGTAGTACGGTTTGGTCCTGTGGTGCCGCTGTTGTTCTTCGGGGCGATCGTCGCATGCGCTTAGCGGACCCACTTTGTCCTGCTGCCGCTGTTGCAGACCCCCTCATATGTTACCTCACCACCGACCTTGTACTACGGTTTTATATACAGGATGTGATATGATATGGTATGTTGGCGGTATGGTAAAACATTGGTGGTATGGTGTATGGGAACAACATGGGATGCGGTATGGCATTTTGGTTGTATGGTGTCGTGGATGTATTCTATGGTTAAACTTGCCTGGTGGTACGGTATGAGTCAGTATATAAGGTCCGTAAGGGTTCAATACGTCGTACGAATATCGTAGGTAACGACTTTGTATGTCGACCGTTCGAAAATATGAGCCAAACAGACAGACAGACAGACCGAAAGACAGACAGACAGACAGACATACAGACAGAAAGACAGGCACACAGACAGACAGACAGACAGACAGACAGAAGGACAGACAGACAGACAGACAGACAGACAGACAGACAAGTTCGCAATAATTAGCGCAGCTGACACTCAGTTTTACATACATACTGAGAATATACCCGATGGACTCTCTCATGACCCAAGTAAAGCATACAAATAAAAATACCACGAACACACGTATGAATAAAAATAAAATTCCGACGGTTTGGGTTATAGGGATCGCCGTCACTCAGAAAAAAATCTGCCGAAAAGTGCTATCTTTATGATATCGTAGCTCAAAAAACCGCGGTCGAGAAATGAAGAGAGTTTTTTTTCTTTCAGTGGGAGGCAGAAACTACACCCTGGAGGCATGTTGAATAGAACATATATAGACACGCCTAAGGCATACGAGAGGAGTGACGGGACCGACTGAC
Source organism: Nereocystis luetkeana (assembly GCA_031213475.1). NCBI lineage: Eukaryota > Phaeophyceae > Laminariales > Laminariaceae > Nereocystis > Nereocystis luetkeana. The sequence continues at coordinate 5,067,854 of JARUPZ010000020.1, forward strand.
GGACAACATTCCTTTTCTGCTGACAGAATCCCCCGTGTAAATTAACACCCGGGAATTGTTCCGCCACACCTGGGTCTCAAAAGCTCAAAGTAAGCTCAAAAGGGACACATCCTCGTAGGGTTCTACAACCTGCATTGTAATTGGGGGGGGGGGGGGGGGGGGGGCACAGAATACAGGGCTTTTAAGCGGTGATTGGAGAGCGGCTTTTTCGCGACAACCTTGACAAACAAAAAAGTTCCGAGTACCGCAACTCAACCAACTTTTGTTTGGTGCCACCGTAAGCAGAGCTGCTCCTGCCTTGCCACAGGCAGAACGTAGAACCAAAACGCCACATTGATCAAACAAAACCCTACCTGCTGAGGAGGGCGCCCATAATTGCATACCACCGGATCTGTGTGAACCTCTCTCTGCAGACCTTCGCATGTTTAGCTTGTTATTTGCCACCCCCATGCTTCTTGTTTTCTTCGGGGGGATGATACAACTCTAACCCCTATGAGCCTGATCCTAACCTTGAATCTCCCGATACACACCAGACCCGTATCTTAGCAATACACCTCGGGAGGCATTCGGGGTGTGCAGAGGACCATTTGCACACCAGAGGTGCAATTGGGTGTCACCGTCTGCTGATATCTGTCCCACATATTTTGTACTTCACGGCCAAGCTCTTCTTATCGTCAACGAGCCCACCTATCCACAACAGCTAGCTGCCAGAGCATAGGGAAACCCTCTGGTACGACGCAACAACAATGTTCGAGCCTTGTCAGAGCGCAGAACACATCAACCATCATCACTATTGTTTTCTTACCCTTTCAGCCTCGGAATTGGGTACTTCAAGCGTGATCACAGCAGTATTGCAGTAGACGAAGGGTGACCCTCGGGAGCGACCTATATTGGGGTCCGGACGGGGGGCAAGGACAAAAGCCCCGCCTGTGCACCAGGGAAGGGGGTGGGGGGAGGGCGTGGGAGGGCGGGGGGGCGCGAGACGGGGGGGGGGGGGGGGGTTCTAGACCTACCGCGAAATGACGCGAACGCAGGACAGCAACGAACGTCCCCAGCACCACACCGCAAAAACGAAAATCGAAAACGAAACCGCCGCTGCAAAGCCCTTTGTCTTAGCTATTTACTTCCCTCCGCATCCTGTCGCGTTCCCTCCTCCTCCTGCTTTTTCCCCAGTCGTATCCCACTGCATGCTCTTATGTCGCTATGACCCCCCGCCCCCCCCCCCACCCCCACCCCCACCCTCCCCCGCCAGCCGCGAGACCCTCTTGAAAACAAAATATTAACCATATTTAGTGGCCAGGTCATCGACTCATTGAAGCGAGATATCACCCCCCCCCCCCCCCCCGACTCCCCCCCCCCCCCGACCCGCTCCCCTCCCCTGGAATGGGTCTACCTCGAGTAGTTTCCCCTGCGCTTGGCGAGCAGGATCGCACCAACTCTATAACAACAGCAAAAAACCAGCAAAATCCCGGCAGAGTCGATTTCGATCGTGACCAGTATTGTCTAGGGGAAGAAACCCAGAAAAGGAAGAAAACAGCAATGAAGAATCGTAAAACAAATGTGGGAGAGACGGAGGGAGGGAGGGAGGGAGGGGGGGGGAGGGGTACGATCGACCATCCGATCCGTGCCGAGAGCGCCACGACCAAAACCCAGAACCAAAAGCACATTTTGCTATTTTGCCGCACGAAGACTTCAACCGACCCCACGCTTTCGCTTTGTTGTCTGATAAACGAAACTAGAAAAAAAAAAAAACGAAACGAAACGAAACGAAACGAAACGAAACGCAAAATAAAGGAATTAAGCAACTTACTGTATGCAGCACAAGCAGTCACCAAAAAAAAAAAAAACAAGACACATAATACCGACCCCTTTCTTTGCCCTTTTCCTTATCTTTCATCTCTCTTGTTTTTCCAAAAAATCACCAACAACTATTAATTTGCCCAGTTGTATCGGCACAAACAAGATGGGAGCGACCCATTCAGGCCTGGCTTTTCTTGTACTCCCTCCCCCTCCCTTTCTCCCTCTCTGGAAGGACAAGAAGAGGAAAGAAAAGTAGGATGGAGTGGGGGTGGTGGTGGGCAGTGACGACGGCGCTCGTGATGGAAAGGGAGGAGAGGAAGCAAGAGGAGCAGGAGGAACAGGAGGAGGAACAGGAGGAGGAGGAGGAGGAGGAGGAGGAGGAGGAGGAGGAGGAGGAGGAGGAGGAGGAGGAGGAGGAGGAGGAGGAGGAGGAGGAGGAGGAGGAGGAGGAGGAGGAGGAGGAGGAGGAGGAGGGGCGGCGAACCTCTGCCATGGGGCAAGCGCGCCGCTCGATTCCCTGCAACCCAACAAAAGCAGCGAGCACTATTCAGCCAGGCCCACTGAGCCATCAACGCACTTCGCAGCCGACGGCAGCAGTAGCAGCAGTAGCAGCAACATCAACCAAGTATCGCTGCTGGCCACAATAGAAATGAACCGTGTTGTACGCGATAGGCCTGCGGTGTACCCATGCACCCGGTCCCCCCCCCCCGGCCATCACGCCTCCGTTAGAAATATAAGCTTAGCACGCACAATATTACCACTACCATGCTACAGGTGTCCAGAACCCCACGTCTCTGTTCCCCCCATCCCCGCCCCCACGCCTTGCGTCCACCCACAACGACGGCCGGAGACAAAAACGGGAAACAAAACAAGAAAAATAAAATAAAAAATTGCCCGCGCGGTTCTAGGAAAAGCTGTGGCAAGGAAAGGAAGGGTAGTACAGATACTTCGAAGTATTATACTACGAGCAGCCGACGAACCGAACAGCACCGAACCGAACCGAACCGAATCAAACCGAACCGGATCGGACCGGACGGAACCAAACCGAGTCGAATCGAGCCGAGCTTAGCAGAAGTGAGCCGGACCGAGTCGAGTCGAACCGAACCGAACCGAATCAAACCGAACGAACCCGAACCGAGCCGAGTCGAGCCAAGCGGCACAACAATGAGCCGATTAGGGAAGGCACGAATGGACGAATGCGTGGAAGGACAAATTAACGAACCGAGTCTTTACGCTACGCTACTCCCGCTGTAAATACCCACAAATTGGCCCCTCCCCGCCTCGCCCCGCCTTCCTTCCTTCCTCGCCGGAACGTCATGGAACCATCTACCGGTGCTCCTGTCCGGTCTATCCTGCTGCTTCACGCCCAGAGGCAATCAACCGATCAGTCAACCCACGGACCAATCAATCAATCAATCATCGCACCATTTGGTCAATGAGCCGACAAATAGATCAACCGATTAATCAATGAACCAATGGACCGATCAGTCAACCAACGGAATCAACCAACCAGCCAGTCAGCCAATGAAATACACCAACCAGCCAGTCAATCAATCAATTAACCCGCCAGTCCCCAACCACCAGCCAGTCAAGCAACCACCTTTTCAATCAAGCAACCACTCAACCAACCAATCAACCAATCAAATAACCGACCAATCAATCAATCAATCAATCAATCAATCAATTTCTCAGCCAACCCAACAAGAAAACAAATGAAAACCCTCGCCCCCCACCCTCAGTCCCTCGAGACTCCCACCTCGATAATCCACGCCGCCCCCCAAGCCCCCCCCCTTATGCCTCCCAAGGTTTGCGCGCGATCGTCTTCTCTCGCCGAAACCAGGGGACGCCCCCCCCCCCCCCCCCCCCCCCTACCCCCTCCCCCCTCCGTCCGTTGCCCCCACCGCCTCCACTACCACCAGGTTTCACACCCGGACCCCGCGATTGGCTAAACCATCACCTCGTTATCGCTTTTTCTACCACTACCACGACCCCTACTGCCACTACTACAATACGTACTACTACTACTACTGCAGGAATTATTCAACTACTTCGTGCAACTCCAAGCAGTCTGTCCCCCAGAACCCGAGTCCAGTCGTATACCGGTCATACGGCGGCGGCAGCGGCGGCGGCCGTTCCGAAAAATAAAACACGTGGTCTTAACCTAGCGAGAGAGAAAGGAACAACAGAAAGAAAACGAAAACAAAAAACACTATAGATAGATACGTAGAGGTTCCGCGGGCGGGCCGCAGGCCGGTCTCTAAAACGTGTACGTCTAAGCAAAATAAACACGCAGGCGAATGGGGGAAGGAGGGTCGCCCCCAAGCCCCCCCTCCCCCTCTCCCCTCCTCCCTCCACCCTGCCTTCCCCCCCCCTTCCCCACCCCTTTCCGGTCCTCCTTCCCCTCCTCCGACTCCGGTCTCTTCCCTCTTTCTACCTCTCCCTGCCTGTGGATGGTCCTATCTGTCGGTAGTGGAGTGGTTTCAATCGATTTTTTGGCGCTTTGGGGAAGACATTGACATGTTGACATCGTTGTCATCGTCCCACGTCTCCAGCCGCCGCGAAGTCGTCGTCGAAGTCGGCGTCGTCATTGTCTTCGGGGTTCCAGTGAGCCGTCAGACCAATTCGCGTCGGTAATCTGGAAGCGCCATTCGGAAGCGAGGGGAAGTCGGGATGGCAGGGGGGGATGAGGCGGGGGGGATACTCATGTCATGCATGGCCGTAGTCGTATGACCTGTCGATAGACCCTCGCATTCCTAAAATGTCGGGACGGGAGTACGTCGGGTTGACACTGACCAGGCAGACAATGCTTGCGCCGAGCGTGAGGCGCCGTGAGATAATTCGCGAGTCACAATGGGGAGGGGGGGGGGGGGTGGGGGGGGGGCGTATTCAACACAAGCAAAAAATGAGATAACCTGAACAAGACAAGACAGCGTAATATACGATAAGACAAGGCAAGCAAAATATCACATCTGGTGTGTCAGAGAAAGGTCAGAGTAGAAAATAATTTTGAAAAGCGAACATACCAGCCCGATCCTAACCCTAAAAAGAGGACGGCTTAAAAACGCAGTACCTTCGAAGTGAGCACAAAGCTCCCTCCTTCGCCGGCCGCTCCGAGCGTCGGCGGCGGCGGTGGCGGAGGCGGTACGGCCGTCGCCAAACCCTCCTCGTCTCCGCCATTCTCTCCCCCTCCTCTCTTGCCGCCGCCTCCGCCCCCCTCCCTCCCAATTCCCCCCAGCATCACCGCCCCCCCCCGTTCAGCTGCCGCCCGGGCCCCCCCCGGCGGCGGCGGCGGCGGAGGTGGCGAGCCGAACCCCAACGACTGCGACCGCGGCAACTGTGGCATGTGAAGATGCCCGCCATCGCCACCTCCACCCCCACCACCAACACCCCCCTGCAACCCTCCGCCGCCGTTCCCGCCTAGGCCTCCCCTCTGATCCCCGCGCCCGGCGGGGCCTCCGGGACCCCCCGGACCTCCCGGACCCCCCGGACCCCCCGGACCTCCGGGACCCCCCGGACCTCCGGGACCCCCGGGCCTTCCGGGACCCCCGGGCCCTCCAGGCCCGAGCCCGGGCGCCGGCCATCGCTCGTGCCCAAGCCCCGTCGCCTCCTGTCCGAGCGCCACACCAGGGGCTCCCCCCGGTGGCCCCGGGTGCCATCGCCCATGCCCCGGTGGCGGCGGAGGGCCCTGACCACCCGCTCGCCCCTGCATTCCCGGCGACCCTTCCCGAGCTCCCATGTCCGGCTGCCCCATCCCTGGTGCCATCCCTGGCGCCATTCCTGCCATTATTCCCGGTCCCATTGCCCCGCCGCCGCCGCCGCCGCCGCCGCTACGTGGCGGTGGCGGAGGCGGCGGGAAAGTCCCGGCCTGTTGTTGCCCTGGCGGACCTCTGCTGGGTGGGCCTCCCTGCCCCGGCCCCATGCCCACCCCTCCCAACGAACCGTGCCCTTGTCCTTGCTCTTGCCCCTGCCAGTGAGGTGGTCGCCCCTGTCCTCCTTGCTGCTGCTGCTGGCCGGGTCCACCAGGCATCCCAGGCCCTCCTGGCCCTCCGGGCATCCCAGCCCCCCCGGACATCCCAGGCCCCCCGGACATCCCAGGCCCCCCGGACACCCCAGCCCCCCCCGACATCCCAGCCCCCCCCGACATCCCAGGGGACATCCCAAGCCCCCCGGGCATCCCAGGCCCGCCGGACACCCCAGGTCCCCCTTGCATCCCAGGTCCGCCGAGCATTCCGGGCCCTCCCGGCATCCCGGGTCCTCCTCTGGGACCCCCCGGGCTCCCCATGCCTCCGTGTCCGTGCCCACCCCCCATTCCACCGCCGCCATTACCGCCGCCGCCTCCTCCTCCTCCGGGAGGGCTTCCCGGACCTCCCAGCCCGGCCAAACTTCCTGACCCAGACCCGCCGGCCACAGCATCGCTGCCATGCCCACCGCCACTCCCATCTCCTCCCCCTCCACCTCCCCCTCCCCCTCCACCACCACCACCACCACCGCCACCCGAGGTTGGCGCTGGAGGCCCCCACCGACTAACACCGCGGCCGTTTCCACCGTTTGGCGGACCACCTCCGCCTCCGCCACTGCCACCGCCGCCACCGCTGCTACCCCCACCGTCACCCCCACTACCCTCACCACCACCGTCACCCCCGCCGACCGCAGGCCAACGAGACCCGGGAGGGGGCGGAGGAGGAGGGCTGCCGCTCCCTTCATCCCCCTCCCCCCCTCCGCCGCCGCCACCGCCCCCTCCCCCTCCCCCCTCCCCACCTCCCTCTCCCCCCCCACCTCCTTGGGGACTCCACCCTGGCCTGCTACCCGGGGGTGGCCCGCCAGCTCCCCCCCTTCCCCTGCCCCCTCCTGGCGTCAGGCTTCCCCACGCCCCGTCCTTCCTCTGCTGCGAGTTCGTTGGGGGCGGGGGGGGCGGTCCCCACCCCCCGTTCCCAGAACCATTCTCGGGACCATTTCCTCCTGGGCCTCTCGGTCCTCGAGGGCCGCCGGGTTCCCCTGGGTTGGATGAGCGCGAGGTTGGCGATAGCACGCGCGCACACGTTTAGAGTAGGCGTAGGACAGGGGGGAGGGGGGGCTGGAGGGAGTGAGTAATGTGCCACACTCTTGCGCGACGTGTCCACCGAAGATCAAGGAAGGAGTTCACGGAAGGAGGGTTTCTCGTGGGCAGGGGGCGGGGGGGGTGTACTCGATAGGAGATATGTACCCGATCTCATGTATGGCCGTAGTCGTATGACCATAGACCCTCGCATCCCTACAATGCCGGGACGGAGCATGTGTCGGGTTTTCACCGACCAGGCAAGCCGCTGTATGCGACTTGGAGACTCAGACTCGAGGGCTCGTTTGGGTGGAAAGAAACAACGAAATGGCGTTTTTTCACCAATGTCAAATAACATAACTAAACGACTACGTATATTTCTCACCGCGCTCTGGGTTTCCACAAAACGGTGAGGCGCAGGCAGACAGGCAGTAATATTCCTTGTTGTCGGTCACCACTAGCACAATTGAAGACAAGAAATATGTTCGTCGGCGTACAGTATCGATCGTTAAAAAAAAGCGGCTCTGTCGCGTCCAATCCAAACATCAACCGCCCCCGTTGTACAGTAGTTTCGACTGCCTTGCTAAGCCCTCACCGCCTCTGCTCATACACCGTGCATACACCGCGTGTACACTGACTCACCCGGAAAGAACGCGCCCGGCTGGGGAGACCCCTGTCCCATTCCACCACCACCATCACCGGGTCCCATCCCAGGCCTGTTCGCCCCACCGGGTCCCATCGCACCGGGTCCCATCCCACTCGGTCCCATCCCACCGGGTCCAATCCCACCGGGTCCCATCCCACCCGGTCCCATCCCACCCGGTCCCATCCCACCAGGCCCCATCCCACCCGGTCCCATCCCGGGCCTATTCAGCCCACCGGGTCCCATCCCACCGGGTCCCATCCCACCAGGTCCCATCCCACCAAGGGGTCCCATCCCACCAGGCCCCATTCCACCTGGTCCCATCGAACCATTGGGTCCCATCCCACCACCGGGGCCTCCTCTCCCAGGGGGGCCTGCCCCACCTGGCCCACCACCGGGTCTCATATTCGGGCCGCCCATACCCATCGTGCCCTGTGGCATACCCGGCTGCTGTTGCCCGAGCATCATGGGCCTCCCTCCCATTTGTGAATTCATCCCCATCATCGGCAGCCGCTGCTGCTGCTGGGCCGAGCCCCCCGGCGCCGCCGCTGCCGCGAACGGATCATACTCCGCCCCTCCTCCTTCTTCTCCGCCGTCGTCAGAAGGTGGTGGAGGCGGCGGCGGCTGCTGCTGCTGTTCTCCCCCACCCCCGCCACTACCTTCGACCCCCGAACCGCGCTCCGGTGGGGGCGGGGGAGGGGGCGGGAATAAGCTATCCCCGCCCCCACCACCACCACCACCACCACCTCCACCACCACCCGCCGCGTGATTGGCCGTCTCCCGAGTGTCGTCCGCCGGAGGCGGTGGCGGCGGCGGCGGGGGCGGCGGCGGGGGGTCCCCGTCATCGTCCACAGCCATCGCGACATCGTCACCATCACCATCGCCATCACTCTCACCACCGCCCGTAGTGATGGCAGCGGCGGCGGCGGCCGCAGTGGTGGTGGTTGCGGCGGTGCTCGCTGCCGTGGTGGTTGCAGTGTCGGTGGCGGCCGCGCTCGACGCCTGCGCCATGTTCAGCAGGCTCCACAGCTCCATGATCTTGCCCTCCGTCTTCGGCGGGGGCGGCGGCGGCGGCGGTTGAGCCTCCCCGCCGTCATCACCACCCTCGCCTTCTCCTCCTCCTCCTCCTCCTCCTGCTTCGCTCTCCTCCCTAATCCTCCCTTCTTCCTCCTCGGAGTCTTCCTCCTCTTTCGCCGAGCCGTCTTCGTCCCCTGCCGGCGGCGGTGGCGGCGGCGGCGGCAGGGGTGGGTGCTCTACCACACCTTCCGCAGCAGACCCGTTCGTAGCCAGCGCCGCCGCATCGTCACCCGGCCGGGGCGGCGGAGGGCCGGGAGGAGGCGGCGGGAAGAGCAGCGGCTGCTGCGGCTGTTGCGGTTGCTGCTGCTGCGGCAGCTGCTGCGGCAGCTGCTGCGGCTGTTGCAGCAGCTGCAACTGCTGCTGAAGAGCCTCACTGTCGTCCCCCCCACCACCGTGGTCGTGCTCAGGAAGCGGCGGCTCCTTCGGCACGAACCTCGAATCAGACAGCGGCTCGTCCAACCCGTCCCCTCCCCCTCCCGCACCCCCCCCCCACACGCCTCCTCCGTTCGCACCACCGGGGCTACCGATCCGCCCGTACGACGGAGCGTACGACGAGACCGCACCGAGGTCCACTCCGGGTAGCCCACCCCCGACATCTCCGTTCGAGGAGACGGCCGGATACGCGCTACTGTAGGTGTCACCCTGCCCCAGGCCGAGGTGCACGACCCCTTGGTTGTTAGAAAGGTGCGGGGACACCGCCGTCGCTGCAGCCGCTACCGCCGCGGGAGAGGATGCGGTTGCCGCTCCTCGCGCGTTGTGGTGGCGGTGATGGTGGCCGGACGTGGCGCCTGCAGCGCCTGAGGCGGAGGCGCCTGTCGCGGCGAATGATTCGAGGCCCCTGAACATTCCCTTCTCGTGCCACTCTCGGATGACGCGGAACACGGACGGCTTGTCCTTCTCCGGGACCTGGTTTGCCGCCAGAGCCGCGAGGGTGGCAGCAGCAGCAGCAGCAGCAGCAGCAGAAGCAGCAGCGACATAAACAAGGAACAGCAGCAAACAAGCGGAAAACAGGAAACAGACAACGGCAGAAGTAGAAGCAGAGGCGGGAACAGCAGCAACAAGACACAGAAAACATTACAAAAAGTAGCAGAGGTAGGAGGGAGAGGAGGAGAAGCAGGAGCAGCAACAAAGCTACCAACGTTAGCAGCAGCAACTACGGCAAAGGTGAAAATAGAAGCAGCTGAACAGCGTCAGCGAAACAACAACAGCACGTAGCAGCAGGAGCAGCAGCAGCTTCGGTCAGCAGCAACAACAAATAACGGTTGAACAAACGCGCTATTAGTTAGTAGCCTGCTACACACTGCGCCAGCGGCAGACGGGTGGGAAATCGCATTTTTTGTTTTCTAAAAAAAATGCCCCATATACTGGCGCGTGCCACGATAGGAGTTAAACTTTTTGGTCAAATTGTTTTCTGAATGACGGGCTTCTTTAACCCAAAATCGGCGGAATACCATTTTTTTCAAGACTTTTATTTCATATTAGACCTATACGTGTTCTACGATAGAGGTAGTACATTTCGGCGGAAATATTTTCTGGATGACGGGGTCCCTTAACTCAAAACCGTCGGAATGCCAATCGTGTTTCGAAAAACGGCGTTCTGTATATATACTTTGGCCATGGGATTACTCGTCGGGAGGCAATTTGATTTTTGCTGAAATCAGTTTTCGGGTGAGGTATGGACTTCGTCAAGTGAGGAGCCTCAGAAATTTTAGGGTGAACTTCTATCGTAGAACGCCTCCCTATGCCAATGGAAACGCGAAGTTCAAAAGTTTTTTCAAACTTATGGGCTTTCAAAGGACTGCAGAAAATTTCCTCGTACCGCCGCTGTGGGGGAAAAAGATGAAAAATGTTTGATTTTTGATTTTTTCCCCCAACGACTGCAGGCGGCGCGATTAGTTTTTTCTGGTTGCAAACTGTCAACACGGTGAAAGAAACCAGCTCGTGCGACGATCGACGCTCGATCTCCACATAGACTCAGCCCACGGCCAACCCGCTCGGTATCTGGCAAGGCCAACGGATATATATGACTGCCTCGAAGATATCAGGTGGATCCATGATCTAGGGGGCGAGAGCTTGCCGGCGGCGTCGTATTGTATCCTCCCAAACCTGAAAAAAAAGTCTATTTTTTGCCATTCGAGACGGATGGAGAAGTTTTGTCTTCTCTGTTTTGGCCCAATGTTTTTCATCATTCGCCTGGTCCCGCCACATGACACCGGCCATGGTGTGAAGACGGTGACCCTAGGGTGGGTCGGAGCCTCTAACGAGCGCACTCTGTTCAGAATTCATGACGCAGTCGTTGGTTTTGTCGATCGATATTTGTCAAGGACTCGGAACCTCACCGCTTCGAACCAAAGATCGGCCTGAGTTTTCTCAAGCCGATGTTGGCCCAACATCGGCCCCAGATTTGTTTTTTTCGGGCATTTCCGAGGAAAGTTAGGAACTTTTGTTTTTTCTAAACGCGCCCATAGGAAGCGTGTTTTAAAAACAATTGGAGGGTATCTTTGAAATTCAAAGTTTTTATTGCAACTTCGCTTTCCCATTGGCATAGGTCTTAGGACACGGAACTTTTTGTCGGGTTGCACTTTCCTTTTTTTCCGCCAACACAACCTTGTTTTTTTTTCCTTTATTAGTATAGAGCTCAAGCAAGGAACTTCAGATAAAAACATAGGTGCGCCTATACCTTAGCTTGTGTCACGAGCAAGATTCAAAACAAAAACGTCCGCCAACACAACCATCCACAGCAGTTTCTAGAAAATCCAGTCATCCCTCTGACCATTCAGCGTTCGAATCGCGAGCTTGCAAAGAAAACTAGAGCTACTCGTAACAAATCCCACCCCATCGAACCGTAACGTCTGCTTTCCCAGCGCACAGCAAGACATCGGCAGTATCGCAAACCATCTGGCAAGCCGTGCAGTACAACAGTCGCAGCGAAAAACTAATAGAATTCATAGGCTTGGGCACGGACGGGGAAAAAAAAGGGATTAAAACGAAACTGCCTCGCCAGTCTCCATATATACGTATGTAGTGGCTTCTTATATATCATACCGCAGGAGGGCCCTTTCTCCTACCGGAGTCATACCTCAAAGCATACCACATATAGAATGGAAAACACGAAATAGTACATTTTTCAAGACTTTTGATTTTGCGCTTTAGATGTGCTTTTTCACTGCCAACCGCGTCCCAACCCAACCGCATTCCTCACGAAGACCATTATCCGACCGGCCGGTAAGATCTCCCGGGGGCCGGGCTGTTCGTTGTATGCGGGCTGGGAAGCACTTCCTGGTGGGATCGAGGTACGGGCGTAGATACCCAGGTGCATGGAAGCACGTACGTTCTTGGTTTGCGTAAAGTTTTTTTTTGGTCCATGTGGGGCCTAGCCGCGGCGGGCTGACGCTCGCCTGCGGTTTCGCGCAAGCCCGGAGCGGCGAAGAGAGGGCCAATCAGTCAGAGGTGACCCGAGGCCGCACAAAAGCAACCGTACTGCATCAAAGGGGTGTACAGCAGTAAAAGTACGCGCGTTGTAAAGTACGTGCATTCGAAACAAAACAAAACAAAAAGGATTGGCGGTTAATACTGCAACTGTATAAAGAACACCTCGGATGGCACCGCGAAGTGTTTTTCGCGAAAATGGCTCGAAGTGACGTCTATCAAAAGCCGAGGCTCGCTCAGCGCGAAGCACCAGCAACATCGTCCCTGTGTTTATTGACGGTATGTATTGATGTTGTACTAAGAGCACCTGGGGTGGCAGGTGTACAGTGACAAACTGCAGCAGCAGCAGCAGCAGCAGCAACAGAATATATGCACACCACAGCAGCAGATTCACATACTTCATCTTAGACATACCTGGTACCCGGTATACACGTATTTACAGCAGTACCGAAAAAGCATACTCGTACACAGGAACACCTCTACCGGTACTATACTCGTAGGACACGAACAACAACAGCGAACATCAGTATAATAATATACGACGCACATACCAAATATCATACGATACTGGTTACTGCTGTATGAACTACTGCGCTACTGGGACGTACAGGTATCAGCAGTAAGCATTAATAGCCCACAAAAATCAAGTGCCGTCGACATTAAAACGGAATCTTGGATACTGAGTGTAGATCATGGGAGAACTACGTATAAATGAAGAACGACGAGTCCGAGTACGTACGTACATAGAACTCGGAACACCTGACAGGAGTATTAATATTAATAGTAGACTCTTGCAACAAAAGACGACAAAAGGCAAGCTCTCGATCATCACATTGTTGACGAAAGTTGCAGCGAACACCGCCCGCGTGTTCACACCATGAGCGCACGCGAGTGAGGCCCTGCCCGGTGCAAAGCAGGCCGGCGGGCACGTGTGCGCATGCACCGGCCAAAAACGTTCACCGCCTCGCGAGAAAACGTCCCGGACATGCTCGTGTATCTGTAGATCACAAGGTCCATATAGACGCAATTATCCCGCACGGGACTGTAAAAACAATACCTGGTAGGTATTACTGCATGAAGAGCCTGTGATAGTGGCATAAAATCCCCCAAGGAAACGTGGGCAGAGTAGGGGTCGGCGAGCACGATGGAGGAGTTTCGGGCCGAGAGGTGCAGCTCATCGCGAGGTACCGCGAAAACGGCTGAAATGTACTTCTGAGAAACGCGGAGACTCGCCCACGGCGAAGCATCAACAATATCCTACATGGTACATGGTATTCATACGGTACGTCATATACTTCTGTATGTGCCAGTATACATGTTTCGATGTCCGAAACCACGACAAAAGCCTGCGCACTTCGGTCAATTGTGACACCTCAGAACAAAGCATGGTACAAGAACAGTTCTCAGTTATCACACATGCTACTACAGCATGTACCAGGTATACAATGTAATACATGGCTTGCAAAGAGAGGACGAGTATCGACCTAAGCTGTAAAAAGTAGGAGAGGAGAGGAGGGGAGAGAAGAGGAGAGGAGAGGAGAGGGAGAGATTCGGGTATTTTTTATTTGGGCACGAGAAACTCACCTGTCGGAGAGTTTCGACCGTCTCCGTAGTCATGCGCAGGGCGAAGCGGGGAGTAAAAACATCCTTGTGTCCCCACTTAGACTGGGCCTGCCGGCACACCGAGTCTATCACGAAACAGCCTACTCCATTATCAAGCACCGAAAACAGGGTGGGGGGGTGACGCGGAGGATAAATCATGAGAGGGCGTTGGGGGAGGGGGGGGGCGGGGGCAAGACAAGGCAGGAGAAACTAACAAAACACGTGAAAATCGACTCTGCCTACTCGGTACCCGGTATTTATTAAGGTCAGTGAGCAAAACTGAACCCCACATACGCGCGATAGAAACGAAGGCGAGTACCTCGAGGGGAGAGGGGACACACCCTAGCGACCACGGCTTTTCCAAAAATCAGCTGAATGGGGGGCATAAAACAAAAGCCTACCGTAGGCTACGCTGGGAGCTATTCGAAGCACGGGAAAGTGATGACTTAAAAGACGAAACAAGAACAAAAAGAATTGAAAAATCACGACAACTGTATCACATGATGACCAGTGTGACCAAGGCCCAGCAAAGCGGTTCACCTCCGATGCGGTGGTGCGCCGGGGCCTTCCGGATGAAACGCTCAATGGCGTGGACCACGCGCTTGTACTCCTGGCGTGCGAAGAACGAGGCAACGCGTGTCCGAAATCGTGGGAGGAAACCCCGCCAAATGCGGTACGTTTGTGAGGAGGGCGGGGGGGGGGGGGGGGGGGGGGGGGGGGGCGTACTCATTTGTTGCTTTCCTTAGCCATTTGACCATTCACCACGCACCCCTTTAGAGACGGAGCAACGTTGGGGGGGAGGGGGGGGGAGGGAAGAGAGAAATCAAGAAAAAAGATAACAAGGCGATTGTTGCAGTAACACGCAGAAAACAAGTAGTGCACGCCGTGGCGAGTAAAACAAGCTACAAAAATAGTTGCTCACTGCTGCTGCTGCTGCTGTCCACAGACGACAGGCACAAGGCGGGGTGCAGAGAAAGAGGCCTGTGTGTATGGGAGGGGGGGGGAGCAGCCCCACTACCATATTTGACCACAAAAACTCCCCCGGATGATAGCTATGTTGGGCTCTGTTTCTTTATCTCACGGAGGTGGTATCCTGCAGTGTGTGTGTGGGGTATCTCACGCATCCCGGTGATGCCTGGTTTGTCTACATTTCAGTTTTTCTTTGTACACCACCTGGGGTGGCTTCTCGCGGGGGGGGGGGGGGGATATCGATGGGGTGATAGCGGTACCACGCGGAAAAATTGGCACATTTAGTATACCCACCCAAAACAACAGAAGGGGCGAAACTAAATTGAGTGATACAGCAAGCCAGGATTATTGGTGCGTTTTGTTTCACTTCCGGCAGGCGTATCACACTAGGGGGTGTGATAAACAAGGGGGCGGTAGAAACAGCGCAGAACTACAGTGGGTACTGGCATTGTTTGCGCATCACTTGTTCTGAAAGAAGCTAGGGCGGGGGGAGGGGGGGGGGGGGCATTGCGCTGTCGCCGTGGCTGGCGCGCCACGCGCTGCCGTCGGAGCTTGAGGCGCAGCAAGCACCAGAGGTGGCTTGAGGATGGGCGAAAAAAAAAAGGAATAGAGGATCGAATCGCGGCTTGAGGCACGCCAACACGCGGTGCCGGGGCCGGCAGGCGCCGGCGCCACGGACACGCTCTGTTCGCGGTTAGGCAAAAGGACTTCGCCCCTCTTGAATGCTAACCTCCATGCGCGGTGGTGCATACCCTCGCGCACCTTCGCGCTGCTTTCGCGTGGACCCTGGGTGTCCTGTTCATTGGTGCTGTTCGGAAACCCCGAAAGAAGGGGGCTGGAACTCCCGACCACACTTGGCTGCCCACGAAAATCGCACTGCAGCAGCAGCAGCAGTGTTGTTGTGCCTGTTGGGGCATGCATGTATCACACAACAGCAGAGACCCCCAGAGCTACAGACCGCAGCGTCCGATAAAAAAGCAACCATCAACAGGAAGCCACAGCAAATACAGCGCGGACAAACTACCGCGTACGCGTGGTGATGTTTCCTGCTCTGCTGGCGGGGGGCAGCCGTGTATAGCGTTGTAGCCGGCTGGTTGCAGCACGCGCTCTGCACTGCTTATGTCCTGTTTGTTGTCTGTGGTGTCTGGGTTATGCACATGATACATGATACAATAAAAAAAGCTGGGAAAAATACTTGAAAAAAAAAGTGAACAACAAAAAAAAAAAAAACGACCTCTGCGAGGATCGGATTGGCGCCTTCAAGTCCAAAAGCTGGCATCGTGACCATCTACGTAACTATACTACGATAAGTATAATCGAAGAGGCGTATTACCTCGTCTTATGTTTTGGCAGCGCGCACAGCACAACGCACACACACATGCAGCAGCACAGCACAACGCACACACACATGCACAGCAGCACAGCAGAATAGAGAGAGATGGTGATGACGGATGACGGACCGCAGCCTCCCAAGGAGCAGCTAGCCTAGCGGTACACCACGGACCTGCGACACGCGCGTGGTGTGGCCCGTTGCCGCTGCTTGTGTTGCTGCTGTGGGCGGGGTTGTAACTTGGTTTTCTTTGCATACTTCGAAGTATTGCCTGATGCCTAGATTTCTTGGGTGTGCCTCGGCCAGTAAACACTAAGACCTATGCCAATGGAAACGCGAAGTTCAAACGTTATTTTTCAAATATGTTGCTTTAAAAAAACAAACGAAAAAATTCTCGCACCACCGCTGTGAGGGAAAAAGATGAAAAATATTTGATTTTTTATTTATTTCCCCCAACGGCTGCAGGCGGCGCAATTTATTTTTTCTCGTTGCAAATTGTCAACACGGTGAAAGAAACCAGCTCGAGCGACGATCGACGCTCGATCTCGACATAGACTCAGCCCACGGCCAACCCGCTCGGTATCTGGCAAGGCCAACGAATATAGACGACGGCCTCGAAGATATCAGGCGGATCCATGGTCTAGGGGGCGAGAGCTTGCCGGCGGTGTCGTACGGTATCCTCCCAAACCTGAAAAAAAGTTTATTTTTTGCCATTCGAGACGGATGGAGAAGTTTTGTCTTCGGTTTTGTGCAAACCAGCGGCCAAATGTGTTTTTATCATACGCCTGGTCAGCTCCCGCCACATGACACCGGCCATGGTGTGAAGACGGTGACCCTAGGGTGGGTCGGAGCCCCTAACGAGCGCACTCCGTTCAGAATTCATGACGCAATTGTTGGTTTTGTTGATCGATGTCTGTCGAGGACTCGGAATCTCGCCGCTTCGAATCAAAGATCGGCCTGAGTTTTTCTCAAGCCGATGTTGGCCCAACATCGGCCCCAGGTTTGCTTTTTTCGGGCTTTTCCAAAAGTTAGGAACATTTTTTTTTTTTACGTGGCCCATAGGAAGCGTGTTCTGATTTTTTTTGGCGGGTATCTTTGAAATTCAAACTTTTTATTGAAACTTCGCTGTCCCATTAGCATAGGTCTAAACGTCAGGAACGCAAGGACAGAAGAGGTACTCGATGTTGAATCCAAACGGTACTTACGTTTCCGTCCAGAGTGTACATGGGTCTGTCACACAGAAAGCAGCAGCAAAGATAGGGACAGCAGTAGATGGTGGATGGATTACGGACGGCAAGGCTCCGATGAACACAACCAGGCACGACAGAGTACAGCGCATGTGGGTGTGTCGCACACGCACGGCGTATGGGCGGCAGCGAGGTACCGTTGTGCTCTGTGCAAGTTGCCTGTTGCCTACCTGGTATATCTCTGGGCTATGTGTCCATGAGAGCCCAGGGGAAACAAACAGACGATATTTTATCGGCACGTACTCACAAAACCTCTCGGTATGAAACCAGGGAAATCATCTTATCCACTCCCACCGGAGAAGGAAAAAATAAATCGAGCGCCCGCCACGCGCTCCCAGAGTGCGCGGATCGCGGCGAGACCTCGACCAATCATTGATTCCGGCCGGGCTTTCCGTGTCGGGAGTGCGAAGCGTTTCGCCGAAAAGTGCTCGTACGAAGAAAATAGTTGAAAAACGTACCAGGTACGAAAGATTCACAAAAATACGTACAGCAGTAAAACCCTGGTGTATTGGACACCAGAGTACCAGGTAGCCGTGATATTTACCCTGGTACGTGCTGCTGTAATTACTCATTACAGCAGTGCGAGTGCTGCTGCTACATCGATTCCATGGTACGAAACAAAAGACCTTACGTACGTATGACATGATATGTATATCGCGGACAACAAAGAGAGACCAAGGTAGAAAAATAAATGGAGAACGCACAGGGTACCAAATCCAGCAGAAAGAAAAGTGCTTGAATTGTGACGGAAAAATCGAAGTACCATGGCAATACATATCTTACGCACAGGAGTACGAGTCCCCGAGAGATAACGGCGCTGAACGGCACGAGCCTATGATAGCCGCCCCTCGCATGTACCACGGAAGTTTTGTTTTTTCGGTCGTAGTGCGAGCGTAACAGGCGGCTGCGTTCCGCGCCCCCAGCGGCGTACTGGACTCCCTTGCGTTTATAAGCCTTGAGGACTTTTGGGGCCGCACCGAGCAAAAGGCAAGCTCCGCAGCAAGGAAAATTGAAAAAGCTTTACGAATACGTGGAAAAAAGGCTGGAAACACATGATGTATCCGTGAGGCTGTCTTCCTCGTGTCTCGAGACCTGTGCCCGTACGATACACACCAAGTACTCCAAGGCTGCTTGCTTACTCTTGAGTGTGCTGGCACCAGTGTGCAAAACAAAGACAGTTCGAGCAATGCTATCCTTTTGTCCAAACAAAACTTCCCATGCGGACCGGCCGCCCAGAGGGGGGGCATCGAGGCAAGAGGCAGGACACCTCGATCCCCTTGCACCATTTCCCCCTGGTTCACCAACGCTCAATCGTAGGGCACTCTCTTTGATCTCAGCGTAATTATTGTTGGGTGGATCGATCACCTTGACATTGTCGAGAGCCGTCGCTGCGGCTGTCTTTACTCTGGACGCGGAGATTGGGCGCGTAGAGGTCGCCAGCGCCTTCAGCGCCTTGTGCATTGCGACCGACCCATCCCAGTTATCGTTCGACATGGCACAAGCTCCCGCTCCGGGCCTACTCGCAATCTTCGTCGCCCCTCCCTCTGGTTGCGCTGCTGGGAGCAAAGGGGGTATTCACCTGTATTCCTGCCTAACAGAGGCCTTCCAATGTTTTATGAAACCCGTTGTCGAAGCCGAAACCCGAAAAAACGGAAAAACCGAAGCACGAATCTTTGAATCTTTGTATCTTTGTGCCGATACCCTGCACGCTCTGCTGGTTGGTTGAGTCACGAGTACATAGCTGATTTACGAGCACCACCGTGCACATGCTCCTCGAAGGCGTTAGCAAAATCCGAACCCAACTTGGTGAATATTCAATTTTTCCGATATCTATAAGTATCTGCACCATGCTGTCCACGACGTGGTGTCGGACGATGTACGATTTCTTGTCATTGTCGCCGCTGATGAAGCATGTATGTACGTAACGTACACACAGCAGCAGTGGTAGCAGTTTTTGTCTGTCGATGTAGTCGTTGTTGGAGCTTGTAACGAAAACAGGGGCGCGCACAGAAACACGAAACACGACCATAACGCCAACCCCGACAAACAAGGCGATTCAATAGCATGCGCACGAAAGGCAGACGAAGGGGCGAGATCGATCGACCGAGAGACGGCGCGATCGACCGCAAAACGATGGCGATGCGGTCGGCTGAGCGACATGACGATCGACGACGGAAGATGGCCGAAGGCCGGAAGCAAAGCACCGAGCGACCGGATGATTGGCGGTCGCGAGCAAGCGAGCGGGCGGCGCCGACGGCGCGATGGACGAACGGAGCGACGTCGTTGTCACACAGCTAGCTGTGCTCTGCTGCTGTAGCTACTATTAATATTAACACCTGGTATTAATATTAATACTGCTGCTGCTGTTTGTTTGCTGCGTTGTTTTTAGTATCCGGATATGGACGGGTAGAAAGAACGGTTTATGTCGTACAGTAGATAGGTTTACTTCACACGAACACCATGGCGTAAATGGAATGTAGAACAAGCACGTCCCATGAGCGTGCCTGGCGTAGTACGCAGCTTGCAAAGTTGAGTTTCAACCACTCAACCGATCGTGCTCACAGCTGACGTATTTGTGTGAACAGGAAGACCACCAACCACCACCACCAGATCTCCGCTGTGCGTGTGTTCTTCACATTAATAGAAATTGATACTCAGTTCCATCAACTCAATGTTAAGTCGTTCTTACTTTTGTTACGGGCTACAGGCTAAAAAACCTAAACCTTCAGGTATTGGACTTTATACCGGCGGCCTTCGTTACACCCTTTTTTTCAATAAAAAAACGGCAACAAAACGGCAACGACGAATGGACGACGAGAAACGATACAAAACTTACTACCGGTATTATACAAGTACGTCGTGTACTGGCATTATTTCAATATGTACCAGGTATGACGCGCAGCGAGCGAGCGATGAGTGATGGGCGCGCAAACTGCAATTACTTCTACTGCAGAACTGTTATTGTGACTATTTATAACTGCAGCACTAGTTTTTTTAACCTTTCATCCACACACGCGAAAAATCAGTGTTAGCAGCAGTGTTTTGTGGTGAACCGCGTTGTCAGACCAACCCCAATGGAACAGCACCTACAGTACTTGTACTGACTCGAATCTCCATTTTTTTGGTCGGAGCACCCACCACCACCCCCACCCTGGTCTCATATAATATGAACCTGATTCCATTTGGCACTCCCTGCTCCCACTTAGTGGTGCAGTCTGTAAATAAATGTAATCGTCCCTCCTAGGAGCACACGGAGGCCGAGCGAACGCGAAGCGCGAACCGTAATCGTGTGGGTTGCAATTAGTGTTTCAATTCTATAAATGCAGTTCGTCCCCGCCCACGGTTGATGCGAATCGTGCTGGTCCCCATCGCCAATACTTGAACGTGCCCGCTAGGTCAAGTGTCCCGCAAGAAACTTCTACCCGACTACTGTATCATGGGTTACGAGGGGGGGGGGGGAAGCACATACGTACGGAGGCCACCGACGTTTTGCATGCGCGAGTACTCACGTCCTGTTCAGTTGTTGGCCAAGGCTCGTAATACAGTTTGGGGTTGGGGGGTCACATTGAAGGCCTCTTTTTTCACCTGCTCAAAGCCACTCTTGTGCGAGTGGCTGCCCCACTGATTTCCAGTCTTGGGTACCAAGCTGTTGTGGTACGGGTCCGTTCGCGGTGTGCACCGCCATGGAGTTGTTCGTTACGCCGAGGTTTTTCAACGCTTCTTGTTTCGTTGTAGAGCTCCAAAACTAAAACAGCAAAACATTACCGCCCTCCACTGGTGCTACCTCAGACTAAGCGCTGGAGAAGTCATCGTCTTATTTCGCAGAGTGCCTAGTATTGGTAGGTGACCCGACTCCCTCCCCCCCCCCCTGTGCAGGTCGTTATACAGCTATACAAGCAAAGGGTATATAGACGGACCCCCCCCCCCCCCCCCCCCCGGCCCCAACGGGAAAACGTCGAGCACGAGACCTACTAAAATTAGACACTGGGGAAGCCGTCCTCAAGACCCAAAAACGTTGCCTAGACCAAAGCTAAACGCAGGGGGCGGACAGAGGTTGACAACGCCCGAGTGCTGCACTGAAGGGTTTTCCGTTGCTCGCCGGCATTACAATGCCATAGTCATACCTGGCACACCGTGCCATGCCAAATGTGCCAAACCTCAGACCAAATCGTTCCACAATGGGGTCACAAAAACAGAAAAAAAGGCAAAAACGATGGGCTTCTGCAAAAGGTGCTTGACCGTTTCAGTGACGGCCTTGGCTTCGTCGTCCAAGTCGTTCTCGTCGTCACTATTGTTGTTGTTGTTGTTGTTGTTGTTGTTGTTGGTGGTGGTGGTGGTGGTGTTGTTGTTGGTGTTGTTGCTGGCGTTGGTGTTGGTGTTGGTGTTGCTGGCTCTTTGCTGTTGGGGTTGCTACCGCTCTGCTGTTGTTGCTGTTGCTGCTGTTGTTGATGTTGCTGCTGCTGATGCTTGCTGGTGCTGATAATTTACGGTGTTGTCTTTGTTGCTGAAGTTGTTGCTGCTGCCGTATTTTGGTGCGCAAAAAGCAACCCATCAGCTTCCACCAATCGATGCCCCCGCGTGCGCACAGCTACTGTGGATGGGAGCCGATGTAATCCTTCACCAAGTCCACCAAGGAAACAGCATCAAACTTTGACCAGACGTTGATAACCTGGAGGGGGCGTAGCGTGGGCATGGGCAGGGAGCAAGGGTTTCCATTTCCCGAGAGGCGTTTTTCAGCAAGAGAGCATGACGCGACCAGGTGAGGGGCGAGAGGGAGGGGGGCGAGAAGGGACGGGGGAGGGGGGAGGGATACTGATAGCAAGAATCAAGAGAACACGCGCACAAGTCATGGGAGCATCATTCGGCTGCCTCCATCAGATCCAACTCCTTTATTGACACAATACAACATTAGCTGCCGGTTCAAGCGAAACATCGGATGACTGCAGGCACACATAATACGGGTTTCGGTCAAGACAAAAAGGGGCGCGCACCCAACCCTCCCCTCCCTTTCGCCCCCCCTCCCTTCCCCCCCCCCCCCCAACCACCAAGCCCTTCCTCACCCCCCGCCCTCTCTTTTTCCTCCTCCCCTCTCCCCCCCCCCTCCCGCGCCCCCCCCCCCCCCCCCCCCCCCCTCCAAACCACCAAAGCTCACCCTGCCCAGGTCAGGCTCGATTAGAAAGGCAGTGATGTCGCGTTGCCCCCCTGTGGTGACTCGGTACGCCAGCATCCAGGCCCCGCTAGTGTCGCTCAGGACCGGGAAAAATATGCGGCTTTTCTTCGTGGTTTTACGGTTGCTCGCAGGCGGGTCAACCGTCACCGCCACAACGTCAACCATCTTCTTGTTTTGCGCGTTCGTGGGCCGTGCAAGGTGGTGGTGGTGTTGCCAGTGGTTTTAGCGGTGGTGGGAGTGGTGGTGTTGATGGTCGTATTGGTGTTCGTATTGGTGTTCGTGTAGGTGGCGTTATTGATGCCGGTGTTGGCGTTGCCATTAGCCGTGTTGGGGGTGGCGGCAGCGGCAATGGAGGCGGGGGAGGAGGCGGGGGAGGAGGAGGAGGAGGAGGAGGAGGAGGCGACCGCGAAATGGGGGGGGCGAGGCGTAGTACAGTGGTGTATGGTTGTGTTTCCCGTCATCACAGGGTCCCACATGAAGGCCAAGCAAGAGTCGGCGAAAACATACGCGCGGTGGAGGGGTGGCAGGGGGGCGAGTTGGTGACGAGTGATGAGATTGGCAGGAGAGGCAGGGCGCGCCGAGTCGGAGAGGGCTGCGAACGGGGGGGCAAGCTTTCGCGGATTTCACCCGAAACGAGCAACTCGTTGCCGCCGCGGGTGAGAAATCGTCAGCCTCTCCTTTCTACAAATTTCGGGTGGCCCGACACGTACCGTTTTAATATACTGTACTGCAATGGCATTGGTAAATCGGTGCTACTCTGTACTATGACACCATGCTGGACATTCTCCTCGATAACAAATGAAGGCATGTTCCGGGAGGGGAAAAGGATAGATGACTGTGACCAAGTCTTGGTCAAAAAGGCCGCTGGGCGTTAAAAACACATTGCGAAATGACCTGGAGAGTAAACGCGAAGAGTACAACCAACAACAACAACAACAACAACAACAACAACAACGACAACGAGCGTGGCTTCGTTTATCGAGTTTCCAAGCGAATCTTATCATCAAAGGTGTGGCTCCAATCTTTGTTCCGAAATTTGGATCCACAGGACAACGATATTACTGTCGTACTATTCATCTCTGCCGCGGATCTTTCGATGTAAATAGTGCACTGGATGAGGTCTCCTGCTCCGGCCGGCGGTCCCGTCCAAACTTCTTCATCCCATACTGCCCACCGCACTGGGGCCATGTTACCTCACCACCGGCCCGGAGCATTCATGATACCGCATATAATCTACTTTGTACATCCGTTTCCAATGATGGGTCTCTACCTTCGCTGCCCATAAGCTATAACGAGCCCCTCCATGTCACAAAGACTACACCCGCCCAAGTGCCGAACATGTCACAAAACCCGATCGTACTCATGCAAAAGCCACGCACAGCTTCCATTGGGTTGGGCGGGGGCGGCGGGCGGGAGGTCGGTCACAACAGAGAGAAACGGTGGGAAAAAGAGCAGGCCGTCCATGACCCGAAACGCATCACCTTGCGCGGCATGCGCGTGTTGAGCTCGTACATGGCCTGGCGCATCTCCCCGCTTCCCGGGCTCGGTTCTGCCACCACCAGCAGCGGCTTCGTGCCTTGGAAAAGCCCGTAGTTTACCTGTTGGAGATGGTAAAACGGAGGAAGCA
Organism: Nereocystis luetkeana; assembly: GCA_031213475.1. Taxonomy (NCBI): domain Eukaryota; class Phaeophyceae; order Laminariales; family Laminariaceae; genus Nereocystis; species Nereocystis luetkeana. Next base: position 5,091,783 of record JARUPZ010000020.1, read on the forward strand.
AGCGACACATTGACAATTATAATCCCGAAAAAGAACCAAACTGAAACGAAATAAAACAAAACAAACGGCGAAAAAGCGCGACGAAACGAAGTGAACATGTACCAGGTATATGACGTCAACAACTAACGAAACGGACTAAAAGAAAACAAAAACAAAAAATATAAACAAGAAACTGCAAACAAACGAAACGAAAATAATTGGGACGATACGAAAGGGAGGACAAAACGAACGGCAACGACACTAACCGACATGAGCCGGATCGAAACAAACCGTAATGAAACGAACCCATGAACTCAACCGGCAATAATCGTTTAAAGCCGAGCCGAGCCGAGCCGAGCCGAGCCGAGCCGAGCCGAGCCGAGCCGAGCCGACACGACCCGACCCGACACGACCCGAACCGAACAACCGAACTGAACCGAACAATCGAACCGAACCGAACCGAACCGAACCGAACCGAACCGAACCGAACCGAACCGAACCGAACCGAGCCGAACAACCGAACCGAATCGAACAACCGAACCGAACCAACCCGAACCGAGCCGAACCGAACCGAACCAAGCCGAACTGATACAAAAACAAACCGAAAACGAAACGAAACTAAGCGAGGCGAAACGTACCTACTGTAAAGATCAACTCACATTGACCCCCTCCGTGTCCACCAGCACCCGCCAAGCGTCTAACGGGGCGAAGTCGCCGCTCGAGAAAGATTGTTGCAACTGCTCTCAAAAACGGACAGAGGGGGCGGGAGGGCAAATGGCAGGGTGTACAGCGGGGGGGGGTGGAGATAAGGAGGGAGGCGGGTGAGAACGAAGAAAGGCGGGCGGGCGGGAGGGAGGGAGGGAGGGAGGGAGGGAGGGAGGGAGGGAGGGAGGGAGGGAGGGAGGGAGGGAGGGAGGGAGGGAGGGAGGGAGGGAGGGAGGGAGGGAGGGAGGGAGGGAGGGAGGGAGGGAGGGAGGGAGGGAGGGAGGGAGGGAGGGAGGGAGGGAGGGAGAGAGGGAGGGAGGGGGAGGAGCGTAAGCGGGGAGGGAAGGAGGGAAGGAGGGAGGGGGGCAGGGAGGGAGGGAGAGGGAGGGGAAAGAGCGTGAGCGGGGAGGGAAGGAGGGAGGCAGGGAGGGAGGGAGAGGGAGGGGGAAGAGCGTAAGCGGGGAGGGAAGGAGATAAGGAGGGAGGAGGGAAGGGGGCGAGAAAGAAGAAGGGCGGGCGGAAGGGAAGGAGGGAGGGAGGAGGGTGTGCGTTGCGGACGACAGTTTTTTAGTGCGTCGCGACCAAGAGTACCAGAGAAAAATCCAATCCGGTCACTAAGCGTAAGATTGCCGATGGTAGGAAACCCCGTGTAAACGTTCGCAAAGCGTGACGTCGCGTCCGCGCAAGACGGCGAGGGAAGAGCCCCACCTCGAGGTGAGGGGGGTGGGAGGGTGGAGGAGGGAAGTGGGCATCGCAACACTACATCCCATTCCGCTCCACTCCACTCCACTCCACCCGACTCAATTTCCCTCCACCCCACCACCCCACCACCACCAGTATGGATGACAGCAGGTAAATGAACACTAGGACGCCCAAGTGCGACGAGTAGTGCAGAATTAAGAGGGACTGGGAATGTACACACTCAAGACAAGTAGAGACGTGACGAAGTTGAAATGGCAACAGAAAGAAAGGAACATGCCAAAAAAAGAGGGTGTCAGCCACAGCTGATGGAGCTGTACGGGAGAAAGCAGCGAACGGGCGAGAGCTGGAATAAGATTGGGTATCGTAGTCGAGAACGTACGGACTGATACAGGAGGAAACCAAGAAGAGATGATGTCGGCAGATAATCTGGGGGGGTACTGGGCAGGAGTAGAGAAGTAGAAGGAAGGACACAAAGAAGGGAAAGGCTTGACTTAAGAAAAAATCAGACGAAATCGTAGAAACATTTGGAGGTATACGGGGGGGTTAAGAGGACAGAGGGGAACACATATTCGCACTGCCCAACGGACATCGTGAAAAAGAAAAAGCTTAAACTGCGATTTCGTGTAGGGTACCTGGCCCTGCCAGAAAGAAGGAAGAGGCGTATCGGTAGCCGAGAGAAGGAGGAAGTGAATGCACAGGTTTGCCCTTGCGGCAAAGCATTGAAGAGTAGAACTCATACAGTGGAAGAGAATGAAATAAACAAGGCGAAACAGGACGTGTTCGAGGAGGACATACGGGAAATAGACGAACGTGACGGGGGAGGAGTTTGGTACACTATCAATATATAGTAGCGAGAAAACGATCGCTTACATAGGAGATAGATGGCGGCCATAGGCGGCGAAGCAGGAAGGGGAGAAGACAAGCAAAACTTTTCTATGTACTATATCGAAACAATGTAATGAGCACCCAACTGTCGGATGTGTCTATTACGGGGGGGCATAGTATATAGGACCAAATATTGTTAGTAAAAATAGCGAAATATATAGGTTTTGGTGTTACCGTAGGTCCTATTTAATATGGCCCCCCGTAATAATTGGAGTTCGTAGCCTCGACAGGGTTCGTAGCCTGTGGCCAAGTGACTCAATGCAAGCAGCGAATGAGTACGCCCCCACCCTCCCCACACCCCCCCCTCGCCTCTCTTGCCTCCTCCAGGTGTTACCTGTTTCTCTACGCGTTCGGCCAGCTTCTTCTCCGCTGCTTTCGGGCCTAAATTATCAGCCGACACGCGCGCGCCCCCGGAGAGCATCGCCTCAAAATCGTTGTACTCGTTCTGTTAGAGCAGGCCAGGTATAAGACGGAGGGCAACCGGGGGTGGAGACGGAGGTGGGGGGTGGGAGAGGCGAGGGGAGTATGAAGAGGACACACGGATGGAAGATTGTCGCGGAAGGGGAGGGTAAGGAGTAGGGGGGGGGGGGTAGGAGAGGCGGGAGGGGTGGGGGGGGGAGGTGTACTCGATAGGAGAAATGTACCAGATCTCATGGACGGCCGTAGTCGTATGACCATGGACCCTCGCATCCTCACAACGCCGGGACGGAGTACGTCGTGTTTCGCCGCCCAGGCAGACACTGCTTGCACCAAGCGCGAAGCGCCGTGAGGAAATTGGGCGAGTCGCATGAAGGGTGAGCTGCATCCTACCAAGAACCGGTTTTCAGGCGGACTTGCAGTGGATGACAGCTTCAATTGTATGGATGTGTTTTCTGGTGTGGGCGGGGGTGAGGCGGGGTAGAGGGGATTGTAGGGGTAGGGGTAGGGTGGTGATAACAGGACAGTTCAGAGTATCGCCGGCCGCAGTAGTCGTTGTAGTAGCTCTGTTAGAGCGAGCAAGCGAGGGGGGGGGGGGGGGGGGGGGGGGGGTAGGGGAGGGGGAACGAAGAGGACGCACTAAAAAAAAGGTAAACATATACCATCGTGTAATAGGTGAGTTGCGCTTTTGGGGTTCCTCGGAAGGAGGTTGGGGAGAGGAGGCGTTTTTTTGCGGCCAGGGGCGCAGGATCCGTCGAACGCCCGTTGAGGCCGCGGACAATACACACAGACAGAAAAACAGGCAAACACAGGACAAACAAGTGCACAGACACGCCCACGGATTTCACATGCACACATAGTTACACTCACATACACACACGCCCCTTCCACACAATTGTACTATTACGGGGGACCATAGTTAATAGTACCTATGGTATACACGAAAACCTATATATGCAACCATTTTTACTAGCAATATTTGGTCCTATTAACCCTTTTAGAACCGCAGTCCCGATTTGGGGACAAACTACTTAAAATTTGAGTGGATTGTCCCCAAAATGAGACCGCAGTTCTAAAAGGGTCAACTATGGTCCTCCGTAATACATTGATGCCACAGCAGTAGTTGGACATGGATAAACCGCGATGAATCGTATGGCAAGGTGGCGCGAGGGACAACCAAAGAAGCCGGCCTATCACCGAAGAACGTGCTCCGATTTCTCGTCGACCTGTGTCGTTGCCCCTCAAGCAGCAGAACTACTATTAACCCCTTTAGAACCGCAGTCCCGTTTTGGGGACAAACTACTTGAAATTTGAGTGGTTTGTCCCCACATATGGGACTGCGGTTCTAAAGGGGTTAACACCACTATACACTACAGTACCAATATACAATACGAATAGGATACATATACAAACACAAAAAAAAAAAAAAAAAACATCAGCTGTGAGATCGAGCATGACATACCGGGTGTGCAATACCGGTCGGCAGTACCAGCGTACTCCGTACAAAGTAATACCGCCCGTATCTACTTCCAGTATACCTGGTATACCAATACTGCCAGCAATACCACCAGTGTATACCACCAGCATGTACCACCAGTACACCATTAATACCTGGAATCAAGTACAAACCAACAACATATTTTTGACATATTCAGAGCGTACAGCACTGGTATAACCTGTGCGTGGTCAGCAGTATCGTACCAGTATACCACGCGAACGGCATACCACCGCGAGCAAACCTCTGAGGCCACGGGAGAGCGGTTCATCTTCGGGGCTTTCCCAGCCACGACGGCGTCCCACTGTGCCTTATCTTTCAGGGTGTCGTAGTCCGCGTAGGATGCCCGAGGGTTTTCCACGGACGGAGACGGGCGTGATCCTGAACCGAGAGGGGGTGGGGGGTGGGGGGCGGGGGGCGTACTCAGTTTGTTGCATGCCTTGAGTCATTTGACCATTGGCCACGCACCCCAATCGAGACGGGGCACCGTTCCTACTCCTCTAATAGAAGGAGGTTTTTCAAGTCACGCCAAGGCCACGGCGGAACTCTCAGGATCTCAGTATTCTGTAGTCGAGCAAGCGCGCGTAGGCGTTTCGCCAACACTTTTAACGACATGGAAACAGAGTAAGGGACTTGCAAACAATAAATCAGTTTTTCTAAAACTCAGAAAACTGCTTAAATAATGAAGCAAGAAGATCCAAAGCTTTTCAAGTTTTAATTTTTACAAGATATTTGGGCCGAATAATTGAATACCTGGTACCCCTCTCACGGGATCGTAATTTTCCTGGACGCACTGTTTTCGGGTACTTAAGGTTACTACAGTAGTTCAAATACGCACCGGAAAACAAGCGATTTTTTTTAAGAAAACCGGTTTTTCATCGGTGGTGTAGCCATGGTCCTCCGCTTCATAATAGTGGCAAGGCGCACCAAAGCTCAGATATTGCAGCTTTGGGTGCTGCTTGCGCGTAACTGTTAGTTCACGAAGTCAACCACCTTGTGAGTTGCTTCTGGCCGCTTATCGCTGCTGTCTGGTGCCCCCGACATTTTCACACGCCCCACAAGGAGCGTGATTCAATTCCGCGGTCTGGTTGCCTGTGAGGAGCTGGAGCTGTCCGCAAGTGAAGTGCGCACGTTCAGCAGGGTATTTTTTTTTTGGGGGTCTTGCGAATTTCGACGATTTTCGACCACTGCAACGCCTCAATGTCGAGGGGTATATACCACAAAAAGCAAGCGGGGGAGGTCTCCCTCCGCACCCATCCTCCCTCCACTCCTCACCTCCATGGTCTGCCGTGCTGTCCAGCAGCCGGTCGTAGTCCTTATACATCCCACCGTGCCTCCCCTCCTCGCGACCGCTCGGCCACACCGCCCCTCCCTCCCCCGCCCCCGCTCCCGCCGTCGCCTCGGCGCCTCCTTTGCCTCTAGCAGACCCTCCATCACCCGCTGTTGTTGCTGATGCCGCTGCTGCTGCTGCTGCGGCAGGCACGGAAGGCGAGGCCGCATCTCGCCATGATCTCTCCGGCTTGATCTTTCCACCTCCTGACGCCGCCGCCACAGGCTATGTTTTTTTTGGGGGGGGGTGAGGAATTCGCATGTTTTGCGGCGGCGGGGGAAGAGGGAGAGGGGGGGGGAGTGTACTCATTATCATGCATGGTCGTAGTCGTATGACCGTACACCCTCGCACCCCTACAATGCCGGGACGGAGCACGTCGGGTTTTTACCGACCAGGCAGACATTGGTTGTGCCAAGCGCGAATCGCCGGGAGGTGTTGGGCGAGTCGCATGAAGGGTGAGCGGTATCCTACTAAGCACGGCTTTTGAGGCGGATTTTCTTGCAATATGGATGACAGCGTCAATGAATTGATTTAATATCAGGTGTGGTCACTTCCAGAGACAGCAATGGGTTCACCACGTAACTGCCTCGTGGGTGTCTTACCATATACAAAACTACCAGGTACCTTATACGATCATCCCCCTTGAGCGAAGCAGTTGTTCTCCCCGCACAAAAACGATCTAACTCAACCGCCAGCCGTGATAACCGCTAAGAAAAAAAAGAAAAAAAACGGTACTCTGGCTGTATACTTAGTATAGCTCACCTAGTGAGAGGCGTGTTTTACAGCGTCGTCTCTAACCGACGTCAACTCAACCTATATATACACCAGGTATATACTATAGGGGGGCGGGGGAGGAGGGCAAGGAGGTTGCATGTTTTACGACGGTGGGAGAAGGGGGGGGTGAGGGGGTTTGCATGATTTGCGGGGGCAGAGGAGAGCGAGGGGGCGGGGTTAAGCGAGCGCGACGAGTACAAGAGTGGAGCTTTAAAGTAGGAGAGGGGGGGGGTGGATCGGTCTATCACCTTGTCGGCGACCTCTCCGTCCGCGGGCAAGTCTCCGCTCTCCCTGAGCTTGTCTTCGAGCTCCTTCTTCAGCCGTTCCTGCTTGGCCTTGGCCATCTGCTCCATCAGCTCCCCCTGCTTGCCCATCCCACCCTTCGAGAAACCCTTCCTGTTGAGGCAACGCGTACAAGGTGGGCCGTAACGTCAACTATTACGGGGGACCATAGTAAATAGGACCAAATATTGTTAGTAAAATAATTAAATTTGTAGGTTTTTGTGCGTACCGTAAGTCCTATTTACTATGATCCCCGGTAATGACCCCTTCGGAGCTTCACGCGTACTGCAATAAAAAAACGGAACAAGACACATGAAGATTTAAAGCATTGGCCGCAAGAAGCAACACAAATCGGCCGGCCCCGCTGGGGCAAGGGGTGATGCAATTGGTGTCCGACCCACAACGTAGAGAAGGCAAGCTGCTCCACGGCAACCACGGCAGGGACGCAGGTTCCGATAGAGCGATGCCAGGGCACTATCTGTTTGCGCAGATTGAGGGCTATTGGGGGCTGGGGATGTCGTCTTGTTTGATGGTTTCTTCGGCTGGCCGACGGTACCACTCCTGCTGCTGCTGCTGCTGCTGCTGCTGCTGCTGCCGCCGCCGCCGCTGATGCCGCTGCCGCCGCTGCTGTGGTATTGCTGCTCCTTCTGCTGCTGGTCGTATTTTGTATTTTGTCTTCAACTTTCAAGAAAACATGAACAAACCGCATAATGCAGCAATAAACAGAAGAAAGCGTCGAGACAAGCGTATTCCATACCAGGGTTGCCGATCGAAGACATCACACACATCCCCTCTGCCATACAACCCCCGCCCCCCTTCAAGCTTGGCCACTAATAGGCGAGAGGTCCGACCTGAACAGCGGTCGACACCGTCGAGCGTGGCTATCCCGTGGTCGCATGCTTGAATCAGAAGCTTCCTCTGAGGGCAGCGGGCCAGCCGGTTGCGTTGCAACTGGACGCAGAGAGCGCGATAGCGGGATAAGGGTAACATACGCCCCGACCCACCCAGGGAGAGTGATCAACAATAATCGAGAGCTACGCATGACTCCACACAGACGCAGCACTCTGACTGACCACGGCCCATATCGGGTGTGAATGAACGTCCCCTGTCCCTCAACTCGTAATCATACATATCGATGTGGAAACCCATGTATTGCCGAGGCTCCAACAGATCATCATCAGATCTACAACCGCTTGTGGAATGACGAGCTGGAAGGGCACGGTCGCTTCCCTGCTGGCGCTCGCGTGGTGAGGGTGAAGTGCATTCCCCGATCAGGCTGTGCATGCCTGCATTGCATCCGTAGGAGTCCTCGACGCGCGCGCCTCAAGGCAGAACGCAACGATATATCATCTCGCGCAGTGAAACCAGCAGTTATGGTTATAAAGTCAGTCGTTTATCCGGCCTGCTATCCTGCTATTTTTTTTTTTTTTTTTTTTTTTTTTTTTTTTTTTTTTTCATCCCATTCATTATCTTTCGCACATCTTCTTCTCTCTCTCCTTCCAACAGATCCGGGGTCACATGGCAGGCTCTTCTCCCCCTTCCGCTACGGTACGTGCCTTCATTTTTTATCGCGAGAAGATTTCAGCCTTTTCTTCCCTCGTCGACTCGCATCGAATTGTGCCTACCCACGCTGCAAGGCGCTCTCAACAATTGAATCCCTTTTTTTATTTTTGCAAATAAAGTCAAAGTCCGACCCTCCTAGGGCTCGAACCCAGGACTCAAACAAGTAGAATTCGAGGTTAACCACTTGAACCACCGGGGCGACCGGTATGCACGGCGGTGGTGGTACGTCTATACAGCTCTGCTCGGAAATGTAAGGACTTTTTATATAGAAATGGATATTCAATCTGTCCTTACATTTTCGGACAAGGAGGTGTAGAGCTGTACGATGACGTATCGTATGATATCGACGTGTCTAGTGTTGAGGTTGCATGCACGTGCTGCTGTTTGCTGTACAGCAGTACTCGTATATAGTAGGCTCACGAAGACTACTCGTGGAGGAGTCGGGTCGGTTCGGGTCTTGGGCTACACGACGCTGCGTACCCTGTAGAGAGGGAAGGAATGTCAACAAGGGTTTCCTTCTCAGTGCGAGTATGGTATGGTACTCGTATGGTGTAACAACTACGTGGTACAGCAGAGTATTCTTTTAGAACTCTAGTCCCGTTTTGGGGACAAACCAGTCAAATGCCAAGTAATTTGTCCCAATTGTCCCAAAACGATACTGCAGTGCTAAAAGGGTTAATAGTACAGCAGCAGTACAACAAAAGTAGGAGTACGCAATATGATACGTTTTCAGATTATTAAATAGTATTCGTGGCAGTGGTACAGCGTACAGCAGTACAGCGGTTATTTAAATAGTATGATCAACAGGATATGGTGCAGGATATGGTGCCTGGTGCCACATGTATGATGCGCCCCCACCCTCCACCCCCACAGCGCTTACTGCGGTCCCTCCGCTGTTTGTACGTACTCGCACGCGCCCACTACGAAATGATAAGTCTTGTGGTCGTACAAAATAATGTAAAAAATATTTTCGCACAATTCAATACGGTAACACAATTTCCGAGACGGTTTTCTCGCCAACAAGGAGGCCACAAACAACGAAAATAGCGGCAGCAGCAGCGTCTCTGGAAAGATCTCGCCGAAACTTTTCCTTTCCATAGGCAGGGTGCGTCGCTCAGCGTTTGCTCTCTCTCTCTCTCTCTCTCTCTCTCTCTCTCTCTCTCTCTCTCTCTCTCTCTCTCTCTCTCTCTCTCTCTCTCTCTCTCTCTCTCTCTCTCTCTCTCTCTCTCTCTCTCTCTCTCTCTCTCTCTCTCTCTCTCTCTCTCTCTCTCTCTCTCTCTCATCTCTCTCTCTCTCTCTCTCTCTCTCTCTCTCTCTCTCCTCTCTCTCTCTCTCTCTCTCTCTCTCTCTCTCTCTCTCTCTCTCTCTCTCTCTCTCTCTCTCTCTCTCTCTCTCTCTCTCTCTCTCTCTCTCTCTCTCTCTCTCTCTCTCTCTCTCTCTCTCTCTCTCTCTCTCTCTCTCTCTCTTCTCTCTCTCTCTCTCTTCTCTCTCTCTATCTATCTCTCTCTCTCTCTCTCTCTCGAGAAAATCCGATCGGAAAATCGTCCGAGTGGGGGTGTTGTTATCTTATCACCGTGTCGATTGTTAATGCGGCAGCCCCGTTTTGGGGGCAAACCGCTTTATATCCAAGTAGTTTGTCCCAAATACGGGACTGCAGTCCTAAAAAGGGTTTTAACTGCTGTTAATGCGGCAGTAACGGCAGTACGTACAGCAGTAGCGGTGGTCTATATGATCGTCTCTGCGAGCGCATGTGATTCCGTACATGTCACTACTACTACTGATTGTGTATATACTACGATATACAAGGCGCTTCGCTCCGCGGGCGGCCTACGCCGCCCGCTACGCTCGCTCAGGAAGAAAAAAAGTATATGAAATTATGCGAAGCGAACAGAGGTCCACGATTGAGTTTAGTGTTTTCAAGGATCGTAACTGCCGACCGGCGACTTGATAATGCCAAGAGTCCCGCCGCCATGCTTCAGGAAAAAACAGCTCCGACGTCAGCTTGGATGCCACATATACGCTTCGCGTCGCGGATGTCGTACGTACGTACATACACCCCAGGTAGGGTACTACTGTCTGTACTTATTTTCTTCTTTCGATATGCTCTATGTCTGTACTGTATGCACGAAGAAAGCGAAAGCACAGCACGGCACAGCAGCAAAAACAATGAAAATGAACCGAAAATTCGGCAAGCAAAAAAAATCCCTGTCCCCTCTCGTGTAATATGTTTCTGCCTGATTGGAACACCTTACACCCGGTCGAAAAGAAGAAAAGAAAAATCGCGCAGAAGAGCTTCTCTCTCAGCCTCGTACGCCGCCCGCCCCTCTCGCGACCACCTCGCTACCGATTCGGTCCGGGTAAAGCTTTTATCACTCTCTGCACAATCAGCCCGTCGCCCGCCCCGCGTGAAGCCCGGTGCTCACCGTGGCCGTCATTCGCCAGCTCGATAACGTTGGTGTTCAAACTGCACACCTCCCTCTTTCAACTTCAGCGTGGTCGCAAAAATAAGCACCGCTTGAATATTATCTTGTCCTCCCGAACGACCCTTATAACTCGTACATACTCTATCAACAATCATAAATCGAAGCCAGACAAAGCCCGTTCATACATCCCTCGTGTCTCGAGGCACACGTGACGCCTAGGCACGAAAGCGGCGACCGCGCTCCTTGCAACCCCCCTCTACCCACCATCACCCGCTGGCCCCCGCGACGGTGCCGGGTCCTCCGCGATGCCGTGCTCGGAGAACACGCACGCACACGAAACGAAAGACGAAAAAGGAAGAAATTACCGAGAAAAACAAAGAACTGCTGGAAAGGTCCGGCAAGTAATGAAAGGAGGCGGTTTGGAAGTGGGAGCTCTGAGAGGCCAGGGATGCACCAACCGAGCACGCTCAGGGGTTGCGATCTAAGTATGTAGTTCTATACGAGTCGTAGGGGCACATACCGCTTTCGTAGAGTTGGATATCGATATCGGAATCGAGTTCGATAGGATACCGATAAACGAAAAAAAAAAAAACTCTCGATATTTGATAATAATAGATTGAAGCTTTCGTTCAATATCTGTGCATGTCAGCGTAAACACGGGGGTGGGCAAAAACACGTTCGACACGATACAGCAATGGGCGCCCGCTGTCAAGAAACATTAGGTTCATAAGAAAAATAGGCTACAGATCGGCACGATCAACACGAATATTGGGTTAAGAAACACGGCTCAACATCAGTGGGACCAAATCTACATCCCATACAACAGAGTCAGATCAAGATCGGAAAAAATAAGATATGAGCCTGGACAACATTTTGCCCACCTGTTATACCTATATCGAAACCTTCGATACGATATCCAACACTATAGCTATAACCACCGCCCACTCGCGGTTGGATGTTGTTGCCATCAATAAGGCAGTAGTCCGGTATCAGGCGCTGAGTACTGCTCGTAGGTTTCGAGCGTTTCGCCCACCGTTACGGTCAGCGAGCGTCCAGAGTTGGTTGGCTCGTACCCTGTACCAGCTACCAGATAAACGTGTACCAGGTACGACGTAAAGCCAACTGACATGCGTTTACACCACTGATGTAAATGTCCATCTGAGTGGTTTTCGGTCGCTTGTCCGCAATAAGAAAGACATCACCGGAAACCGACTCCAACGTTCTTCCCCTCACTAATTGCAAGTAGTTTGTCCCCAAAGCGTCGTAATAGTACCGTTCTAAGTCTGAACCCGGAAAGTCAAGAGGGGGAGGAGAAACATGAATGACCACGAAATGACGATTTCAGCGTCGGTTACTGCTTGGGTCAGGAGGACAGCACATTTTGTGCCCTGTCGGTAACTACAGCATTAGTGCCGCTACACCGGTGAATCCCATCTGTGCCTATCAATGGCGATTCCGCAGGCAGTATGTATAGCGGGCAACCGGTACTATCACGCCCAACCGGCAATATAGAGGGGCCACTGCGTGTACTTCGATGTATACTGGGCATACAATGCCAGGAGTCGCGGCGCACCTTGAATCAAGGTACCGGTATACGCGCTTACCGCTGCGCGCTCATGCTATACTGCTACCATGGTATTTATTTATAGTAGCAAGACTGTTGATGAATGGCAAGGCTTCCCATTCCTGTAGTCGCTCTCTCTCGGTTTCTTCGGCACGGGAACAGAACTCCACGGGAACCGTTTGGGTGGGAGTGGGAGATAAGATTTCCGCAGGAACGATTTGGGTGGGAATCAGAAACGAAATATTTCCACGGGAACTGATCGGATGGGGCCAAAGGGAAGGAAAACTATAGCTGGACGGGAACGGGTACAAATCCCTCTCCTGCGTAATCCCGCGGGAAAAAATTCCGAGCACTGCCCAGCTACTCAATAGTTTTAGTGTGGAGGAACGGTGAGTCAAGGGTTCAAACCACGGTGATGTAAAAACCCGTAGCATGCGCGATTTGAAAGTATCATACGTACGCAGCTTGCAAGGATGAGTTTCGACGGGATCCTCGATCTCACAGCTGTTTTTTTTTTTATGTTCTCGCGCGAGTACATTTGCCGGAAAGGGTGTCGCAGTTGCCCTGAATTCGAGTCCGAGTCCAATTCCGAATCCGAAAATCTAAGCCCGAATCCGAAGCTGAATGTAAATTCGCCATCCAAATCCGAATCCCGCATCCAAACGAATTCTGAAAGGTGGGGCGTCTTGAGAGGCGTTCTGGTGGTGGTCCTCGGCGCCATCAGCCCCGTCTGGCTGCCGCCGCCTCTGGAGAGGGCCCGGGAGGGCCTCACGCGCTGGCGCAAGAGACTCCTCTCACCTGGCAACGGCGATAGTAGCAGAGATAACACCGATAGCGACAGCAGCAGCAGCAACAACAACAACAACAACAGCAACAGAGACGGTGACGATGGAAACCGTGGTGATGGCGTCGGTGGGAGGGGAAGGCACGACGAGTCGAAGGTATGTGTGCGAAATCGCCTCGAGTCGACGAGGGAAGGAAGGAATGAAGCCTCATCCTCGCGATAAAAACACAAAACAAGGCACGAGCCGTAGTGGTGGGTTGAGGGAGGGAGGGGGGGGGACCGGAGAGCCTATTGCCGCTGTGTGACCCCGACCCCGGATCTGAGTTACTACTATTCCTCAAAAATGGCCGAAGATTATAAATGGAAAGGCAAAACAAACAAACAAAAATAAAATGCGATCATGCCGGGGCATTTCCACGGGGGGCGGAGAAGGGGGGAGGGGGTAGGAGAGGCGGGAGGGGTGGGGGGGTGTGTGTGTGCTCGATAGGAGAGATGTACTCGATCTCATGCATGGCCGTAGTCGTATGGCCATAGACTCTCGCACCCCTACAATGCCGGGACGGAGCATGTCGGGTTTTCACCGACCAGACAAGACATTGCTTGCACCAAGCGCGAAGCGCCGTGAGGTGTCCCGCGAGTCGCATGAAGGGTGAGCTGTATCCTACTAAGAACCGCTTGTGAGGCGGACTTGTGCATATGGAAGACAGCTTCAATGAAAAATTTAATTTCCGGTGTAGGCATTTCCAGAGACAGCAATGGGAGAGTAGTATGTAACTGCCTCGTGGGTGCCTCACCATGAACACCACGTGATACAATCACTTCCCTTGTGCGGAGTAACAAAGGTTCTTTACCTCGCACAAATCATCCAACTAGACCACCAGCTGTGGGCGACTGCCAAAAAACCCCCCAAAAAAACGGTACCCTGGTTGTCTAGCTCACGTCGTGAGCGGCATGTTCACACTGTCGTTGCCAACCGACGCCAACCCAACATATATATAATAGGGGGGGGGGCGGCGGCGTACTCATATGTTGCTTGCCTTAGGCATTTGATTGTTGGCCACGCATCCCTTTCGAGACGGAGCACCGTTCCTACTTCTACTAAGAGACACCTCGAACAATTGGACGCTCATTGGGGGGGGGGCGGGGGGTTGACGATAAATGAGCGAGACGACTGCAGAGCAGAGCAGCGCGGCCGGCCACCTTGCATGATTGGGGGACGATACCGATCGGAGTCCGAGGCACCGGCTCGACATGGCCCTCCCTACCCGAACCGCTGGTCGCTCCCGCTGCTGCTCGTAGATGGTTGATAGCACCAAAGTCATCAACCATTGGTTTTGGTCGCTATTCTCCTTTTGGGGCCCCCCAGGGTTGATACACAGGTGCCCAGGGTGGCCGGGACCCCCCCCCCCCCCCTGGATATTGCGGGTCGTAGAAAATCCAGGTTCTTCACGGGCCATGACGGACGTTTTCGAAATCTTACGGATCGGGTCGGGTCGGGTCGGGTGTCGGGGTTGTCGGGAGGTTCGGGAGGGCCGGGAGGGCCGGGAGGGTCGGGAAGTTTTCAACCTCTCACGGATCGTGACGCGTCACCCTTATACCCGACCCCGATCCGACCTGACCCGCGAGGTTTGACCCGACCCGTGAACAGCCTCGGAAAATTAGTTGAGGAGAGATTGATCAAATGTAAGACACCATTGGGCGTGCCAAAAATTATGAGGTTGTTGTCGACACCTTGTGGGATGTGCTGCATTGTTCAAATGTTCAAGTGTCTTCCACCGTGTTTTTTTTCGGCACGTCTACGTCGTGCAGGGGGAGGGGGGGGGGGGGGGGTCCCGGCCACCTAACTGGGTCTGGCCCGAAATATAAGAACCGTTTGGTTTAACAATTAGTCTAATACCGGTCCTATTATTATGGACAGAGTGGTACCTGATACTACAGTAGTGATAAGAGTTGGGGGGCTCTTTGGCGGCTGTCCGTCATCCATCGCGTCATGTTTGTCGGTAGGCGTGCGCGTGGCCAAGTCGGTCGGCCTGTCGCTGAACTTAGGGAACTAGATTCCGATTCGGAGACGAAGTCGGTCTCGGATTGGGACGCGGAATCGTAG